>OX459034.1:47813941-48264179 GCA_949775005.1 Orthosia gothica | reverse complement strand
ATTTTTTTGGTTAGTAGTTCCGTAGACGTATAATAAACGTAATTGAAGAGGACTTTATGATTTTATTTTGTGTTCGTTGCAGGTGTTGTTGATTTGTCTTCACAGCCTGTCCCCATACTTGGATCAGATATTCCAGATGTGGTTTGATTAGGGTGTTATAAATAGTGTGTCTTAGCTTGTAGGGTACGCATTTTGCGATGTTACGTATTGCTCCGGCACGTAGTCAACATGCGCTCTGAATGTCAATTTACTGTCCAGAATTAGGCCCAAGTATTTCTCATGCGTTGATTTTCGTAGTTGTTGGTTATTTATTGTGAGATTTGGAACTACTAGTATTTTTTTATTCTTTGTTTTAAAAATTATATACCCTGTTTTGCCAAAATTCATAGTCAGAAGATTCTGATCGAGCCACATGTTAATACGTTAGGATCTTTCTGTGCTTAAGGTACAATAGATGGAGATAGATCATTGATGGAGTCGCCAAAATATATAAGACAATTGTCGTCTGCGTACAAAGATATGTGTGCAGTCAGTCTAGCGGTACTAATATCGTTAATATATATGAGAAAAAGTAAAGGACCTAGGACTGATCCCTGGAGAATTCCGCATAGTATATTGGCCGTTTTGCTTTCAAATTTATAAAGTTAGACGATCTGTTTCCGGTTAGTCAGATAAGACTCAAACATTTTGTAGGCTGTAGAAGTAATACCTATGATCTTCAGTTTCTTATGGAGAATAACATGGCTAACAGTATTAAACGCTTTTTTTAGGTCGATAAAAACACCAAGGACTAGGTTTTTCTTATCTATATTATCTTTTATTTTAGTTATTAAATCAACAGTGGCCGAAAGTGTGTTAGAGTGTGGACGAAATCCATACTGGTGCGTATAAAGAAAATTTGTTAGGCTTTTAAATAAGCGGGTGAACAAAACCTTTTCGAATATTTAAGATATAACAGGTAACACTGAACTAGGTCGGTAGTTCCCGGGGTCAGTCCTAGTTCCAGAATTATTTATATATATTTTTTTATATTTTTGGTGTCTGTCTACTCTAATAAACAGTTATCCGTGATCATACATAAAAAATACTCATGTCGAATTGAGAAACTGCTCCGTTTTTTCGTCGGTTAAAAAATCAACCTAAAATACAAAACGTTACGTAGACCTTGCCCTGCATTAGAACATATTATAGAATGCTTTTTAATATTAAAAAGTCTAATATTAACAATTTATTCATTTAAAACTTTAAGCACACAAACGTACAGAGGCGGACTTGATACTTTAGGCATTTTTATATGACAGCCGGTATGGTTCCTTGGGATAATTCAATCACGCGTGCAAAATAATAGTAGTTTATGCAACGGTCATATAATAGGGGTTATTAAAACACGAGTGTGGGTTTATCAATCGAGGCGAAACCGAATGTGATAATAATATCACGCGAGTGTTTTAATACCTAATTATATGCCGTTGCATACACTATTTTATCTTCATTCATACAGTTGATATAAAACAAAAGTGAAAACGGAAAAAATATGTGTATGGCGGGCAATTTAGATTTTCATTGCGCATGACTGTGCAGTGCGCGCATCCATAGACAATGACACTACTTTTCTACATAAAGTCAATGAGCCCATAAGCGACAATAAATTAAAAAAAAAGTGTGCTATGAAAAATAAAAAGTAATTTTATAATGAAGTTGTTTGAAAATCGAAGGAAAATGTTGCACTGTAATGGTTTTTTTTTATTTCACCTATCCACGAATATAAAGTACGTGTTTATACAATATTTTTCGAATTCATATTTGGAACATTACGTTGTGAGTGTAGATAAAAGATCTTACCTTATTGGCCGCTGTGAGCAATTCGGCCAGCCTGGCAGTCAGAGACTTGACAGCGGTGGCAGCTAGCTCACATTTGCTGATCACCGCGAAGAACGGCAGGTCCAGGGCTGTTAGTAGACTTATGTGCTCCTCTGTTATTGAAGTTATACCGGCAGTTGCTGATATCTGGGGGGGCAAAGGATACAAATTATAGTCAACTAGCTGTTGTCCGCGACTTCGTTGTGAGGACTCCTCACCCATATAGAGGCAACCTCCTTGCCTATCATAAGATTAGCAACAGATAAATATTTAGTTTTGGAAGGTGATTGAAATGGAACGTTAGGAAATAATCTATGTATATAAAAATAATCCCTATTTCCCTTGGTCACGGCATCACACGTGAACGGCTGGACCGATTTCACTAATGTATTTTTTGTTGTGTTTGTTATTGTTAGGAGAAAGTACTTATGAAAAAAAAAATGAAAAAAAAAATTGGTACCTTACCTACATAAGTAGGGTAGGTAGGTATGTAGGTAGGGTAGGTAGGGTAGTTTAGATTGGGTAGGGTAGGTAAGGTAATGTAGGTAGGGTAGGTAGGGTAGGGTAGGGTAGGATAGGGTAGGTAGGGTAGTGTTGGTAGGTTAGGGTAGGGTAGGTAGGGTAGTGTAGGTAGGGTAGGGTAGGGTAGGGTAGGTAGGGTAGGGTAGGGTAGGTAGGGTAGGTAGGGTAGTGTAGGTAGGGTAGGATAAGTAGGGTAGGGTAGGTAGGGTAGATAAGGTAGGGTAGGTAGGGTAGTGTAGGTAGGGTAGGGTAGGTAGGGTAGGGTAGGTAGGGTAGGTAGGGTAGGTAGGGTAGGTAGGGTAGGTAGGGTAGGTAGGGTAGGTAGGGTAGGTAGGGTAGGTAGGGTAGGTAGGGTAGGTAGGGTAGGTAGGGTAGGTAGGGTAGGTAGGTAGGGTAGGTAGGGTAGGTAGGGTAGGTAGGGTAGGGTAGGTAGGGTAGGTAGGGTAGGTAGGGTAGGTAGGGTAGGTAGGGTAGGTAGGGTAGGTAGGGTAGGTAGGGTAGGTAGGGTAGGTAGGGTAGGTAGGGTAGGTAGGGTAGGTAGGGTAGGTAGGGTAGGTAGGGTAGGTAGGGTAGGTAGGGTAGGTAGGGTAGGTAGGGTAGGTAGGGTAGGTAGGGTAGGTAGGGTAGGTAGGGTAGGTAGGGTAGGTAGGGTAGGTAGGGTAGGTAGGGTAGGTAGGGTAGGTAGGGTAGGTAGGGTAGGTAGGGTAGGTAGGGTAGGTAGGGTAGGTAGGGTAGGTAGGGTAGGTAGGGTAGGTAGGGTAGGTAGGGTAGGTAGGGTAGGTAGGGTAGGTAGGGTAGGTAGGGTAGGTAGGGTAGGTAGGGTAGGTAGGGTAGGTAGGGTAGGTAGGGTAGGTAGGGTAGGTAGGGTAGGTAGGGTAGGTAGGGTAGGTAGGGTAGGTAGGGTAGGTAGGGTAGGTAGGGTAGGTAGGGTAGGTAGGGTAGGTAGGGTAGGTAGGGTAGGTAGGGTAGGTAGGGTAGGTAGGGTAGGTAGGGTAGGTAGGGTAGGTATTTTTTTTTTTTTTTTTTTTTTTTTTTTTTTTTTTTTTTTTTTTATAAATACTAATCCCGCTCAACAAAGTTGGCGCCTATTCTGTGCAAATTCTTTTATTCCATTCCTCTTTCATGCTTCTCGTATTTTCATTCTTCATACCAGGGTTCTTCTTGCATACGTCATCTTGTATACAGTGGGTGGGACTCCCACTTTGTTTAAATACTTAAAAGGCAACTTTATTTATTTAGTGTGAGGTCAAAAGACAAAAGTGCTAAATACACAAGGTTTCAAATAAAATAAAATAAAAAGTGCTGTTGATCACAGTAAAATATGCAAAAAGTGCTGCAGATCACAGATAAGGTACAGAAGTGCTTATCATAGGGAAAATCACAATATAAATAAAGCCTTACACTTAGGGATGAGAAGCACAACAGTGCTTTTCACCATACAGACAATCTGTTTTCTTAGGTACTACCCCAGTGCACAGTTCGTCATTGCAGTTTTGTGCGTGCTATTCTATGCTTCTTACAAAATATTCTTATAATACTGGTGAAGCATAGTGCCACTTCAGCTTCGGTTTCGTGCAATGACTGTGGAGGCCACATTAACACAGTACACTAGGAACTTTTCCCTGTGTTGCTTAGTCATGAGCCCATGCAGGCTTTCCTTCGTCAGTCGCCTGTCCAGCTCACATTCGAGTTGGTAGCGTTCCCTGATAAATAACGGGCAATCTACAAGTATGTGCTGGACAGTCTCTGCCACGCCTGGATCGCAGACGCACGATGGGCTCTCCTTACACTTGAAGCGATTCAAGTATTCAGAGAACCCGCCGTGCCCCGTCAAAACCTGCGTGAGAACGCCTGTGGGCCGCACCTGTTTTACAATACGGAAAGCCGCTATGGCATCCGGAAGAAACATTTTCGTCACAGAGGCCGTCTCGCCCGACACATATCTTCGGTTCCATTCATCAAGCGATTCCAAACGGATCTGTCGCTTGATAAATGACACCGGACACCGGTCGTAGTCCGGCTTCCTCCGTAACGACAATGCTGCCCTCTTTGCCAACTCGTCCGCTCGCTCATTCCCCGGCAGGCCCGCGTGGGCCTTGATCCAGAACAAAGACACAGCTTTGCTCTGGCCCACGGCTTTAGCCAAATTGGCACGCGCGTGAACCGCCAGGGGATGGAGAGAGCCATGGCTTGCAAGCGTCTGCAATGCTGACATTGAGTCACTGTACAAACCATAGCTCGTCTCTTGCCGCGTGAGGATCACGTCCGTTGCTTTGCAGATGGCCAGGAGTTCCGCCTGGTAGACTGTGCAGTACGCGGCTAAGCTAAGTTTGAGGTTCCGGACTTCGCCTTCACTATCCCAAATGGATAATGCGGCTCCGACCTTCCCCTCAATCTTGCTGCCGTCGGTGAAGATTCGCACCGCCTGCACATTGTTGCTGTCTAGCAACTGTTGGTCTGCCAGGCACATGAACTCCAGGGGCATTTGTGTAGCTGGATGAGGAGCCTCTGCAAACCCCACCGCACCTTCTATCTCCCTATCTCCTGGTACAAACCGGGATGGCCCTCTCCTCGCTTCATACAGGGCGGCTGCCTCCTGTATGCGCAGATCTAGAGGTAGTATTCCGGACAGTACCAGTGCCGAGTTCAGGGAGACAGTACGGTAAGATTTACAGATCTTCTGGACGAATCCTCTTTGGACCGAGCCTAGCTTCTTCCGTATTCCCAGCTTCTTCGTAGCGGGAGCCCAGGCTGCGGCCGCGTACGTTATTATGGGCTCAATCATAGCAGTGTAGATTGTGTGTATGATCTGTGCGTCCAATCCCCAACTCACTTTAGCGGCGCGGGACAGCTGTTTATAAATGTTAGCTGCCCTCCTGCAGACGTTCGCGGTGTGCTCGTTGAAGGTGAGCTTCTCGTCTATGGTTAGACCCAACAGCTTCATCTTCTTAACCATACCAATGTCGACCCCGGCCATGCTCAGCCTTGGGGTATCATACTTGCGCTTGTTGGTTACGACCATCGCACAGGTTTTGTGCGGTGCGAACCTCAGCTTGTTTCTGACGCCCCAACTCTGAACATGGGCGAGGGCTGCATTGGCAGATGTTGAAACTTCAGTCGCTGAGTCCCCATCCAGAACCAAGACGATATCATCGGCGAACGCCTGCCCGAAGATCCCGCGCTGTTCCAATTCCTGCAATAGTGGGGTCTAGAATGAGATTCCACAGGATGGGACCACCTATTGACCCTTGAACACAGCCCTTGCTAGTCACTCGCGTGCATTCCTCCCCAGCGTAACGAACCTTGACTTTCCTACTGTCGAGATAGCTATCTAGCAGCCTTCTTATGTTAACCGGGCACTTTTCCTCAGCCAGTCTGACCTTGATGGCTGGCCACCAAGCACTATCGAAGGCCCCCTCTATATCCAGCGACACCAGGACAATTAGCTTCTTCAGCCTCAACTTGTCCTGTACGTGCTTCACTAGCGTATAGAGGGCGTCCTCAGTGCTTCTCTGGGGCATAAAGCCAAACTGGCGAGTACTAAACCGCGGTACAAGCTGCCATTTTAAACGCGCTACTATCATCCTCTCCAGGACCTTCCCCAGAACCGGCAGTAGACCTATTGGTCTGTATGCCTTGGGGTTTAGGTAATCGTCCTTGCCCAGCTTTCTGAGAACCACGACTGTGGCCTCCTTCCAGATGTTGGGGAAGTGTGCCAATTCAAGGCACTTATTGTAGAGGGCAAGGAACGCATCCAGGTCCTGGTGGATCGCTCGACTGCAGATATCAGACGTCAGTCCATCCCCTCCTGGTGCCTTTTTGGGATTGAAACCTGCCACGGCGGTCTTCAGCTCCAGCGCGGTAAATGGTGGGTCATGATATTCATCATGAACCCACTCATTTACTCGACTGGCTGCTTCTCTAATTCGCCTGTGGTCAGCGTTATCCTGGTCTACTCTGTCTTCGGGGTAGAACGTATCTGCGAGTAGGGCGGCCGATTCACTTGGGTTGAGGAATACACCATCGCTGCGTAGGGTCAGTTCCTCCTGTCTTCTGGCGGTCCTACCAATCACCCTGAAGATTCCCTCCCAGACCCCTTCCCGATCCTGTTTCCTGCAGAACTCCTTCCAACTGGCGAATTGGGCGCTCTTCGCTAGCATCT
The DNA here is from genome assembly GCA_949775005.1 of Orthosia gothica. Classification (NCBI taxonomy): domain Eukaryota; kingdom Metazoa; phylum Arthropoda; class Insecta; order Lepidoptera; family Noctuidae; genus Orthosia; species Orthosia gothica. The sequence continues at coordinate 48,257,635 of OX459034.1, read as the reverse complement.
CGTATTCTTCTTTGGCCTTCAGGTACTCGTCTACGACCATCGCTCGCCGGACCGGCGCGGCATTGCGGATGCGGTTCTTCAGTCTGGTAAACTTCTTCTTCTTCGCAGTGAGCTCCTCGGACCACCACGGACAAGTGATTTTACTTTTAATACTAGTCTTGGGAATAGAATCTTCACATGCTTTTAAAATACTATCTCTGTAATTTACAATTAATTCTTCTAAATCTACTTTACTATTTATTCCCCTTATACTATTCAAATTTATATTATTTTCAATTTTAATTTCCCCTAATTTATCTTTAAATGTATCCCAGTCCGCCTTTCTTGTGTTAAATTTTCTGGTCGTCCTGGTGATATTTACCCCTTTATCCCTTTTAACTTTAATTTCGAAAAATATTGTGTTATGGTCTGAGGATGTTGCTCCTGTGTCGACCCGCCAGCCGTCCACCAGGTCAAAAAGGTCGAGCGAGCATGCCGTGACGTCCACGTGGCTTGTATACACTCGACCACCTCGGACAGTGTCAAATGTGGGAGCGTCACCAGTGTTCAGCACCTGAAGCTCTAAGTCCTCCAGGGTTCCGGACATTTCCTCGCCCTTGGAGTCTTCGACGATGCTGCCCCACCAAGGACTCTTAGCGTTAGCGTCGCCACCAAGGACTCTTAGCGTTAGCGTCGCCGCCTATAAGCAATCTACCGGTGGCCACTTCCGATTTGATCCGGGTCAACTGGTCCAGGTATGGCCCTATGGGTTGGTCTGGCTCGAAGTAGTAAGAAACTACTGCGATTTCCCAGGCTTTGGTCCGGATCCCCACCACAACGATGTTGTTTGTGGTGAGTTAGGTAGGTAGGGTAGGTAGGTAGGGTAGGTAGGGTAGGTAGGGTAGGTAGGGTAGGTAGGGTAGGTAGGGTAGGTAGGGTAGGTAGGGTAGGTAGGGTAGGTAGGGTAGGTAGGGTAGGTAGGGTAGGTAGGGTAGGTAGGGTAGGTAGGGTAGGTAGGGTAGGTAGGGTAGGTAGGGTAGGTAGGGTAGGTAGGGTAGGTAGGGTAGGTAGGGTAGGTAGGGTAGGTAGGGTAGGTAGGGTAGGTAGGGTAGGTAGGGTAGGTAGGGTAGGTAGGGTAGGTAGGGTAGGTAGGGTAGGTAGGGTAGGTAGGGTAGGTAGGGTAGGTAGGGTAGGTAGGGTAGGTAGGGTAGGTAGGGTAGGTAGGGTAGGTAGGGTAGGTAGGGTAGGTAGGGTAGGTAGGGTAGGTAGGGTAGGTAGGGTAGGTAGGGTAGGTAGGGTAGGTAGGGTAGGTAGGGTAGGTAGGGTAGGTAGGGTAGGTAGGGTAGGTAGGGTAGGTAGGGTAGGTAGGGTAGGTAGGGTAGGTAGGGTAGGTAGGGTAGGTAGGGTAGGTAGGGTAGGTAGGGTAGGTAGGGTAGGTAGGGTAGGTAGGGTAGGTAGGGTAGGTAGGGTAGGTAGGGTAGGTAGGGTAGGTAGGGTAGGTAGGGTAGGTAGGGTAGGTAGGGTAGGTAGGGTAGGTAGGGTAGGTAGGGTAGGTAGGGTAGGTAGGGTAGGTAGGGTAGGTAGGGTAGGTAGGGTAGGTAGGGTAGGTAGGGTAGGTAGGGTAGGTAGGGTAGGTAGGGTAGGTAGGGTAGGTAGGGTAGGTAGGGTAGGTAGGGTAGGTAGGGTAGGTAGGGTAGGTAGGGTAGGTAGGGTAGGTAGGGTAGGTAGGGTAGGTAGGGTAGGTAGGGTAGGTAGGGTAGGTAGGGTAGGTAGGGTAGGTAGGGTAGGTAGGGTAGGTAGGGTAGGTAGGGTAGGTAGGGTAGGTAGGGTAGGTAGGGTAGGTAGGGTAGGTAGGGTAGGTAGGGTAGGTAGGGTAGGTAGGGTAGGTAGGGTAGGTAGGGTAGGTAGGGTAGGTAGGGTAGGTAGGGTAGGTAGGGTAGGTAGGGTAGGTAGGGTAGGTAGGGTAGGTAGGGTAGGTAGGGTAGGTAGGGTAGGTAGGGTAGGTAGGGTAGGTAGGGTAGGTAGGGTAGGTAGGGTAGGTAGGGTAGGTAGGGTAGGTAGGGTAGGTAGGGTAGGTAGGGTAGGTAGGGTAGGTAGGGTAGGTAGGGTAGGTAGGGTAGGTAGGGTAGGTAGGGTAGGTAGGGTAGGTAGGGTAGGTAGGGTAGGTAGGGTAGGTAGGGTAGGTAGGGTAGGTAGGGTAGGTAGGGTAGGTAGGGTAGGTAGGGTAGGTAGGGTAGGTAGGGTAGGTAGGGTAGGTAGGGTAGGTAGGGTAGGTAGGGTAGGTAGGGTAGGTAGGGTAGGTAGGGTAGGTAGGGTAGGTAGGGTAGGTAGGGTAGGTAGGGTAGGTAGGGTAGGTAGGGTAGGTAGGGTAGGTAGGGTAGGTAGGGTAGGTAGGGTAGGTAGGGTAGGTAGGGTAGGTAGGGTAGGTAGGGTAGGTAGGGTAGGTAGGGTAGGTAGGGTAGGTAGGGTAGGTAGGGTAGGTAGGGTAGGTAGGGTAGGTAGGGTAGGTAGGGTAGGTAGGGTAGGTAGGGTAGGTAGGGTAGGTAGGTAGGTAGGTAGGTAGGGTAGGTAGGGTAGGTAGGGTAGGTAGGGTAGGTAGGGTAGGTAGGGTAGGTAGGGTAGGTAGGGTAGGTAGGGTAGGTAGGGTAGGTAGGGTAGGTAGGGTAGGTAGGGTAGGTAGGGTAGGTAGGGTAGGTAGGGTAGGTAGGGTAGGTAGGGTAGGTAGGGTAGGTAGGGTAGGTAGGTAGGTAGGGTAGGTAGGGTAGGTAGGGTAGGTAGGGTAGGTAGGGTAGGTAGGGTAGGTAGGGTAGGTAGGGTAGGTAGGGTAGGTAGGGTAGGTAGGGTAGGTAGGTAGGTAGGGTAGGTAGGGTAGGTAGGGTAGGTAGGGTAGGTAGGGTAGGTAGGGTAGGTAGGGTAGGTAGGGTAGGTAGGGTAGGTAGGGTAGGTAGGGTAGGTAGGGTAGGTAGGGTAGGTAGGGTAGGTAGGGTAGGTAGGGTAGGTAGGGTAGGTAGGGTAGGTAGGGTAGGTAGGGTAGGTAGGGTAGGTAGGGTAGGTAGGGTAGGTAGGGTAGGTAGGGTAGGTAGGGTAGGTAGGGTAGGTAGGGTAGGTAGGGTAGGTAGGGTAGGTAGGGTAGGTAGGGTAGGTAGGGTAGGTAGGGTAGGTAGGGTAGGTAGGGTAGGTAGGGTAGGTAGGGTAGGTAGGGTAGGTAGGGTAGGTAGGGTAGGTAGGGTAGGTAGGGTAGGTAGGGTAGGTAGGGTAGGTAGGGTAGGTAGGGTAGGTAGGGTAGGTAGGGTAGGTAGGGTAGGTAGGGTAGGTAGGGTAGGTAGGGTAGGTAGGGTAGGTAGGGTAGGTAGGGTAGGTAGGGTAGGTAGGGTAGGTAGGGTAGGTAGGGTAGGTAGGGTAGGTAGGGTAGGTAGGGTAGGTAGGGTAGGTAGGGTAGGTAGGGTAGGTAGGGTAGGTAGGGTAGGTAGGGTAGGTAGGGTAGGTAGGTAGGTAGGGTAGGTAGGGTAGGTAGGGTAGGTAGGGTAGGTAGGGTAGGTAGGGTAGGTAGGGTAGGTAGGGTAGGTAGGGTAGGTAGGGTAGGTAGGGTAGGTAGGGTAGGTAGGGTAGGTAGGGTAGGTAGGGTAGGTAGGGTAGGTAGGGTAGGTAGGGTAGGTAGGGTAGGTAGGGTAGGTAGGGTAGGTAGGGTAGGTAGGGTAGGTAGGGTAGGTAGGGTAGGTAGGGTAGGTAGGGTAGGTAGGGTAGGTAGGGTAGGTAGGGTAGGTAGGTAGGTAGGGTAGGTAGGGTAGGTAGGGTAGGTAGGGTAGGTAGGGTAGGTAGGGTAGGTAGGGTAGGTAGGGTAGGTAGGGTAGGTAGGGTAGGTAGGGTAGGTAGGGTAGGTAGGGTAGGTAGGGTAGGTAGGGTAGGTAGGGTAGGTAGGGTAGGGTAGGGTAGGTAGGGTGTTTTTATGGCAAAACAAAGTTTGCTGGGTCAGCTAGTTGAAGATATGATTGTTTAGCTTTGCTTGTCACTACGGTACAAGCCGCCTTAGGGTGGGCATGATGTTGATACAAAATAAATATCAAAGTAATTTTTGTGTTCCCCCCCCCCCCCTCAACCTCCCCTCACCTACATGCCTCCCCCCCTCTTACATTGGAGGCACCGGGTAGCTCAGAGAGCTCTAAATAATCAACAGAAATTATATATACAAACTTCCATCCCCTTTTCCACACCGTTAGGGATGATTGCTGGGATAAAAACTATCCTATGTCCTTCCCATGGTCTCAAACTCCCCATACAAAATTTCATCATCGACAGTGTTCTTACCTATTTTTTATGAAAATCGGTTCAGTCGCTATAGAGTGCGTTTTACTGTTTGAATCGGGGTGTTTCCGCAAGATATCGTGTCATAATTAACCGTTCAATAGATTGTCGATCGAAGCGTGTCTACTACTAGATAAATTATGTAGCATAAAATAAAAATATTTCAGGTTTTTTTATAAGTTTAAAAAAAAGTATATCATTAAATCAGTGAAAAATTGCAGTTTTTTTAGTACACTTTACACGACGACGCAGCGGTTTTCAACACCGTTTGCGTTGAAAACATCGTTTTTTAAAAACCGTATTTTGTTTAAAACGGCCATTTGTTGAAAAACGACGTTTGTTTAAAACCGACGTTTGTTGAAAACCGTCGTTTGTTGAAAAGGGACGTTTGTTGTAAACCGTCATTTGTTGAAAAACAACGTGTGTTGAAAACCGTCATTTGTTGAAAACCGTCATCTGTTAAAAAACGATGTTTATAGAAAACCGTCGTTTGTTGAAAACCGTCGTCTGTTTCTAGTTTTAAACTCACCACCAACATAGCGTAGTGCGGCGAGTAGCCAGTCAGTCCGTGTAGCGTTGTGCGCTGGTACTTGCTGTGCCCGGCTAAGTCTAAGAACGACACGAGCTTGGCGCTTCTCTCGCCGATGCGCTCCGCTGTCATTAATTCGGAGCAGCCGTAGTTTACGACATTGCCCTGTAAGAAAATGTTTTTTTTGTTAGTTATCTATAACAATGAAACTATAACGAGCATCACACCTGTATTCTCGGAAATAATCGGCAAAGGAGTAAAGTTCAATCATGGAATACGGGTTGGGCAAACAATCGTGGATCAAATGAAACAGGGCGATAGTTTGATCCACGATTGTTTGCCAACTATCGCTTTGTTTCGTTTGATCCACGACTGTTTGCCAACTATCGACCTGTTTCGTTTGATCCAAGATTTGTTTTTTTTTTTTTTTTGATCCACGATATTTTGCCAACTATCGCCCTGTTTCGTTTGTTTCACGATTTTTTGCCAACTATCGCCCTGTTTCGTTTGTTTCACGATTTTTTGGCAACTATCGCCGTGTTTCGTTTGTTTCACGATTTTTTGGCAACTATCGCTTTGTTTCGTTTGATCCAAGATTTGTTTTTTTTTTTTTTGATCCACGATTTTTTGGCAACTATCGCCCTGTTTCGTTTGTTTCACGATTTTTTGGCAACTATCGCCCTGTTTCGTTTGTTTCACGATTTTTTGGCAACTATCGCCCTGTTTCGTTTGTTTCACGATTTTTTGGCAACTATCGCTTTGTTTCGTTTGATCCACGATTGTTTGCCAACTATCGCTTTGATTCGTTTGATCCACGATTTATTGGCAACTATCGCTTTGTTTCGTTTGATCCACGACTGTTTGCCAACTATCGACCTGTTTCGTTTGATCCAAGATTTGTTTTTTTTTTTTTTTGATCCACTATATTTTGCCAACTATCGCCCTGTTTCGTTTGTTTCACGATTTTTTGACAACTATCGCTTTGATTCGTTTGATCCACGATTTATTGGCAACTATCGCTTTGTTTCGTTTGATCCACGACTGTTTGCCAACTATCGAACTATCGACCTGTTTCGTTTGATCCAAGATTTGTTTTTTTTTTTTTTTTTTTGATCCACGATATTTTGCCAACTATCGCCCTGTTTCGTTTGTTTCACGATTTTTTGACAACTATCGCTTTGTTTCGTTTGATCCACGATTGTTTGCCAACTATCGCTTTGATTCGTTTGATCCACGATTTTTTGGCAACTATCGCTTTGTTTCGTTTGATCTACGATTTTTTGGCAACTATCGCTTTGTTTCGTTTGATCCACGATTTTTTGGCAACTATCGCTTTGTTTCGTTTGATCCACGATTTTTTGGCAACTATCGCTTTGTTTCGTTTGATCCACGATTTTTTGGCAACTATCGCTTTGTTAAGTTTGATCCACGATTTTTTGGCAACTATCGCTTTGTTTCGTTTGATCCACGATTTTTTGGCAACTATCGCTTTGTTTCGTTTGATCCACGATTTTTTGGCAACTATCGCTTTGTTTCGTTTGATCCACGATTTTTTGGCAACTATCGCTTTGTTTCGTTTGATCCACGATTTTTTGGCAACTATCGCTTTGTTAAGTTTGATCCACGATTGTTTGCCAACTATCGCCCTGTTTCGTTTGATCCAAGATCTGTTTTTTTTTTGATCCACGATATTTTGCCAACTATCGCCCTGTTTCGAGTGTTTCACGATTTTTTGGCAACTATCGCTTTGTTTCGTTTGATCCACGATTGTTTGCCAACTATCGCCCTGTTTCGTTTGATCCACGATTTTTTGCCAATTATCGCCCTATTTCGTTTAATTCACGATTTTCTGCACACCCTGTATATTCATCCTTTTTTTTTCCGAAGGATAAGACAAAGGTGTTCCTTTAGCAAACCCACGTTCCGCCACAATAATTCATACGCGTTAAGAAAATAGTGAGTCACCGTTTTTTTTTTTTTTTTTTTTTTCTTTCTTAACTCTAATCCCCACCAACAAAATTGGCGCCTATTGAGTGCAAACACTTCCATTCCGGTCAATCTTTTATGCCTCTCGTACTTTCATTCTTCATACTGATTCTTTCTTACATACATCATCTTGCATTCTGTGGGTAGGACTACTCCCACTTTTATTAATCTAGTCTACGGGCAAAAATTTATTTCTTATAAAAATATGAAATACAGTAACACATTAAAAATAAAATACAATGTGCTAATTATACAGATTGAGCAAAGAAGTGCTATTATATCAAATTGAGCAAAAGGTGCCATTTATCTCAGGTTGTTCAAAAGTGCTGTTTATCACATAATACAGTGAGCGATATATCACAGAAAATCAAATATCATAATAAGATTAGGGATAAAAACACAAGCACAGATAACAAATAATATCACAGAAAATTTTACACAGTTATAACTTAGGTACTAACATGAAGTACTGCCGGTTACACGTGCCTGTGCTGCATTCCGTGCTTACATTTAAATATCATACAAAATACTAATGAAGCACGGTGCGCTTCAGGTTTTGTTCCGACGTATAACCGCAGTGGCTACTCTAGTGCAGTACTCCAAAAACTTCTCCCTAGTCTTTTTGTCCATGAGCCCATGCAGATTCTCCCTCGTTATTTTCCTGTCCAGCTCACATTCAAGTTGGTAGCGCTCCCTGATAAATAACGGGCATTCTACAAGTATGTGCTGGACAGTCTCTGCCACGCCTGGATCGCAGACGCACGATGGGCTCTCCTTACACTTGAAGCGATTCAAGTATTCAGAGAACCCACCGTGCCCCGTCAAAACCTGCGTGAGGACGCCTTCTGGCCGCACCTGTTGTACAGTACGGAAAGCCACTATTGCGTCCGGAAGAAACATTTTCGTCACAGAAGCAGTCTCGCCCGACACATATCTCCGATTCCATTCATCAAGCGATTCCAAACGGATCTGTCGCTTGATAAATGAGATCGGACACTGGTCATAGTCCGGCTTCCTCCGTGACGACAATGCTGCCTCCTTAGCCAGCTCGTCCGCTCGCTCATTCCCCGGCAGGCCCGCGTGGGCCTTGATCCAGAACAAGGTGACAACTTTGCTCTGGCGCAGGGCGTAAGCCAGGTTAGCGCGCGCGCGAACTGCCAGGGGATGGAGAGAGCCATGGTTTGCAAGCGTCTGCAATGCTGCCATTGAGTCGCTGTACACTCCATAGCTCGCCTCTTGCCGCGCGAGGATTACGTCTGTCGCTTTACAAATGGCCAAGAGTTCCGCCTGGTAGACTGTGCAGTACGCGGCAAGGCTAAGCTTGAGGTTCCGGACTTCACCTTCACTATCCCAGATGGATAATGCGGCTCCTACCTTCCCCTCAATCTTGCTGCCGTTGTCACCGTTGTCAGCCGGCCTCTCGACCAATCGGGTCGCAACAAATTAGAAAGCTTGCGAGCAGATTGGTCGAGGGGCCGGCGGGGAATTGCTAGATCGGGCCTTGTGTAGAATAATGCATGATTCATTACCTGAGCATCGAACCCCAGTATCTCGTGGCTCAAAGACGACGTCCTGCCGCTCTTAACTTCGTGCAGGTGTCGGAACATGTTCAGGCGAGCGCTCCCTCTGCCGTTGTCTAGTTCACCTGTAAGAATGAATAAAGGTCATTGAGCATCTTAGTATGGAAACCATACCCATGGCAAATACCCAAAAACAAACAAATTTAGCAGGGTGTATTGATAGATGGCTCTGATTTATATACAAATACTAGCTGACCCGGCAAACTTTGTTTTGCCATAAAAACACCAAACATTTATCTACCCTACCTACCCTACCTTACACTACCCTAACCTACCCGACCCTACACTACACTACCCTACGCTACCCTACACTACCATACCCTATCCTACACTACCCTACCCTATCCTACACTACCATACCCTATCCTACACTACCCTACCCTATCCTACACTACCCTACCCTACCCTACGCTACACTACCCTACCCTACACTACCCACCCTATAAAAAAATAATCATAAAAGCCATCTTTGAACTTCAACGAACATTTAAAAAAAAGAATTGGCCAAATTGGTCCAGGCGTTGTTGAGTTATGCGCTTACCAACACATTTTGCGATTCATTTTTATATTATAGATTATAGATAGATTATAAAGAGGTAAAGTTTGTGACGTTGTAGGGGGTAATCTCTGGATCTCTACTGAACCGATTTTGAAAAATCTTTCACCAGTAGAAAGCTACATTATTCCTCAGTGTCATAGGCTATAATTTATTTTCAAAAATATTAGAGATCCTTATGAAAATTGCAATAATGTAACCCAAAGTAGCAAAATGTTGCCTATAAAATTCATTCATTGGCGTGCACTGAGAAAACTATTGATGATACATACAAATTATGTACTACATGATTAAAGTACTCATTATTACCTATTAAAAACTTTTTGTTTTTAGAAATTGACTCACACACTGTTCCGTTGTTGTTGAATTCGGTATTTTACCTGTGTTTGTAATATTTGTAAGTATGTGAGAACCATGTTCCTACTTATCAAATTAATTAATTTCCTGTTAATGCTTTTTAATACTTTATACTTGTGCGTAGTATAGTGTGTAGAGCTATTCTGGGTCCTCACATATATTAATGTATATATTGTAAAACACCTATTTTTTTTAAAAGAGTAAGTATGGAGTTTCTTGTGCGTTCTTCTCCATAATAATCTACTTTCCGAATGCACGGTAGAATCAATTTTTATTAAATGTAAATTTTAATTTTAATTTATGTGACGTTCAAAAGTGCCGTTTATTGGCCTAGTTGAATAAATATATTTGACTTTGACTTTTGAAAAAGTCTGCGAGAGAATATCACTATAGGAAGGGTTTCACAGTAGGAAGGGTAGGTAGGGTAGGGTAGGTAGGGTAAGGTAGGTAGGGTAGGGTACGGTAGGGTAGGTAGGTAGGGTAGGGTAGGTAGAGTAGGTAGGGTACGGACGGGTATTTTTTTTTTATTGTTTGTGAAAAAGTGGCACGCTTGGTTTTCATAAAGATGGAGGGACTTGCATTATCTAGTTAGATTTATGTCTGTGGTTGAGCCACTCACCTTGAGTCAGTACTCCTATGAGTGTAGACTTGCCAGCTTCGTTGGCACCCATAACGGCCACTCTTAACTCCACACTCTGCTTCGGATCCGGTAACTGAAACAACATCATATTATGAATAGAAATTACTGATGTGATATTCGATAAGGAGCTCCTAGCTAAAACAACATCATATTATGTATAGAAATTACTGATGTGATATTCGATAAGGAGCTCCTAGCTAAAACAACATCATATTATGTATAGAAATTACTGATGTGATATTCGATAAGGAGCTCCTAGCTAAAACAACATCATATTATGTATAGAAATTACTGATGTGATATTCGATAAGGAGCTCCTAGCTAAAACAACATCATATTATGTATAGAAATTACTGATGTGATATTCGATAAGGAGCTCCTAGCTAAAACAACATCATATTATGTATAGAAATTACTGATGTGATATTCGATAAGGAGCTCCTAGCTAAAACAACATCATATTATGTATAGAAATTACTGATGTGATATTCGATAAGGAGCTCCTAGCTAAAACAACATCATATTATGTATAGAAATTACTGATGTGATATTCGATAAGGAGCTCCTAGCTAAAACAACATCATATTACGTATAGAAATTACTGATGTGATATTTGATAAGGAGCTCCTAGCTAAAACAACATCATATTATGTATAGAAATTACTGATGTGATATTCGATAAGGAGCTCCTAGCTAAATCTGGCGGGCGAGCACGGCCTCTGTCATAAGCTTGAGTCACGAATTTTATCACGGTGTTTGCTCCTCAAACTGTGATAGTTATTCCCAACCGATTGTGCTGTAATTGTGCATACACGTTTAGTTTGGATGACAATGCACGGTTTGCTAAGTAACATCAGTCTAAACCAAATATGACTCCTAAAGATGGCGGACCAATAATTTTTTATGCACCTCTACGATATGGGTGTCAAATGAAAGAATTTATTGAGAGATATACAAAAAAAAAGAAAACTCACCTTCCTAAGGTAGACCTCAGCCACAGCGCGATGCGGCGCCACTCTCCTAGCAGTCACATGTGTCAGTGTAGCCCCCAGGGCCTGCGCCATCCTGCGCAGAGCCACCAGAGAGCTGCGTAGGGCTCTGGCGCGGAGCCCTACTAGAGCACCGCAGTCACGCACGCCTAGCACGTACACTGCGCTGCCACCGCCCGAACGGAGGCGCCATTTTAGCTGTGAAAGATTACAAGCAAATTATAATATGAAGCATGTACACCAGAGGAAATAAAATGTTAGACATATTTTGAAAAAAAAACAGCTAGTAAGCACATGCTACTTTTTAGGGTTCCGTACCCAAAGGGTAAAAATGGGACCCTATTACTAAGACTCCACTGTCTGTCTGTCTGTCTGTCACCAGGCTGTATCTCATGAGCTGTGATAGCTAGACAGTTGAAATTTTCACAGAAGATGTATTTCTGTTGCCGCTATAGCAACAAATACTAAAAGCAGAAACAAAATAATTAAATTTATTTCTGTCAACATTACAATAATTGTCATTAAACAAATAATACATACATTAGAATTAGATGTCTAAGTCACAACGACACGTCAAAAAGCTTTGTCTTATAACTAGTCAAATAACCCGACCCTAACTGTTCCCGTGACCACAGATAGTATAATACTAGCATACAGATGCCTTAACCCATACAAAGAAACCGTGCCGACGTAACCAGCGATTTTCATCTGATTAATCTTGTTATTTTTCTTTTTCTTGTTGTTTTATGGTGTACAATAAAGTATATTCTATTCTATTCTATTCTATTTTTGTAAGTACATCAATCGCGTTCGATCCCGTTTCACGGCAATAGATGGTGTTAGCAGCGACTTGCGAGTAAAAGGTTTTACTAGGTTCGTGAATATTTTTTCTTTAAATACAGTGAAGGTTCATTTTATAGTATTTTTTTGCACGTTTTTCAGTTTTTTTGCACCAAATTGCGTTACAATGCAAATTTTAACAATCGAGTGGAATGCCTCAGAAATTTAAAAATGCGCCATCTATTGGCATCAATTTTAAATGATCCGTTCAAATAATCTTTCAAATGTGTATTAAGAGCCCAATCTATACCAATATTATAAAGAGGACAGATTTTTTTGTTTGTATGTTTGTTTGTACCGAATAGGCTCCGAAACTACTGGACCGATTAAAAAAAACTTTCACTTTCAGAGTGCCATAGGCTATTTTTTTATCCCGAAAACGGGTCACGGGAGCGAAGCCACGGGGAACAGCTAGTATTCTATAATTTTGTACTTAGGAGAGTTGATTAAACAAGAACATACAATTTTTATAGTCAATTCCAGAAAATGTTAATTTTAAACATAATTCTATTGTGTGTACACGTCGAGCCATCTAGTGAGATTTATTTGAACCAAATTTTCTTTCTTAGCAATAAGACCCCGTGCCGGGGCAAAGGTGAGTGCCCATAACGCTTGCAAGAAAATAAAATATTATATTTATTATATAAAATATATCAAAAACAGAATATAATAAATAAGCGGGACTCCCATACACCAAACGTGATTTTTTTTGCGGTTTTTTTTTCATAATGGTACGGAACGCTACGTGCGCGAGTCCGACTCGCACTTGGCCGGTTTTATTTTATTTAGACATGTGTATTTGTGTAAGACTTCGTTTCTGGAGATGCGGCGTTTCGCGTCGCGTTGGGTGATGCGGACCGCACTAAATTCAAACATATGGCGTTGTATGTAAGAGTTTACGAGCAGAGCCGCGGGTGTTAGCTAGGCTAGTTCTTATATATATCACACACCTGAGTGACTAGATGCTGGAACCTCCTCTCGCACAGAGAAACCAGCTGCAGTTTGTACTCCACATTGCCGAAGCGAGGCTCTGGCGGCAAGCTGCCGTACACCTCGTCTCCTGAGTCTTCGGGTTCTGATGTTCTGTGGAATGAATGGAGTAAAGGAGATATTTAAGAGCTGATAAAGAAATATAGAGATGCATGGAGTGTAAGATTGTAAGTGCAATGTAAAAATAAAAGAAACAGTATTATTTGAACATTGCATTTAGCAATAAAAATATTGCCTACAGGTGCTTTTCGTCTTAATGTTTCTTTAAATACTTACGAATCATCAATGTATTCCTCCATATCATCAGAGCTATAGAAGAAATCATTCTCCAGGTCATTCGTGTCAAAATCTCCAGCCAAATACATATCATCCTTCATTATAACCTTTTCCAGCTTGTCTATGACATTGTAGACGTCCCTGTCTCTGAATTTGTCTATGCCACCCTCATTTAGTCTATTCTTATTGATATTTTTTAGATCGTTCACGTTTTTCCCTATATTCTCGTCACATATCTTTTGTACTGCGAGTTGGTTGTTCCAATTTTTTGTGTCGTTTTCATTGATATTCGGCTCCGAATTCCAAGCGGAGTTAGTAATGTCTTTCGCGGGTGATATTTTGTTCTTTTTCCGTCTGCATTTGCGGCCTGAATTTCTGCGTTTTGGCTTCTTGTCGTCTGTTCTGTCTGAAAGACAACAATACATTTTTATTGTTAGGTGAAACGAAAGAGCAATGCATATTGACCACAGATATAAATCTAACTAGATGATGCGATTGTATGTACTTCGCGTGTCAAAAAAAACTTAATTCAAAAAATCAAAAAACCCGACTGCTTAAAAAGCGAACTAAAAAGACGTAAACAAGGAGAAAATCATGCTGTGCAGGCGGAGGATACATATTCGTGGGCTGGCTGACCAAAATCTGCTGTATCTTCCGCCTGCACAGCATGACTTTCTCCTTGTTAACGTCTTTTTAGTTCGCTTTTTAAGCAGTCGGGATTTTAGATTTTTTGAATTAAGTTTTTTTATTTATAACTTTTTAGTTATTTTTTCTTTCCAATTTAATACATTTAAACATGTAAGTGTTATATATTTTTGAATTCACCTCTTAAAACCCTTTATTTTGATACCCCAAACGATGGGATTGGAAAAAAAAATATAGGCCCCCACAATATGGCACCCAAAATCCGCCATTTTTCTATTGTCCAATTTTAATGTAGCCTATGACACTCGCAGGGTTAAGACGAATCGTTTGACGTATGAATCATCAAAATAGGCCAACGTGTTTCGTCTCTGGAACGCCATATAGGAACAAACATACATACATACTTACATACATACATACATAGACTGATAAACACATTACCCTCCTTCGGCAGTCGGGTAAAAATTACGATCAATGATCGTAATCTGAGCTTTTCATTTAGCATTATCGGCACCGGAAATCTTGAAAAATGCCTTTTTATGCCTTATTGAGCTGTAAAAACTGTATAGAAAAAGTTGGCCGAGGCATTGGAAATGTTTTCTTTCATTGGTAAGTAAATTTGTTTTTAAATTGTTTGTGAAAAAGTGGCACGCTTGGTTTTCATACAGATGGAGGGATTTGCGTTATCTAGTTAGATTTATGTCTATGGTTAAAACGGTACTGTAAATGCGGTGTGAACATCACCTCAAGTAGCGACGTATCCGTTAAAACTATCCTGGAAATACGGATGTTCTGTGTGAACTAGCCCTGAAGAAAATAAATTAATGTTTGATAAGACTTACCATCTTCCTTCTTGTTAATCTCAATAAAGTTTTCGATATAACTAACATCTTTGACTAAGAGATCGGTACTGAGATCAGGTTCACAGAGGAAGGAGGACTCTTCTGGTAATGTCTCGTTTTTTACGTTCGATTTGCGCCCTCTTCTACGTCCTGGAAGAAAAATATGCATTGGTTATAGATTTTTTTTAATGATTTTTTTTTTTGGATGGTGGATGTATGTATATTTAGCCGTTAGCCTCTAGACAGCTAATGGATACCTGATATATTGCGTCTTGGTCTTAAAAGATGACAATAAATAAACACATTACCCTCCTTCGGCAGTCGGGTGAAAAAGGTAAGTATAAAAATCAACCCATCGTATGGGGTATCAAAATAAAGGGTTTCAAAAGGTGATTTCAAAAATTATATAATGTTTAAATGTACCTAATTCTAAAAAAAATAACTAAAAGGTTATAAATAAAAAAGGTAATTAAAAAAATCTAAAAACCCGACTGCTTAAAAAGCGAAAATTATTTGTTTAAGAATTAGGTACATTTAAACAAATAAGTGTTATATATTTTTGAAATCACCTCTTAGAACCCTTTATTAGAATAACCCCCACACGATGAATTTGAAAGAAAAATAAAATTTGCGCCACCACAATATGGCTCCCAAAATCAGCCATTTTTCTATGCCAATTTTAATGTAGCCAGTGACACTCACAGAGTTAAGACGAATCGATTGACGTAAGAATCATCGGAAAATCGGCCAACGCGTTTGGTCTCTAGAACGCCACATAGGAACAAACATACATACATAGACTGATAAACACATTACCCTCCTTCGGCAGTCGGTAACAAATCAGATACTGATACATGTCAATCATCAGATCAATCGCCTGTTATGCGACGTCTAGAGGCTAAATGGTCGAAACCATTTCAAAGGCCCACCATATTAAGTGGTCTTCCGTCTATGGACATTGGCAATTCCATAACCAGAGATATCGCCTAAGCGTTGCTATCATATATATGTGTATGGTGGCGTACTTCCTCGAAGAAGCTCCTTCACAAACAGTTCTACTGCCGTCAAACGGGGTAAATAGAAACAAAACTTTGAAGGGAATAATCACATTATTCAAACATTATTTGCAGCATTTTAGTAGGTAACTAGGTACTCCAATTATTAAATAATTATTTAAAACTAGCAGTTCCCGGGTCTTCGCACCCGTCTCCTGCCTACCCTATCCCTACTTACCTTGCTACCTACCATTTTTTTCTGGGATAATTCTCCCGCGGAAAATCTTAACACCGCCATTCAGAAAATGACGTCAAATGCACAACGCCATCTATCGAATATGGAATTCAACTGTCCGAGTATCTGAATTGCGTGTGTTGTGATATTTTAATTCTTGAACACTTTAAATTCATTTAACTTTTGATTGAGTGTACCGATTGCGATGAAAAAAAACTAAGTAACACCTCAAGTTTAAAAGTTATCTACATTTATTTCGTACATATTACGTGATGCTTGCACAAATAAACAGACAAAAATTCCAAAAATGCTGGAAATGGTTTCTGATGGTTATTTTAGGATACTAAGTTCATGTGTGGTCTGGTGGTCAAATGAATACGTTATCCTTTACCACACTGTCTATTTTTAGGGTTCCGTACCCAAAGGGTAAAAACGGGACCCCATTACTATGACTCACTAGACTGTATCTCATGAACCGTGATAGCTAGACAGTTGAAATTTTCACAGATGATGCATTTCTGTTGCCGCTATAACAACAAATACTAAAAACAGAATAAAATAAATATTTAAGTGGGGCCTCCCATACAACAATCGTGATCTTTTGCCGTTTATGATATCGCGCGGTGATCGTGCGCGAGTCCGACTCGCACTTGGCCGGTTTTTTTTTATAAATATTTTCGATGTACAAAAACAACTTCTCAATAGATTTATTATATGTTTTGAAAAGCGATGCTTTGTTTAAAACCAATAAAGTAGTATAACAGTACTATTACAGTTAAAATCCTAATAAAAGTTTTGTTCCCATTTACCCCTGCATTTCTATTCACCCCGTGTAGTGGTACTACTGCTCTAATTTAGTATGGTATTACGTCTCTTACCCTTTGGTGCGTTTTCAGGTTTCTTCTTGACTGTATCCTGTTCGGGTTTGTGCCACTTTTTATTCTTTTGCTTATTCTGGTTTCCATCTGAAGGGTCAAATAAACTAAAAAAGGAATCCATAGCTCTGTAACAAAGAAAAATCTTCATTATTTTTCTGATTGTCTCTTTGGTGTAGTCAACGGAAGAATGACTGCTGGGCATGATACTAGATTGATACCGGGTCTAGTAGTTTTAAGGTTACACTAGTCGAAAATTGTTCCATAAAAGACAAAAAGACAAAAGACAAAAGATATTTATTTCAACTGGGCCACCAAGCGGCACTTTTGAATGTCACAATTTAAATTTAAATGGAATACAAGTTGATTCTACCGTGCATTCGGAAAGTAGCTAGTTATGGAGAAGAATGCACAAGAAACTCCATACTTTTTAAATTTACATGGAATAAAAGTTGATTCTACCGTGCATTCGGAAAGTAGCTTGTTATGGAGAAGAATGCACAAGAAACTCCATACTTACTCTTTTAAAAAAGAAAATGATTCTACCGTGCATTCGGAAAGTAGCTTGTTATGGAGAAGAATGCACAAGAAACTCCATACTTACTCTTTTAAAAAAAAAAGAAAGATTTTTACAATATTTAGGTACATGAGTACATACATTAATAAATTCACATAATGTGAGGACAATGCACCCAGAATAGCACTACACACTATACTATGTAAAGGTATAAAGTATTAAAAGTACTCACACATGTCTGTGCAGTTATACAATAGGTACTAGAAAAACATCAACATCCGAAGCAGTTGAGTTATGACCAATCCCAACTGACGGCGCCCGTTCACGAACATGACGCATGAATCGGCACCACCCAGCTCAACCATCATGAAGGGAACCGAATGATCCAACACACGCGCCACCATCAGAGAGACATTTGAGAGAGCATGACACACTCAACTGCCAGGGCACACACAAGTCAACGAACGACACATAGGTATAGCAAATGGTAGATTTACAGTTGGGTACACAGTACCCACACACGTGCTGTGCAGCTATACAATACTAAAAGAAATCGAGTCTATACAACACAAACATAAACATATCATTTGTTTTTGCGCCCTAGTGGTTGTGGAGCAGGACTAGCATTGAGCCAAGCATTTTTATCAGTGATATAATCCCCCAACTTATAATATGCCTGCCTGCATAGTGTGCGTTTTATACAATTTTTAAATTTCGTCTCATTCAGTTCTAGAATATGGGGAGGAATTTTATTGTAACATTTTGTACAGTACCCCATGAAAGATGAGGCCACTTTTGCCAGTCTGAAACCTGGTTGAACTAATTGGTCCCTATTTCTAGTAATGTAATTATGTCTGTCTCCGTTTTTACTAAAAAGATGTAAATTCTTTCTCACGTACATGATGTTTTCATAAATATATTGACAAGGAACCGTCATGATGTTAATGTCCTTAAACAGTTCCCTTAGAGAATCACGGCGGCGAAGATTGTAAATCGCTCTGATGGCTCGTTTTTGCAGAATAAAAATAGACTCAATGTCTGCAGCCCTTCCCCATAGTAAGATACCGTAAGACATTATACTATGAAAGTAACTAAAATAGACTAGCCTAGCGGTATCCACATCAGTAAATTGACGAATCTTTCTGACAGCATAAGCTGCCGAACTCAGCCGCCCCGCAAGTGATACTAAATGAGGACCCCATTGTAACCTTGAGTCTAGCGTGATCCCCAGGAAAACCGTTTTATCGACGAATTCGAGCTTCTCCTTGTTTAATATAATGTCACAATCAGCACTTTTGACATTTGGCAACGAAAATTTTACGCATTTGGTTTTTTTACCATTTAATACTAAATTATTGGCAGTGAACCAATCCTGAACCTGCCGTAGCGCGTTATTTACGTCGTCAACCTGACAAGTACGTCTATTTACTTTAAAAACTAAAGATGTGTCATCAGCAAATAACACCATATTTAGTTTGCCTTCGAATAAATGGGGTAAATCGTTTATGTATATTAAAAATAAGAAAGGACCTAAAATTGAGCCCTGGGGTACCCCCATTTTCACATTTAACCCCGACGAATTCACACCGTTTATTTGAACTAATTGTTGTCTATCACTCAAATAAGATTTAATCAAACTTAACGCTGATTGACCTAGCCCGTAATGCTCAAGTTTCAGAAGTAATGTTTCATGATTTACGCAATCAAACGCCTTCGACAGGTCGCAGAAGATACCTATGGCATCCTGCGACTCTTCCCACGCATTAAATATGTGTTTTAATAGGGTGACACCAGCGTCAGTTGTACAACGTCCTTTGGTGAAACCATACTGTTTATCATGTAAGATGTTATTCGTATTAAAATGAATGAGCATTTGATTTAGCATTATCTTCTCAAATACCTTGCTGAAAACCGGCAACACGGATACTGGTCTATAATTATTTGTGTCTTTACTGTCCCCGGATTTAAAAAGTGGTATAACCTTACTATATTTCATTAGATCCGGAAAGACTCCTTGATCCACACAC
Source organism: Orthosia gothica (assembly GCA_949775005.1). Classification (NCBI taxonomy): domain Eukaryota; kingdom Metazoa; phylum Arthropoda; class Insecta; order Lepidoptera; family Noctuidae; genus Orthosia; species Orthosia gothica. The sequence goes on along the minus strand of OX459034.1, from coordinate 48,238,475 downwards.
AAATTGAAAATCAAAGCTAAGTACGGCGCTATAGTCTGAATAATGGAGGAACAAGCTTTGATGGACATTCCCCATAGATCTTCGGTCGGTTTTATCTTGATTTGCTTAAAAGCTTTTATTACTGTTAAGGGGTTTATATGTGAAAAGTTAAATTCATTGGGGCAGGCTGAAACGTTCGCGTTTAATAATCCAAAAGCTAGCGAGGGCGAAGAATTTAAGGTTTCAGTAGTTTTAATTGGGATGTTGGTAAAGAAATTTACAAACTCTTGAGCAACTGTTTTGTTATCTCTAATAAGTCCGTGTGTGGTCTCAAGTGTGTAATCATTATTATTTCTTTTATTCCTGTTCGTTTCATTGTTTATAATTTGCCAAACCGTCTTGATTTTATTTTCTGCTAATTTAACCTTATTGCTAATGTACAAGGCCTTAGCTGCCTTACATGTATTTTTAAAAATTCTTGAGTAAGTAGCAACATACTTATTAAACGTTTCAGTATTAATAAAAGGCATACAAACGTAGTCTAGTGCTTACTCCACTGTTTGAAGGTGTACGTTCAAAATAAAAAATGATGTCAATTTGTCTCATCATTATCTAGTCCTGTATGGAAACAAAAATGTAAAAAAATATATATATTTGAAAGTTATGAGCGTCGAAAGTTCCATATTTCAACACTAATTTTAACGCATCTTTGGGCGGAAATAAATACCATAAGAAGAAGGAAAATTGCAAAACGGCCTCCATACAGAGATAGATTAGTAATTCAACAATGCAAATCATGTTATTTTATAAATATACATTAAGTTGTTTTTGCATGATATCTAGACTCCCAAAGGTCGGTATATAAAATTTCGCGCGCTCGTTTTCGTCCTAAACCAAATTTGCAAAAGTGCTAATTCATACACGAACTAGCTTCTTACTGCTCATCACAGCATCTATCTCTTTCGCACGTGATGTCGGATAAGATAGCATGCATTTTAATCCCGCGCACAAAATAGTTCGTGCCGTCGACTAGTTCAACCTTAAGGTCTAGCACACTTATCAACTCGGGAAGGGATCGTCACCGTATCAATTCGAGCAGTGCAGTATTCTTTGTATGAAACGCCTTACTGCAACGCACACTAATCGGGATCGTATCATAATCGCCTCGCCTCGCCTCGGGACCCCTTACAAACCGCGGTGCAGTGCGTGGTAAACTTGCAGTTCCCGCGCTTTCGGCTCGTCCCCGTGAGAGTCTCTAGAGATGGGCGTTGTTTTCAATCAGCGGTCGGCGAGCCGTAAGCGCGGCGTCGCACACTGGACCAAATTAAAAATAAAATGGACATTGATAGTAGACCGCTGATATTTCTTTTTATTGTTGATACAGTGATAACAGATAAGGCAAAAAAAATGTTATTGTCCTACTTCAAATAATTTTCTGTAAAAAAAAAAAAACTTTTTTTTTGTATGGCAGTTATTACATTTTATTCAATTTCTCAAAAACCTTAAGCGATGTCGAGATGGCAATCACATATGTTAGAAAACTAATAATTCTGAGTATTTGGCTCGAAGAAACTTATTGCTTATCTCTGCGTACTTTCGAGATAATAGTGACAGAAAAAAAAAATGTTTATTGCTCGCTTTTTTTTAATCATAGCCTTACATTAACACATACAATGTATGCTAAATGTCAAATAAATAAAAAGAGACTTGTCTGTAAAAGAGGTTATGGGGGCTCGCTAATGACTGAAACGCTCGCATCATAAATAATGTATTTTTTCAAAACATCGTGCAAAAAAAACTTAATTAAAAAAACCCGACTGCTTCAAAAGCGAACTAAAAAGTCGTAAACAAGGAAAAAATCATGCTGTGCAGGCGGAGGATACATATTCGCGGGCTGGCTGACCAAAATCTGGTGTATCCTCCGCCTGCACAGCATGATTTTTTCCTTGTTTACGACTTTTTAGTTCGCTTTTGAAGCAGTCGGGTTTTTTGAATTAAGTTTTTTTATTTAAAACTTTTTAGTTAGTTTTTTTTCGAATTAGATACATTTAAACATATAAGTGTTATATATTTTTGAAATCACCTCTTAAAACCCTTTATTTTGATACCCCACACGATGGGTTTGGCAAAAAAAAAAAATTGGGCCCCCACAATATGGCACCCAAAATCCGCCATTTTTCTATTGTCCAATTTTAATGTAGCCTATGACACTCGCAGGATTAAGACGCATAGATTGACGTATTAATCATCAAAATCGGCCAACGCGTTTGGTCTCTGGAACGCCATATAGGAACAAACATACATACATACATACATACTTACATACATAGACTGATAAAAACATTACCCTCCTTCGGTAGTCGGGTAAAAATACTATAACGTCGCTGTATTAAAAACAAAAGTATTCAATAACCGAGTAAACCCTTTTACTTGCAAGTCGCTGCTAACACCATCTATATCGGTGGAACGGAACTGAACGCGATCGATGTTCTTAGACAAATAATCAGCTTAATCAGACGAAAAACGCTAGTTACGTCTATTTTCATCCATCTTTTTCACATTCTGATCCATACAGTACGAGAGGTCTAATCACGGACTTGTAAATGTTCCCCTTTAACTTGTGGGGCATCCGTGGGTCGCAAGTTGTTCCAGTGACCTGTCGTGAGGCAACTTGATTTAATTAATATTTGTCAAGAATTAAAATAAGATAAAAAAATATCTAGCTAGGTAATTTGGTTACTATACCGTGCAAACTTTGATTGTCAACAGAGTCAAGTAGGTTGTTTTAAAAGGAAAATCCTGATACAAAAACATATCCTTCGTAACTCGTCCATAAACAGTGATAAACTATTTGATTAAGTTGTTATCTTATACCCGTTTCTAATAAAGTCAAAGGCAAATAAAGAACGCCTATTTTAGCAAGAAATAAATGTCACACCACAGATGATGTCATATGTATAACTTGTATGTACCTCTTTGAATGTGAAAAACAACGAGAACGATACAATACTTTCAATTAATAAAAATGTTATGCTTAACATGACATCACCCTTGCATTCCCCGTAGCACGGTTAATATAATACTAGCATACAGAGGCCTTAGTGCGAGTTTTTTAACGTACTCACTCGTGATAACGTAAACGATCTCTTATGTCAAAATGTAAACAAAAAAGAGGTTTCTCCTTACCGTCACCAGACGGCGCTTATCCAATTTCAATACTAATTGACGTTTACGTTAACGCGATTGAGCGTGAGCGTTGAGTTCTTTGTATGGGACGAGACATCTGAGTCCTTAGTGCGAGTTTTTACTCACGGTCAATCGCGTTAACGTAAACGTCAATTTGTATGGAAACTGGATAAGCGCCGTCTGGGGACGGTAAGGAGAAACCTCTTTTTTTGTATACATTTTGACATAAGAGATCGTTTACGTAACATGAGTGAGCGTGAGTCTCGCGTGAGTAAAAACTCGCACTAAGGCCACTGAGGCCTTAGTGCGAGTTTTTACTCACGCTCACTCGTGATAACGTAAACGATCTCTTATGTCAAAATGTATACAAAAAAGAGGTTTCTCCTTACCGTCACCAGACGGCGCTTATCCAGTTTCAATACAAATTGACGTTTACGTTAACGCGATTGACCGTGAGTAAAAACTCGCACTAAGGCCTCAGAGGCCTTAGTGTGAGTTTTTACTCACGTGTGACTCACGCTCACTCGTGTTACGTAAACGATCTCTTATGTCAAAATGTATACAAAAAAGGAGGTTTCTCTTTACCGTCCCCAGACGGCGCTTATTCAGTTTCAATACAAATTGACGTTTACGTTAACGCGATTGACCGTGAGTAAAAACTCGCACTAAGGCCTCAGATGTCTCATCCCATACAAAGAAACCGTGCCACTGTAAGTAGCGTTTTTTTTAATTAGCTAACTTCGATTATGTTCGGTTCCGTTCCACGGCTATAGATGGTGTTAGCAGCGACTTGCAAGTAAAAGGGTTTTCTCGGTTCGTGACAATATTTTACTTTAAATACAGTGACGATTTGTTTTATAGTTTTTTTTGCACGTTTTACAGTTTTATTGTACCAAAACAAAATATGTTACAATACAAATTTAAAAAAATATTGGCATGTCTCAAAAATTTATAACAGCGCCATCTATTGGAATCAATTTTAAATGATCCGTTCAAATAATCTTTGAAATGCGAATTAAGAGCCCAATATTGATTGATTAAACAAGAACATACAATTTTTATGATCAATTCTAGAAAATGTTAATTTTACACACAATTCAATAACATATTGAAGCATATCGCGACATCTAGTGTAATTTATTTGAAACAAATTTTATTTTTTAGCGCTGGGACCCCGAGTTACTGCGCAGTCTTTGTAGCCAACATCAAAAGATTGGGGGGATTGCTTAAATATTATTTTCTTGAGTGTAGCTGAAGCCGTACAAAGACGGTCACAACAGACTTGTAATTACATAGTGTAAATATATCCAGAGATATCGTGCCAAAATACATAACAAAATATTATCTTTAGAACTAAGATTAGTCCAACCATGTTATAATAAATTGCAGAAGGCGAAATCTGTAAGGCATGCATCACATCTTCGCTTACCATCAGGTGAGATACTGGTCAAGCGCGAGCCGTTCCATACTAAGACTAGCTGACCCGGCAAACTTTGTTTTGCCATAAAAAGACCAAACATTTATCTACCCTACCCTACCCTTCGTACCCTACCCTACCTACCCTACCCTACCCTACATACCTACCCTACCCATTAAAAAAAAAAAAAAAAAAAAAAAAAAATTGATGTTGACCTATTCTCAGACCTACTAATACTAATATACATATAAAATTTCATCAAAATCGGTCAAGCCGTTTCGGAGGAGTTTGGCAACGAAAACTGTGACACGAGAATTTTATATATTAGAAGAAGATTATAAAGCTGAAGAGTTTGTTTGTTTGTTTGAACGCGCTAATATCAGGCACTACGGGTTGGAATTGAAAAAATATTTTTGTGTTGTATAGTCCATTTATCGAGTAAGGTTTATTAACAGGCTATTTAACATCACGCTAACTACGACCAATAGGAGCGGAGCATAAATGAAAAATGTTGCAAAAACGGGCAAAATTGGTCCTTTCTGAGAGCTTCCGTTGCGTGCGTTGCGTGAGCGTTTAAAGTTACGCAACATTCATGTATGTAGGGTAGGTAGGGTAGGGTAGGTAGGTAGCTAGTTGACGAGAGCGAATCTGCGTGGGACAGCTAGTAGACAATAAAAATAGAAAAACCTTATTTGCGGTCATCAACAAAAGTTAGTTTTATACACTTTTTTGCTGGCCTATTCTGTCCCTCTCCTGAGCAAAGGTCCGATTGAAATTCTTTACGTTATACAGAATGAATTTTCAAGTGGGCGTGGATGGCCAAATACGAAACTATGAGGAATAGCGAAAAACACTCAAAGGAGCATAGATGTATTAAAAAGAGGAAGATACGTTACACGCTAACATCGCGATCAGAAAACCTGGGCTCGGCGCACGACTACATGCATCGAAACTCACACATCTGTATTCTGATGTCATCACCAGTCCCAAACCTACAGTTACCGATAGACAAGGACAGAGATATGAGAAGGCGTTGCAGTGCAAGCGAAATCGCGTTAGCCGCCGAATGTTGTCCGAATGCTAAATTAATGAAATGACATTGCAATATGTGCGTATCGTGTCTTTCACGCATTTTTGTAATATCTATCTCGCTCTCACAAATATGGCGAAACAAACATTAAATATTATTGTAATTTTCAACAAATTAACATTTTTGACTGTACTTACGAGTGGTAAGTGATCCCGTGTGACTTATTTTCTTTCCGGTATTATTTAACACTGTCTAGCTACACAAGAAGTCATTTTGATGCGTATTTATTGCAAAAAAATATAAAAACACTGAAATTATTGAGCTGTGGGTTCAACCATGTGCCGTGCGCGACTGAGTGCCCACTGCGGGCATTCACTTAGATTAGTAGGACCAAGCGCTGTGAGCAGTCCCGTATCTACCTCTTTTTAATACATCAATGCAAATTTTAAATTTTTGTGGCGAATAAACACTTTTTCTTTCTTTCTTTTCTTCTTTCTAAATGTCACGTCAAGATAAGAAAATGACGAGCTATTTTTGAGACTACCGACATTTAAAAAAAAAATGCTGTTCGAGATATTTAAAAACATGCGCCCATGGAAGGGAATGTGTTAACAAGTTTTATAACCCCAAAGAACTACCAATGAGTTTCGTCTTGATTACGCAGACGGCTTTTAAGCGCGGGAAAAAGGAATTGGTTTTCTAATCTTATCTGTAATGTGTTAAGATCTTTAAATTCGCATTTTTAGCGGGCAGGTCATTCACTCTACTTTTTATCAAATGACCTCGTCGATTTATATTCTAATATTATGTAAATATGCTATCATTTAAATTGTAACAGCCATTTTCGTCTGGGCCTACAGTTTTCGCAGTTACATATGTCTGACTGAATTTGTTTAAGTATTTGGTACATAAATATTCATACGAGTAGGTATATATCTTGTTTATCATTTCTGCAACTTCATTACCGGTCTACGCCATTTCTTAATAAGCATATTTAATTTATTCTCGTCTCTGGGATTCCCCAAATTCTGAACCTACTTGTTTTAAACTGGCAATTTACCTACTTATGAATAGGGAATTACCCAAACGCTTCTCCATATAAGTAAGTCAAGTTTTTACACCAGAATATGTAAACAAAACAGATAGAGATATAATAAAATATATTAATAAAATCAAAAAACCCGACTGCTTAAAAAGCGAACTAAAAAGACGTAAACAAGAAGAAAATCATGCTGTGCAGCCGGAGAATACATATTCGTGAGCTGGCTGACCAAAACCAGATATATCCTCCGACTGCACAGCATGATTTTCTTCTTGTTTACGTCTTTTTAGTTCGCTTTTTAAGCAGTCGGGTTTTTTGAAGTTTTTAATTATCTTTTTTAATTTACAACGGTTTTTTTTTTTTCGAATTAGGTACATTTAAACATAGTATAAGTGTTTTATATTTTTGAAATCTACTCTTAAAACCCTTTATTTTGATACCCCACACGATGGGTTTGGAAGAAAAAAATTTGGGCCCCTACAATATGGCGCCCAAAAACCGCCATTTTTCTTTTTTCAATTTTAATGTAGCCAGTGACACTCGCAGGGTTAAGACGAATCAATGGACGTACCACCAAAATCGGCCAACACGTTTGGCCTCTGGAACGCCACATAGGAACAAACATACATACATACACACATACACCCATGCATAGATTCATACATAGAATGATAAACACATTACCCTCCAGAAACCCGACTGCTTAAAAAGCGAACTAAAAAGACGTAAACAAGAAGAAAATCATGCTGTGCAGCCGGAGAATACATATTCGTGAGCTGGCTGACCAAAACCAGATATATCCTCCGACTGCACAGCATGATTTTCTTCTTGTTTACGTCTTTTTAGTTCGCTTTTTAAGCAGTCGGGTTTTTTGAAGTTTTTAATTATCTTTTTTAATTTACAACGGTTTTTTTTTTTTCGAATTAGGTACATTTAAACATAGTATAAGTGTTTTATATTTTTGAAATCTACTCTTAAAACCCTTTATTTTGATACCCCACACGATGGGTTTGGAAGAAAAAAATTTGGGCCCCTACAATATGGCGCCCAAAAACCGCCATTTTTCTTTTTTCAATTTTAATGTAGCCAGTGACACTCGCAGGGTTAAGACGAATCAATGGACGTACCACCAAAATCGGCCAACACGTTTGGCCTCTGGAACGCCACATAGGAACAAACATACATACATACACACATACACCCATGCATAGATTCATACATAGAATGATAAACACATTACCCTCCTTCGGCAGTCGGGTAAAAATATAAAACAGCCCAAGACATAATTAATCGCGTATTAATATGATTTGCATTAGGGTGCATTCGGTACCTACATATCTGCATAAGAGGGGGACATTTGAAGAGTAAACGCCAATCATTCAATTCAGCCTATGGCAGTTCAAGGCTGGACATACGCTTCTCCCAAACTACGCCACAAAACTATGTCCTACGCAGAAGTCAGAATGATACATCTTATTTATAGTTACGTAAAATAAACAGCTGATTTTTTAATTTAGTTTATTCCCCAGATATGTAGGAGCAGAGACAAAAATAACATTCTATCTGTGGCATATTTTTTTTCGAAGTTGGCAATGGATTGACGTAAAATTGGCGGGAATTTGGCAATCTTTTTTGTTGTTGACTGTAGGTGATTTTTTTATCTTAATACTTAGATGTAAGTGCCAAATTGAATTATAAGAAATCATTATGGCTATGTTTACTATTGTAAAAATAGCAACTACGATGTTTCGTCAACAATTTAATTTCCATGTCCAGTGGGCTTATTGCGAGTTTTTACTCATGCTCACTCGAGTTAGCGTAAACGATCTCTGCTATACAAAAAAAAAGGTTTCTCCTTACTGTCACCAGATAGCACTCACCCAGTTTTAATACAAATTGAAGTTTACTTCAACGCAATCCAGCGTGAGAGTAAATCGCACGCCCACTGATATCCTATGCGTTTTTCGCGCGTAATACAAACGCAAATGATGCAGTGACATTCGGTTACTTGGCATAGAGAGTAGGGGAGTGTTTAAATAACCAACAAACAATTAAACAAGAACGAAGCGATGTAAAGATTTGGATTTCAATCAGTGATAACATAGCGTTGACCAGAAAAAAGTACCCTCGCAACGGAGTTGGTAGCTCTGAGCTTAATTTTTCTCACTCTAAAAAAGTACGTAGACATTCACCAGAAATTTATTTACACTAATTTTCAAAGCTTTTGCCACAATCAAACATGTACAATTCTCTGAAACTGTGACTTAAATTGTTACAGTAACTTTGTAAATAACAACAAAATTACATTGACAGTCAATAGTGCCAACATTAAGTTTTATTGAACAGACTGTAGGTACAAGTGCGTTCATAATAACTTGTCCCGTGACGCAATTGGTAGCACTGTTACTACGAGGTAATAATAGTTTCAATATTGAAACTAAGGCGTCAAACAGACGAGCAGCACTTTGCTGTCGACAGAGGCAACTGCAGCTGTGGACAGAAGCAACTGCTAGTCTGCTACATGACGTCAAGGGCCAAGTTATAGTGAACGGTCTTGTAGTCGATTCCCCTCTACTCCGCTCGTCTGTCTCAATGGAGACGACCCTAAAATGTAATTTTCTTCTATAAAAGCTTGTTGATTTGATTTGTTCTAGTGGGCAGTCAGATATGGCAAGAAAGGTGAGACTTTTGGAAATGAGCCTTATCTACATTTGAATAAAGATGACATTTATTTTGTATAAGGTTAATTGGATACAAATATTTCAATAGACCTGACTATATTTATGAAAAAAGACAATGCAAATAGTCACACAAAGAAGGAAAACAACAATTTCGATGATCATTTTCCTTAAAATACAGACTCACTATAGACACCAGTTTAGTTAGCACATAAATGTACTGCTGGAATAAAAAGTGTTCTAATCCAGACCATGGTTTATTTATTTATATAAAGATATACTTTATTGTAGACCAAGATAAAACAATACATAAAAATACCTTAAAATGAAACAAACATACAACAGGCGGCCTTAACGCGATCCGCGATCTCTTCCAGGCAACCATGGCCTGGACATGAAATGATGTGTTTGTAATATTTGTAAGTATGTGAGAACCATGTTCCTACTTGTTAATTTTCCTATTAATGCTTTTTAATACTTTATACCTGTACGTAGTATAGTGTGTACAGCTATTCTGGGTGCATCGTCCTCACATATATGAATTTATTAATGTATGTACTGTAATGTTAATTATCATCATCATCATATCAGCCGAAAGAGATCCACTGCTGCTGGACATAGGCCTCCCCCAAGCGTCGCCTCATCGTGCATCTCGTAACCAGCGGATCCCCGCAACCTTCACCAGGTCATCGGTTCACCTAGTGGGAGGCCTTCCAACGCAACGTCTTCCGGTTCGCGGTCGCCATTCCAGAACCTTTCTGCCCCATCGGCCATCAGTTCTGCGAGCAATGTGCCCTGCCCACTGCCACTTAAGTTTGCAATTCTTCGGGCTATGTCGGTAACCCTGGTTCTCTTACGTATCACATTTCTGATTCGATCACGCAAGGAAACTCCGAGCATAGCCCTCTCCATTGCCCTTTGAGTGACTGTAAGCTTTCTGATTAGGCCCATTGTAAGCGACCACGTCTCAGGGCCATATGTCATCACTGGCAACACACACTGGTCATAGACTTTAGTCTTGAGACACTGGCAAGTTGGACGAGAAGATACCGCGCAACTTCCCGAACGCTATCCAGCCGAGTCGGATTCGACGGTTGATCTCTTTCTCGAAGTTGGCCCTACCCAATTGGATCGTTTGTCCCAGGTAGACATAGTCGCCCACGCCCAAGTAATGTTAATATGTTATGTAAATATTGTATAACACCTATTTTAAAAAAAAGAGTAAGTACCTATGGAGTTTTTAGTTTCATGTTATCCAATGATGTAAGAACCCACTTGTGTGTATTCCAAGGTCAATCTATCTTTATGCCAAAAATCATCAAAAATTGCTGAGCAGTTTGGGTGAGAAAATATTCTATTTTTAGTAATATTTTAATAGAATCTTCCTTAATACCTTTACCGCAAAAACGTATTTTCAAAATGCCTATTCAAAACAGTCTAGATAAAGATTTATTTGTTTATTGCCTTCAAACAGTACTTACTGCTTATCAGTTATGATATAAATGCCTTATTATCTGATGTTATAGGGTGTAGATTGTGAAGAAATATAATAGCTTTATGTATGCATTGAGCAATGTCAATTATTCTGCTGTCAAAATTAAAAGGGAATTTTTGTCTGTCAGAAAGATTAATAAAAAAATATAGGACACATATTTTTCTTTTGACACATAGCTATTATGGTACGGAACCCTCGGGCACGAGTCCGACTTGCACTTAGCCGGTTTTTAAGTTTATTTGTTACATAAAAAAATACAAATCTTTCCTCTTTATAATATTAGTATAGTTATAGATAGGTCCATCTCTACCTAACCCTTTGTGGAATAAAAACATGATGTTAAGTTAGCAATCTATCATGAGGTAAAAGCACTCAAAAATATGAATAACTTTATTCATTGCACAATTTCCAAACATACACTGAAACTGTCATATTGTATGTATTCAAATAACCACTTTTAGGATTGGGACATTATTTTAGAAATAACAAGACTACAGACTGTATACATAATATATCAATATGCTAAACATTTAAATTGCTCTGACTGTACATTTATTCTGATTTTTATATTGAGGCAATGTTTCAACGTAACACATTTAATTAAAAACACATAACCCCTCTTCGGCAGTCAGGTAAAAAATTCCATTGTTCTCATTTTGCCAGACTTATTATTATTATATACTTATTATTTAATAAATAAATTGTTTTTGTACTTTGTAACAAACAGTAGTTTTTATTTATATCAAGGTTGTAAAACCACAATGATACCTACAAAAAAGTATTTATAGAAATGACTCACTGAAGAATCTTAATAATATAAATACAAAAGTTTGAATGGCTGGATGTAAGTTTGTTACTCAATCAGATCAGAACGGGTGAACGGATTGGGATGAAATTTGGCACAGACATAGATTATAGTCTGGAATAGCACATAAGGATGCCCTTGGACTGTAAAAACGCGGGCGAAGCCGCTGGCAGAAGCTAGTTTATTTTAAAAATAAAATTGTGCAATAGTTAAAAGATAATACTTTTTTTATCAGCACCTACCTTTTTTTAGTGCGCAAGAAACAATAAAAAAATACTATCTTAAATAAAACTTCATACATTTCTGTAATACTAATAAATATCTCTAATTTGTTCCCAGACAGACAATCCTAAATTGCCAGATTTTGAAACATGAAGTTTTGTAGGTATAAGAATTGCATATGAAGGTAGGTAGCACTAGTAGAACATATATGAAAATATATCACTTTTGTCTATGGGAAATCTTATCAAGGGACTAAGGATTTATTAAACAGCAGGTATTTAATTTATTAATCATTATAATTGAATAGAATAAAAAAATAATGTAGTGAGAACATCATTCTTAATGATTTACAAACTCGCTACATTCTATTTTGATAATATTGCAAACAATTCAATTTCTAAAGCATATAAATTCACTTCCCATTGTTAAAAGTGGAGCAATTGCCTTTCTTATGAGCAACAATTACATTCTCATTCACCTCTTACATATAAAATAATCTCAAGGTCTTTTCAAAGATAAACAGAATAGCGCGCGAAAATAAATAAACATAACTGTAAACAACAAACTGAAGCACATAAAAAAAGAATTAAAAAAAATCTACTTTTTTTATTAATTAAAATATGGTGCAAAGGTACTCACACAAACAGCTGTTATGATATCCAAGGTCACTGTTTCAGTAGCTTGTTGCCAACGCAAGTTCTGAGCTGAGACTATTGTGAGTCAACAAACACAAACAGAGGAACACAGCCAAATTATTTAGAGTGACGTAAAATTACGATTTGTTACAACTGAACAAATATTATTGTACAACTTATAGGTATTCACTAATCGACAAACTCTACACGATTAAACGTAACGTCACACGATAAGGAACTAAGACTGTTCAAGGGAAATGTATAAGGCTTTTGTTTTAATTGCGATAAGAATTTCGTTATGGTTGCGAAAATTTCGTCATGAATTGCATTTCACTGGACATTTTGACATTTTACAACCATAACATCATTTGTTTTTGTGATGGCAAGGATTCTTGGAATTTTCGGACGTTTAGAAACTTCTGTTTGTAATTAAAATAGGAACAATTAAAAAATATTTGAGTCTCCTTAATCCATTAATTGCAGTCACGGATTAAATAAATTAAAATTGGGAATGATAATCATAGTGATAGTCAACAATGCTATCAAGAAACATTCAAAATTCATTACTTTGAATAAATAGGAAAAGAAAATCATCAAAAGAACTTGATTACCGAACACACCTAAGGAAACTGCCATGTCTCAAAATAATTTTTAATAAAAAGCTGGTTTACATTATTGGGTTGAGAAATGGAAAATAAATTCAAAGTATTCACTAAAATGTAAAGTAAGCGCACAAAATGGAATTAATTAATAGAACAATTTGTTTTTATTTTTTATGGGACAATTTGCCATTATATTCCCAATCACTGCAACTCCTGAACGCCAGAATCTACAGTTCCGACCACTAGAAAACTACCGAGTTAATGAAGCTCGACGAGTCCCGAAGAAACCATTCAAATGTCTTGGAACTTTGAGCTAAAAGCTTACATTCCACTACTATAATACAAAAGCTTTTACAGCACTGTAGACAATGATATTCAAATAAACAGATATGTTATAAGCGCGCGCATTGTGAAGACTCGAATAGTAGACAATTGTATGATTTAGTCTTTAGTTTATGTCACGCATGGCGAAGAGCGATACGCTTTGTTGAAAAAAAAACAAAATTAAAAAAATGCCATCGTGTGTATTTAGAAAGTGTACCAATTATAATACCAAATTACATAAAACAGAAGGGATCTCATACCATATGTAAATACGCAATACACCTCAATTTACTAATTTATTTCAATTTTTTTTCCTAATTTTCTGATATTTGGAGGTTACAAAAAGAAAAAACATTGGTTGTCAGAATAATGTTTGTTTACATTCACACGCAAGTGACAAACACTAGCTGTCTCTTTTTTTCTTGTTTGTTTTATCAAGCCATCCCTTTCGACATTGTAGTGAAATGTCAGATGAATGAAAAGTGTGTATGTGTGCTGCCGCTGCTGCGCGGAACACTTTTTTCAATTGTTTTGTGAGTGTATAACGTATCTGTTTATTTGAATATCATTGACTGTAGAGAAATACAGCATCAACGCAACCTTCATGTAAATAGCTTTAAAAATTTTACTCTGTGGATTTATAATCCTTATCCATCTGCCAGCATCAATACTGTCAAGTGTCAATGTCATATTTAAATTCTGTTGGCGCCAATGATGAGGTAAGTCAGTGGCAGCGTTGCCAGAAGGTTACATTTCTTACATTTTTCGTAACTTTTGACCCCCTCGCGTAACATGTAAGTAATTTTTATATTTAAGGCAATTTTCGTAACTTTTGAGAACGAGATTTGTAAATACCAGATTTTATTGCAAACAGTTTACGAACGCATCCAAATTGAATCACCTAAAACCAAACTGACAAAATGAAACATATTATACATGAATTAAAACTTGATTTTGCCTGAGCGTGTGCGCGTACGTTTTCGACTTTGCAAGTTCCCGCGGTTTCGTACTAGAAGTTCCGGTGATTACCTACATTTATTGTTTGATAAGTAAGTTTGGCTTTAAAGTTTCTCAAATTATCGAGATTCTATTGCCTATCTTTAATGTATTAATAAGTACCTATATGTCTAAGTTTGTAACTTAAACTAATAAAAATAATTGCATGTGCAAGCAAGTAAAATTTCTGTAGAAAGTGTGGATTTAAACCACAGAAAGCGATTCACTAGTACTCAATTTAATACAAAATAAAGAGAGATGACAAATCATCATCGATAATGAAAGTTTTTTTTTTTATTTTTTTAATGGAGGCGATTTTGGCCTTTATTAACAGCCCTCTTAAGAACATATGGTAAACATTACGATAAGAGGGTTCGATACATATCGAATATTAATGGTTAGTTCAGTGTAAAACTACCAGATGCACCACATCTCGTGGATTTGGTTCAAAGTAATAGAATAAGTTAGGTGTTAGACTATATAGTAACAACTGTGAAGATGGCGCTGCGAACAAATGAAACTAGAGCAAAGATTACTATTATAAACTAGAGTCTGTTTTATCATAAGATTAAATACACTATTATACATCATATTTTCCGCCAATTTGCTGACATCAATTTGCCTCCGATTTTTTTTTTTAATGTAACTTTTGCAGCAAAAATGTAACATTTCAGGAAATAAAACGTAACTTTTGACTGAAGCAGCGTTGCCAGAAGGTTACATTTCTTACATTTTTCGTAACTTTTGACCCCCTCACGTAACATGTAAGTAATTTTTATATTTATGGCAATTTTCGTAACTTTTGAGACCAACGAGATTTGTAGTACTAGATTTTTATTGAAAACAGTTTACGAAAGCATCCAAATTGAACGCACTTAAAACTGGCGCGTCTAGAAAGTATTTCACTCCATATCATATTCAGAGATGGCTCTGAATGAAACGCGCCATGACAAAATGATACATATTCTGCATTAATTAAAACTGGATTTTGCTTGAGCGTGTGCGCGTACGTTTCCTACTTTGCGAGTTCGCGCGGTTTCGTACTAGAAGTTCGAGTGATTACCTACATTTATTGTTTGATACGTAATTAGCGTTAAAGTTTCGAAATTATCGAGATTCTAGTGCCTATCTTTAATGTATTAATTAATAAGTAACTATATGTCTTTTTTTGCAACTTAGACTAATAAAATAAAAATAGCCTAAGCATAAATATTAAAAGGCAGGTGCAAGCAAGTAAAATTTCTATAGAAAGTGTGGATTTAAGCCTCTACGATTATTACATAACGATATTATAAAAAACTAATGCTAGGTTGGTGGATTTGATGTTTTTTTTTGGTCTCCAGTTCGCTATATATTTAAACAATATTTTTTTAGTTTTCGTCTTAATCTAATAAGCCTGTGTACAGGTTGGCCAAAAAGAGTTGACATTAAATAAATCGGAACTAAAATTTTTCGACACATGGAAACTCTAAAGAAATGTCAAACATCAGTCGAACCACCAAAACAAAGAAGTCTATTGTGAGTAAATGAGATTTTTGGTTGTTATTAAACGCATTAGTCGGTGATTTAGTATTGAAAATGGGCAAGACAGTAAAAAGTGGTGCCAGACAAGTTATTTTCAATGTTTTTAAGAGGTGTTTGGAGGAATACAATGCCGGCAAACTTCTAACAGAGTTGGATGAGATTTACAAACGATTTGCTGTTAAGACAGGTATTTATTCACTCTAATTTTATATAATATACATAGTTCATGATCTAAGTTACAGTTAAAGTCGGTTAGGTCTTCAAAATATACCACATCATCGAAGTTTTTTACGGATTTTGTATAATTTTACAGGTTATGTTTACATAGGGAAATTACTTTGACACAATGACTTTATATAGAGCGACTGCATTTTTTGATCGTCACGCACGTCGTGCTACAATTTATACAATAAAACATTAATGTTTTATTTTGATGTGAGTTTTGGCGTGAGTTTATGTATGTATGTTTTATTTTGATAACAGGAAAATCAGAAAACACTGTACGTCGCATAATAAAAGAAGGGAATAAAAACTAAGGCAAATTTACTACCCCAGCCAAGCACAGAAAAGGCCGTCCAAAAATAGAGTTGGATGATTTTAATAATAGGCTAGGCTTTTTTATTTACAATTTAGAAAAATATAGAAGTTTACCATCTAATTTAACGATTTCCCCTTTCTGATTTATCTTTAAAAATACTTCAAGTATCAAATTCATTTATGTTATAGTATAAATGATGCCATATAAACGATAGTGGCGACCTCAATTTTTATCAACTCTTTTTGGCCAACCTGTAATTGTCATGTTTTGTGATTCCAGAAAAAAAGAAAATTTAAAAAGTATAGAACAAAACTTAATGAAAGCGATTCACAAGTACTCAATTTAATACACAATAAAGAGAGATGACAAATCATCGTCGCTAATGGAAGATTTTTTAAGTTTTTTTTTGTTTTTTTTTGCATTGAGGCGATTTTGCCCTTTATTTACAGCTCTCTTAAGAACATATGGTAAATATTACGATAAGAGGGTTCTAAACATATCGAATATTAGTAGTTAGTTCAATGTAAAACTAACAGATGCACCACATCTCGTGGATTTGATTCAAAGTAATAAAATAAGTTAGGTGCTAGACTAGATAGTAAGAAACTATGAAGATGGCGCTGCCAGCAAATGAAACTAGAGCAAATATTACTATTATAAACTAGAGTCTGTTTTATCATAAGATTAAATACACCATTAGACATCATAGATTCCTTTATATGCCGCTAATTTGCTAACATCAATTGGCCACCGAAAAAAAAAAAAAAACTAAATTATAAATAAAATGTAACTTTTGCAGCAAAAATGTAACATTTCGAGAATTAAAACGTAACTTTTGCCTTAAGAGCCCTGGCAACACTGGACTGAAGAGCCCTGGCAACACTGGTCAGTGGTTGGCGCAAAATCGTAAATCGCTGTTTCAGTACTATCAATCTGAAAAACACGAAATAAAAGTTTAAAAATGTCTATACAAGTGGAAAACAACTTGAAAAATGATGAAAACACAGAGATGTTTGAGCAAAAAGCTCATTATATGGGTTGCTCAATAGGAGCCGACGGCCCAGCGAACATAAACAAATATTTTGAGCCCTACGTTGCTGACGATAATGGAGGTAAACAAAACAATGAAAACTTATATTTATTAACATTACATCTCGCTTCTGATTCTTTTAAGTAGTCAGAAATGGTATGTAGTACACTCATTGTGTTAAGAAGTATATACTTTTGAAAAGGGTATGTAAGAGGCAAGTTTTTTGCACTTAACCTGTAACTATTTATAACAGCAATTAATACAAAAAAAAAAATCATAATAGTGGTTTGGATAATAAGTGTGTTTAGGTAGTAGTATTGTATTCCAGTTAAGTAATAGATGCTTAGTAATAGTTTACTTCTGATGAAGTAAACTATTGCTGTATATTAACATTTATTAATTTTACAGAGCTATCAGCATCATTCCGTGGATACCCGCTGGCTGGTAAGAAGACTAGTTTACCAGAAGGTTACACAGCTGTTGTAGTCACTGAAGCAAAGAGGCCTCTTGCTGAAGATGCAGAGAGAAAGTTTCAGGTGATTATTTACTTATTTAGCTTGTACCCCAAGCTTTGCTTCTATCAACTGCCCCACAAGAACCATATCTTCAAGAAAAATAATATAGCACTTGTTAAGAGTACCTGTCTGTCAGTGATGTACCAAATTTTATAATCGGAGGAGTGAGAAATTAACTCCTACAGACAAACCAAGGCCCTTCAAGAAAAAAGATGGATGAAAAGAGCAAAGATTGCATGTAGCAGAGATGGATGTGCAGCATGATGAGATTGGATAAAGTGAGTAATGAGTATATTAGAGGAAGTTTGAAAGTGGCAAAAAAGTTAAAAGGAAACCATTTGTCCTGGTATGGTCATGTGATGAGGAGGGATTAAACGCATATTACTAAAAGAGTAATGAATATATATGTGGATGGAAGGAGAGGGAGGGGATGGCCAAATAAAAGACCACCCAGCCTGTGTGAGGAGTGATATGAATGAAAAAGGCATAAATAATAATCATAAATTACAATTAGTAACAATATTCAATTAAAGATTGTTTCTCCAGTCAAATAAATAAATAGGTCCTACCTACATTAATATATCATTCAGAAAATCATCAGTCAACAGTAACATTTTTCAATTAACAACAGTATTTTAATTTGGTTTTTTTTACTTTCATGTTTTTTATGACATCTGGTAATCTATCTATCTATTTATATAAAAGAGAAAGTATGTATGTATGTTCCTTATATACTCCGAATGGACTGATTTCAAAAATTATTCAATGTAAGGAAGCTACACTATCCCCGGGTGACATAGGCTTCTTTTTATCCCTGTATTCCCACAGGAACCGGAACTACGCGGGTGAACCCAGAGGCGTCCGCTTGTTCATTATAAATGCGCGGTGCCATGCATAAAACCCTCTTACTCTTACAGTCTTACAACGCTGATTGCTTAAAGAGTTTGCATCAATCAGGCACTAATCCAGATACTAAAAAATATCTGAAGGTTTTTTTTTCTCTTTTCTTCTGGAATCAGACCTAGGACTATGAGCAGAATTGTTGCAATATTGTGGTGCAAAGTGGTTTCTCCAGTGATATTTCCCTCTTTATTAACCCCCGCTGGACAAAGAGGAGAGTTATAAGTTTCACATGTGTTGCTGTGTATATGTGTATCTGTCTGTGGCATCATAGTGCCTAAACGGATAAACCGATTTTGATTTAGTTTTTTTTGTTCGAAAGGTTATTTTGTCGATAGTGTTCTTAGCTATGTTTGAATAAAATCGGTTCAGCCGTTCATAGTTATGGGCGATTTACTGTTTGAATCGGGGTGTTTTCGCATGATAAATGTGCCTGGAGTTTTTTAAATTTTGAAATTTTACTTGTGTTCATGACATTTGTTCCAATACTTTGCGAGGTCCATTACAACCTTTTCAGCCGCCTTTTGTGATTAGGCTTTGCAGGAGCCTTCGCCAAGGGATTTGGATGATTCTCCAAGCGTGTTCTGTAGCGTTCTGCCCAGATTTTCGCCTCCTGGTTTATGTTTAGATATTGATGATCCTTGCAGTTTCTTATAAACCACGATGCATTTGTGATGTTTTTAAGGATAAAATTTTGTAACCTTTGGAGCATATTGATGTTGGAGACACAAGCAGTACCCCATTGTTGGATACCGTAAGTCCAAATTGGCTTTAGGATTGTGTTGTATACCAATAACTTGTTGTCCACCGACAGGACAGCATTTCTTCCAAGGAGCCAGTATAGGTTCCTGTACCTACTTTATGTTCAGTTGGTCTCTCTTGGATTTTATGTTTCCGCCATGTAAACCTGCGGTCTATGTGCATGCCCAAGAACTTTACCGAGTCATTTCTGGTAGTACATTCTCGTCTTAAGCTGAAAGTGACCTGGGTAAAATTCCTGAAGGTAAAATCCCAAAATCACGCCCAGTTTGGGAGTGAACATAGGATCCCATTTTTTCATCTGACACTATCGGTACTTGCTATCGCTAGGCACTGGTCTGTGTAAATCAGTATTTCACCTAGAATATTTTTATTATTTTCAGGTGACTGGAGGTTTCAAAGAGTTCACAAATTGGAACTGGGATAAGAAGCCGTCTGAGAATGATAAAATTATTGGAGCATTAGACTGGATACATATTGCTGAAGCTGTAAGTTCTTCCTTGAGTTGAAGTTCTGTTAAATATATAATTACTTTTCCAGTATAAAGAAATGATTGGTCATGATTACCCTGTGATGCATGTATTTACACTCTGACCTCCTTATTTACCCTCTTACCTTATTTAATGACCAAAGGCACAGTATAAATATACAAACAGTATGGAAACTAAGCCTAGTTGATGAAATAATTGCCTACGCTCCATTGAAGCAATAGGGTTGTAACTTTTAATGTTTTTGACATTGTTTTTTTAAATTTTATTATAACAAGTCAGTTCTGTAGTGATCAATCAATCGAATTGAAATAACTAGCTTACAAATACAATTTAAATAGGTAATGTCATGGCTTCGGTTAATCTCAGCTAAAGACGACAGCTTGTAGAACTATAGATCTTTAACTTTGTCATTACGGCGTAACCTTTTACAAGTTTTGCCGGGAGAGTACGCGAGCGGCGGTTGGATGAAAACGTTTCGGGCGCTCGTCGGAGCGGGCGCGCGGTAGACGCGGATATAATCTTATACGTGACCACTCGTCTTGACGCGGCACTCACTAGCACTACTGACAGGACCGCGAACGCTGCTTAGGGTCTCGTCAAGTGTGCCGTTTCGAGCGTTTGTAGGTATAGGTGTACCAGAATCTCATGGCATTTTTTATTTTTTTTAAATTGTGATTTTCATATGGCAATGTCAATTGTCACCTGTCGAATCAAAGTACTTGATGTGTCAACCGCTGCTGAATTTTTTTGATATTATCTTGAAAGTTTGTTATTTTTGTGAAAATGTCGAAAAACTCACTTCGATCTCATGCGAGACATATTGTTTTCAATGTGTATCATAAAATAAGGGAAGAAGAAGGCGTAAATCAAACTCAATCTTTGATTTTAAAGTGCGTCGTAGAGTGGACCGGTAAGTTGGACTGACTTGTTTTGATACATTTAGTTTAATTTATATTTTTCTTACTTAATTTTATTTTCTTTCCATTACTATTATATGGTAAATCGTAGGTCAGGGCACATCGAATGATGGCCGGAAGGAAATGGCAACAGTAATGTAACTGTTACTAATTCTTCGACAATATATTGATTTTAACGGAGATTGAGAATCTTTGACGTAAGAAAAATATTAAGTAATAATCTGCGCCCTGCAGTGGGACGTGTATATAGACGGGAGTTTTTGGCGGGATTTTGTCGAGTGAAGTTCAGTGGCTGTTAATATTATTTGCAAATTGATTCCTAGTGGATATTGTGATATATTATTGGTGTAGTTTTGTATCTCAACTGTCTCCGCAACTGGACAATTTGTAAAATCATTGACAAAAGCGATCTCGGGATAGTGGAGCGGTGTATTTTATTGTAGTATTGACTGCCTCTGCAAAGCTTACTGGGAAGACTGACTCGATACAATTTGCTGCCAAATATTCCAAAAAACATTAGAATCTGTTACATCCGCATTCTAATGCATACTAAAGAATAAATATAAGATCCAAAACTCTTTCCAAAGACGTGGCTAACAACCAGCCTAGGTCCTAGCAACCAGGCCATAAAACTTACTTCAAAAAAATGTATATATAGACTGATGATGATGAATGACTTTAAGTAACATGATACATTTTATTATTTTTTTCAGACTTTATACATAAAGAGATTGGTTTTGAATATGTTAAATGCCAATGAAAAAGAACCATTTTGATGGAGAGAGATGACATAAAACTACAAAGATACAAGTTTTTGAAATGCCAGTGGAGTTCATGGAATCGTATTCTAGTTTTCTAGTTCTGAATGAGGTTTTAAGTTATTAGTATGATTTAAATGCTAAATAATAAATTAGTACATAAATTAATATTCAATTGATTTATTTTTCCTATGTTAAGAACACGATGTATAACAACATTATTCATACACATACCTATAATACTCACAGTGGATCTTTGTGTCTCTGAATTGGTTGCAAGACCCCGCGCAGTAGCTATTTTTGTGTCAATGTTGAAGGTGAAGATAGCATTGTATAACTGTCTCTTTCACTCGCTTATGTATGTCACATAAGCTTACGGAGTTTCTTTTGCATTCTTCTCCATAACAAGCTACTTTCCGAATGCACGGTAGAATCAACTTTTATTCCATGTAAATTTAAATTGTGACATTCAAAAGTGCCGCTTGGTGGCCCAGTTGAAATAAATATCTTTTGTCTTTTTTGTCATCGTCCTATCTCGCTTACTCTATGCAGTATACTCGATGACAAACTGTTTCTTACGCAATGGTTGGCAGGACCAAGTTCAAAAACACAAAGATCCGTTGTGACTACTATAATATAGTTACCTCATGTTCATTAATACTAAAGACATAAATAAAAATTAAACAGTATCAAGATCGTTTGATCCAATTTCCCCAGTATTGCATACAACAATTTTTTATTTCCCTTTTTGCCATGAGATTCTGGTAGACCTATAGTTTCCATACTGTTTGTATATTTATACCGTGCCAAAGCGGTCATCGTCTGACCCTTTTGTTTACCATTTAGTCTCCCCTTTATATGACCTCCGATCTCTTTGAATTGCATGTTACCTCCTAATGTACCCTCTGAACTCCTTGTTTGATCCTTAACCTTCTTGATCCTTTACTGTCTTGATTACACACTCTTACCAATGATGTTTGCCTATTCACCATCTACCCTCTCCCCAATGATTTTCTTTTATTGATATTGTTCAAGGTCGTCGCCAAGGGGAGGCAGGTAAGGGCAGTTGCCCCCCTCTAGATTGCAATTATAAAATAATTACCCAAATGGAAAGAAATCAAAGTCCTAAGTCAAAATAAACCAAACCCAACAATTCTAGCCATTTGTTGATGTCCTCAAAGAGCACTAAGAGCGTTGAGAATTTTGGTCGGTCTACCAAACAGCCTCAGGAGACTAAAAACCTGGTTAAGAAGTACTATAGGGGAAAATCGCCTCAATGGTCTGGCCATGATGAATGTGCACGGAAAACTTAGAAGATTTACATAATTCAGTGGTCGAGAAGTTTACCTAAAACCCCCGATGATTGAGCTCGTGGAACATTACCCATTGGACTTTATACCAGTCTTATAACAATCACTGTAGGGGTAAGACTTGCACTACCAGTTCAAAGCATATGAGTAAGCTTCATATGCTTTACTCAATATATCAACTTGCCCCCCCCCCCCCCCTGGGCCTGCAGTCTCGACATAGCTAACGATCGTTACGCTAGCTAACATTCGTTAACTCTTACCACAAAATAGTAAGTATACAGAAGGGCCACTCCCGCTGTTTGGAAAATTGACAGCTAAACTTGACAGATTCACTAGGGTTGCTACTATATTGATTCCGAATTTTAAAAAAAAGGATAGGTTGCCCAAGTTACAAACATAAATACATAGATTCGTCTAAACATACATCATATCATGCTTACATGCCTTAGAAGGTAGACAGGGCATCAAATATCCATTTAATATCACGAACACTACAACCCTAGTGAATCTGTCAAGTTTAGCTGACAATTTTCCAAACGGCGGGAGTGGCCCTTCTGTATACTTACTATTTTGTGGTAAGAGTTAACGAATGTTAGCTAGCGTAACGATCGTTAGCTATGTCGAGACTGCAGGCCCTGGTCTATCGGCAGGCGACGCCCTTGACATTGTTTCTATTTTTTTTTCAGTTACATGGAGATGAAGCTGAATAAAGATAGCATAATAGAAGAAGGATTTGTTACTATTAATTATATATAAGATTAAACACAATTTTACAATCAACAAATGTGTTTTATTCAAAGAAGAACAACATTATTAGACCGACCTGACTAATATTCCAATACTTATCCAGTATATTATAAGTTATTGCAAATCCCAGATAAGTACGAAACTATGAACACTTGTGGGGGAAAAATATAAATAAAAGAGCAGACTTCTGCATTGTTTAAAAGAAAAATCTTAGAACACAACTTCAAGAAAAAACTTCTGTTATTATTTAAATTACTAGATTGTACATTAAAGTTTATAATTAAGAGGAAATATGGGCAGAGAGCGCCGACTGAATTTCCTAAGTAAAAAGTCATAATTCGAGGTTTGGCTCTCGTCTATTTCCTCATCCAATATTGGATCAATTTAAAAGATATTCCATAAACTGGTAAAGTAAGATATATACTATGTCCCTATGTTTTCCTTTTTTCATTTATATTTGTTAAATTTGTACACCTCTGTTGACAGCGCAATTTTGAACATATTTTGAGGGTTCTAGTGCTTCTAAAGATAATGTATCATCAAAAAGAAAAACATAGGGACATAGAATATATCTTTCATTTTCAGTTTATGGAATATCTTTTAAATTGGTTCAATATTGGAGGAGAAAATAGACGAGAGCCAAACCTCTAATTATGACTTTTTACTTAAGAAATTCAGTCAGCGCTGTCTGCCCCCCTTTCCTCTTAATAAATAAATAGATGTGAGCATTTCAAGAAAGTCTCTAGGCGCTTAGAAACCCGCCTAGCAGTGCAGTATTCTTCAAAATAATCACATTACTACATTAAGAAAAATTCAACTAAAAAGTATTCTAATTATATTTACTATGATTATTTTCAAAATTCTTATCTACTTTTTAACACTTATAGACACCATTTTATTGAGTTACGACTTCATAATACTGACATGCGTTCAAAAAGTGTTTACTAATGATAAGCATAAAATAAATACTCATAATTTACATTGGCATAACGAAATTCAGCATAATGATCATTACGCATAAATGTTTTGCCGTAAATACTGTTGACATAATAATAATGAAACATTTCACAACCTTTGTGCTCTTTTATCTTTATATGTATTTTCTCTTTTAAGTGTTTTGTTTGTATATAAATAAATAAACATGTTCGCGGCTCAAGGGTGGCTCAAGAGCCACCCCCGTCGCAAATAAACCTAATCCAATAGAGTAATTCCATAATTATACTAAATAATATAAGAACTGAACACCAATTTCTTTTAGTTTTCAGATGCAAAAAAAAAAATATGCAACTTAAAATTATGCCAAAACAAATTAGACCATATGACAGTTATGCTAGCCTTTGCATTACGCCACAGTATTATTATGCTAGTAAAAGTTATGTGAAAACGTTATGCCAAACAATATTATGCCTTAATATTTTATGCCAACAATATTATGCCATAGTATATTATTGTAGAAACATATGAAAATACGACTGCAGGCATTTACACGACGAGGGAAGTTGCAAGCAGAGCCGACGTCTATTCTGCCAATGTCTAAAGTTAAATGTCTTCCATTTAAGAATGTTTTATTAATAATTTAAAAAGAAGGAACTGCAGAAACTAAATTCTTCAATTAATACAGTTGACACTTACTGGGTTAAGTTAAGAACGGTTCAAAGTCTGGCTTAGTTGTCAATATATTCGCGATATTCTTAAATTTTAATTCAGAAATCGAGGGTAAGTGACTAAAGTTATAAATTATTAATCTCAGATTCCAAATTCAAGTTTAAATATGACTAATTAATTTTAAACTTAACTCTGCGAGTTCTTTAACCATTCTCTCATTTGTTTTTTTATCTCAAGTCTTTTTAAATGTTCCTTCTTACTAATCATTATAGCTCTAGTGAACGCTTTCTTCTTTTTATTAACTTTAGTTTTCTTGCGTTTTGCCAGCGTATCATCAACCTTATCTTCTACAATATTTTCAGTTGTATTTTCAATAACAGCAGTGTCATTATTCCTAATATTATGGTTACCAAAATCGTATCGACCCTCCAGATCTTTAAAATCATTGACATTTTCTCGGCTCATCTTGTTGAATATCTTTAAGAATTGCCAAAATTCTATGTCAGCACCTTTGATGTTCTTTTGATAGAACGTGATGAGCTCCCGGTCACACTTGTGGTTATTTTTAACAGGATTCGGATCGGCGAAACGATTGGCTATGGTTTCTGTAGCATCGTCTTCTTTTTTACCAATTCTTTCTAATTTACGGCTTTTTTTATTACTTTTCTGAGCAACAGAAGTGTTATCATTTTGTATATTTCCATTCTTTTTTTTCTTTTTATTTGTTACTTTGTTGACATGACGGTATTGACCATGTAAGCCGTTTAGTATCTTATTCTTCCAAACTTTAGGTTTGAATTGCTTTGGGTTGGCCTCATGTTTTCGACTATGCAATTTTAGAGCGCTCATATTTAGACAGATTTTGTCGCAGCCGTCACAGGGATATAACATTTTTAAGCCTTTTTTCTTGGCTAGTATACTTAAACTTCTGATTCTTTCTAAGTAATTCTCTCCTATAGATTTAAGACCTTGATATTCTTGTTCAGTAAACTCTGGTAACATATATTCACTATCAATATTAACTTTTTTCTTCTCAACAATCCAGTCTTTCCCCTTTTTGACCAACTTAGTTGTTCCTAAGAATAATTTTTTTGATTCTCGTTGTCTATCGTCTATTTTCATTGAAGCTATTTTATTTAAGTTACTTATGCTCGGTATGATTTCTAAGTCACAATCTTTGTCTATTTCAAAGACGTATTTAGGTCCGTTCTCTGTATTTTTTTCTTTGATTCTGCCGTTTTTCCGTATGTCATAATGTATATTGTGGACCAGTCTAATATGTCTTGTTATAGTTGAGTTGGTAACGTAACCGCAGAAGGGACACTTTTTTAGCATCTTTTCGTTGCAGATGTCGAAATGGAACTTGCAGTGAAGTTTTAGTTCGGCTTTGGTTTTGAAGAGCTGAAAAAATAATTAGTTTAAAAAAGTGGTTTTTTTTTTTGTTCGGGAATAGTGCCAATGTTCATTTATATAAACTGGATAAAATACAGAATCAGGCTGCGAGAATAATCGGAGGGTTTATCAAAAGCAGTCCCATTCATGTAATGGAAAGCGAGCTGTGCTTACCTCCTTTGCATATTAGAAGATTATTTCTTTCATATAAATACTGCCAGAAAAGTATGTCCTGGTCAAACAGTGTAGTTATGCGACTTCTTAAAGAACTAAATGATCTGATGCAGATGAGATATTGGCAAAAAAAAAAGAAACCTTTACTTGTATCGGTATTCGATAAATGTGAATCTTTGCGTGTACATTCTTCTGATTCCTTAGAAATGTTTTCATTAGATGTTTGGGTAACCAGTATTAAAATAGATGAAATAATTATATGTAATTTGGAAAGTGTAACAGGTCCTAAAAAATCCTTAAATTTAGCATCTCTCAAATTTGAAATTGTTAAAGAAATTCACAATAAATACTTACATTATAATAAATATTTCACTGATGGTTCGAAATGTAAGGATGGTTTGGGTGCAGCATTTTATGACGTTGATAGAAACTATTCAGCTATGTATAAAGTAAACACTAATGTGACTATTATGACGATGGAACTCATTGCAATTTATGAAGTCATTAACTCTGCTTATAACTCGGGCGATCGTTACTTTGTGATTTTCACAGATAGTAAGAGTGGTTTGCAGCATTTAGCTCGTTGTGCCTCTGGCTTCAGAGGTATTTCGATAGCTTATTCAATATTAAGTAAGGTTATAGATCTTACGAACAATGGCATAGTGCTAAGATTGCAATGGGTTCCATCTCATGTAGGTTTGAGAGGTAATGAAGAAGCTGATAGACTAGCAAAATTAGCGGTTACTCAAGGTCAAGAATACTGTATAATACCTAATTACCTAGAACAATTGTGTATGTGCAAAACAATTTGTTATGATATGTTTAAGGAGTATTTTGACGAAAGAAGTAGGGAAAAGGGTATCTGGTATAAAACTATACAATATCAGCCTCCTCGAATACCGTGGTTTGCTATCAAGGAAATGAGTAGGTATCATATTGTTCAGCTTCATAGATTACGCTCTGGTCACTACCCATCCCGCAAGTTTGGTTATTTAATGAAGAAAGTGAATTCTCCCAATTGTGAAACATGCGGGACGGTTGAAGATGTTCACCATCTACTTATGGAGTGTACTAAGACTAAGAAGGAAAGAGAGAAACTTTTGAGCAGAATAAAAGTAAACAAATATGATATTGGTCCATATGTAAAAGTTTTAGGGCAACCTTCACATGAGATAGCAAACCTACTTACTGATTTGTTTAAAATTTATAATGTATAACGTATTGGTAGACGTAGTTTCGAACAAGTTTAAGTTATGATGAGGCTGACATGCCATTGTGGATAAAAGCCTCTTAAAAATTTAGAATAAAAAAAAAAAAAAAAAAAAAAAAGTGGTTTTAGTTAGAACACACATACATGCATACCTACATTGCAAGTTAAATAAAAGCTTGTAAATAAAAAAATCGGATTGATTTTTCTATTTCCCTTGGTCTCGCCATAACTTGAGAACGGCTTTACAGATTTCATTTATCGTTACTTTTATTAAATTATTCTAAGTTTCTTATGGAAAGAAAAATAAGAAAAAAAAACAAAAAGCGGTGTAGGGTAGAATAAGTTGGGTAGGGTACTTCGGGTAGGGTAGGCACATGACGGGAGTGAAGCTACAGATACATACCTTAAAACAAATATAACACTGATGTGTATGAAACGTGAGTTTCCCATTCGGATTGGTTTCTTCATCACCGTTGCTTTCTAAGTCACTCTCCTTATAGTCAAGGTCTTTTTCATCATCTTTTGGGTCATCATCATCATCATCAATTTCTTTATCATTTTTTTGAGCAATATCCTTATCTTTTTCATCATCGACATCCATTTCTTTATCATTTTCTTGAGCAGTTTCTTTATTATTTACTTCATCACCGTTTATTTTGTCATTGAGATCACTATTTTTATCATCGTTTATTCCATCTTTACCAGTTTCATCATTATCACTAACATTGTTACAGTTCTCTGAAACTTTATCATTGAGATCAATAATTTCACTATTTGTATCTAAATTTGTGATGTCTTTACCGATTTTTTCATCATCAACATCATTAATATTTTTAATGTTCTCAGATTCAATATTTTGTGTGTCTTCAGTTTCTGGATTATTAATTTTATCATCATCATCAATGGGGGTTTCTTTTTCACCGTTATCATTTTCTGGTTTTGTTGACTTGCTACTTTCTGGGTTTTTGAAATATCGAATAGTTTGTTTTTGTTCTGAAATAGGTAAAAAGTAAGTTTATCAATTAAATATTTAAAAAAAAGTTACTCATTGGTTGGATATACTTTTTTACCGATTATAACTTACTTATTGAAGTTATGAATAAAGTCCTGATTATTAAGGATGCCAGAGCAACCAAAGCAAGCTCGAAAATTTTAGCTTAAGATTTTTTTGACAGCCAAAAAGTTATAGGCTGCAGGCTATCACAAAAAATACGGGGCAGGTTGCGACGGGTTGCTTGTACGCAACCCGTCGCGGTAAATGCGCAATACGCCACTGGATAAGGGCTAGAAAATAATGAAAATAAAGGCATTGAAGTTTATTATCCGAATACCAGCTTGATTCACAAGAGAAGATCGAAAAACGGGCCAAGAGGCTCATCGGCAATGAGGTCCTGGTAGAGTCTAAGCTTTTATTGGTTGCATTTCGGGGAGTGTCCGATGGAATTTCATGATCTAATTCCGCCTAGCCCGCTTCATCATCGGACTACAAGCCGTACGGCGATGCGCCACCGGTACAAGGTGGGCATCCCACACATACGCACCAACTTATGCGTCGTACAGCTAAGGAGCGGCATTCCCTGCCAGAGTCTGTGTTAAAGTCAATTGTAGTCTTAAGTAAGTTAATCTTGTCTTTAAGTCATTAGTGAATAGGTTATTTCTAGGCAAGCGTGTTTCACCGTAGACCACGTCATCGCTTACCATTAGGTGAGATAGTGGTCAAGCGCGAACAAATCTGCAATAAATAAAAATCACGTAACTGGAAATTAAATTACCTTTCTTATCCCCATCTGTGGACATTTTGATCCGCCTGTTGTACTGTTTCCGCAACTTCTCTAGCACCACCCATTGGTTGCGCATCCTCGCTTTAGTCAACAGTTCGTGCAGACGTTTCTCGACGCACTCCTTCTTTTTCTCGTCTATTATTTGTTTTGGTGGATCTACAAGGAAAAGTAGGACTTATTAGTAAGTAGCTTCTTCAGCACGTGTCTTATAAAGACTTTGTAGCAGTCACTTCAATGTCACTCTGGAGTCAACACAGTGTCACTATGGTGTCACCACATTGTCACTCTGGTGTTACCATGATGTCTCTTCAGACTCACTCTGGTGTACCATGCTGTCATTCCAGACTTACTCTGGTCACAGTGTCACTATGGTGTGACACCATGATGTCACTAGACTGTCGCTTAAGTCTCTCTGGTGACCACAACATACAAAGTTTACTCACCAACAAGCTCAGGCTTCTTCAGCACGTGTCCTATGAAGATTTTGTCGAACTCGTCCAAGCTATCCCGCTCTAGCAGGTTTCGCGATATGTCTTCTGATAGCACCTTTAAGTATGTGATGGTGTCGTACTAAGTCCCTAGCGCTACTCTAGAGTCACTTCAGTGCCACTATGGTGTTACCATGATGTCACTCCAGACTCACTCTGGTGTACCATGATGTCACTCCAGACTCACTCTCGTCACTGATGTTACCACAGTGTCACTATGGTGACACCATGATTTCATTGTGGTGTCAACTCACCATGCTGTCGCTTCACAGTCTTTTTGGCGACCTGCAGCCTAATTGTGTAAGTAAATTCGGCAACGGAAACAATCTGTTTCTTTCCCAAAAACACACATATACACAAAAAAGTTGAATAAAGATTGAACTTTTTTGTGTATGTGTGTGTTTTTGGGAAAGAAACAGATTGTTTCGTTTGCCGAATTTACTTACACAATTAGGCTGCCGGTGTACCATGATGTCACTCCAGACTCACTCTCGTCACTGATGTTACCACAGTGTCACTATGGTGACACCATGATTTCATTGTGGTGTCAACTCACCATGCTGTCGCTTCACAGTCTCTCTGGCGACCTCAACATACATGGATTACTCACCAACAACCTCAGGCTTCTTCAGCACATGTCCTATGAAGATTTTGTCGAACTCGTCCAAGCTATCCCGCTCTAGCAGGCTTCGCGATATGTCTTCTGACAGCACCTTCTTTGAGTAAGTGATGGTGTCGGAGTCTATGGAGAAGTGTTTCGGGCTGGTTGGTTTTAGAGGGAGTAGGTGTTCTTGTGATGTATCTGAAATGTTAATGCAAACAGTTAGCACGGAATAGCATAAAGCATACACAAGAATGCTATATAATCCCTAATAATATTAAAAACGCGAAAATAAAAAATAATATTAAATTTATTCATCAAAGATGGCACCACCCCAAAAATCTGAGATTACTTTTTATCCCAGGTGCACGTTCCCTTGAGATAATTATATATTCGATATTTAGAGATCCGCAAGACAACCAGGGTTACCGACATAGCCCGAAGAATAGCCAAACTTAAGTGGCAGTGGGCAGGGCACATAGCTCGCAGAACAGATGTCCGATGGGGCAGAAAAGTTCTGGAGTGGCGACCGCGAACCGGAAGAAGTTGCGTTGGAAGGCCTCCAACCTGGTGGACCGATGACCTAGTGAAGGTTGCGGGGAGCCGCTGGTCAATGTGACGACGCTTGGGGGAGGCCTATGTCCAGCAGTGGACGTCTTTCCGCTGATATGGTGGTGAAGTATTATTTATTGTAACTTACCGTCTATTTCCTGTTTCTGTATGTTCACTTCATATATAAAATCTAGTGGGTCAGCCGTCTCTTCAACTTCTATGGGTTCTACTTTTATTTCAACCATACTTTCTTTCCTAAAATAAACAAGTTTATTATGTTACTAGCTGTGCCCCGCGGTTTCATCCGCGTATAACTTAAAAAAATCACTAACAGTAGACCCCGCCACCCGCCCGTCGCTGCCCCCATTCGCCCGTTCGGTTAATAGTTGAATCATTTTAATTTAACATTTCTGTGCGTGCAAATCACATGTTAAAGATGATTGCATTGTTAATGAAAATACCAAAATCGCTATATGTATGCTTATAATATTTGAGGAGTTCCCTCGATTTCTTCAGGATCCCGTCATCAGATCCTGACCTGATGACTATAGGACCACCTGGGACGTATACCCTTTCAAACAAAAGAAGAATTTTCTAAATTGGGCGTCTTTGAGTAACCGGGGAACAAACATTAAGAAAAAGATGCCGGCGAATTGAGAACTACCTCCTTTTTTTGAAATAGGTTAAAAAAGCCAACATTTCTGTTCATAAAATTGCCTTGATGATGAAGTTCACTGAACCAGCCAAGGAAAAAACTCTTTTATAGATAACTCGACTTCTAGGCGGGCGTATCAAGATAAAACATATACCAGATTTTAAGTTAGACCAGCAACAATACAACTGCGAAAACCGCATCCAATTTCGTGCAGTCGTTTTTGCGTCAACCGCGTACAAACATCCTCCGTGAAGGGTAACCAAAAAACTTATATACGGCATCTATCGCTTATATAAAGAACCCCCGTATAAAATGTTCTTAAATATCTTCAAAACACAGGCATCGCCGAGTTACAATTTTTTTTTGGATCGGCTGGCTGGCAGACTGCCTCGTTGGACAAGTGGTCACAAGCACCTGGTAAGCATGAGGTTTTAGGTTCGATTCCCGGGGCCAGTCAAAGTATTAAAAGTTTTTTAATCAGGTATTTCTCAATAGAATTTTTGAGTCTGTGCCCAATTGATTGCAAATAATTGCAATAGGCTCGCCCACTGTTAAGGTGCGAGCTCGCACTGCGACCCCGACGCGCGACCAAGGCATGAGACGCGCGACACTACTTGTCCTTAGGCTTTGTACGGGCGCGAGTTCGCGTGCGAGACCGCGACGCACGACGGTAGACCACTAGACGGTCTCGCTCCCGGACGAGTGTTGTCGCACGTCTCGCTCGAAACGCCTGAACGTATTGTTATAAATTAATAATAAAGAACTATTTATTGATTGTCAATATTGAAAACAATCTTTTTTGGTATCTTCTTGTAAATAATTAATTGATAATGTCCAAATAGATTAGCGTTTTGTGTTTTGAGCCTATTGGTATGTTTAAATAGTAGTTATCTACAAATATATATTGTCCACTATGTTTGTCTCAGTTCCAAATAAACCTACATATTAAACACACGTTGTAACCTTTAAAAAATCCCGTCACACAAAAATCAACCTTATATATTCTGCAAATAGAGTTTTATATTAGTAATGTATTAGCCTATCATTGTTTTCTTCTTCCTCCAATAATAACTTGACTTTCCATTACAATGTGGATAATAAGTATCTACAATATAACTAACTTTAATGACTAAAATCGACAAGAGTATGTTTGCGACACATGTCTCGGTCTCGCCCCACGGTACACCAGCGGAGACCGCGACATCTCTCTCGGTCACGTGTCGCGATCGCGGCGCGAACTCACACCTTTACGTGGGACTTAGGCTTCGCACGCACTGCGGTTTTTATTCCTGCGATTTTTTCCCACCTAATCTGCGATCTATGGAATTGTATGAAGCTACATGCATTGCGGTAAAAAATAAATGTTTTGCCACAGAGTCCACTACACAGCGGCGCGGATTGAATTCGCGCGAATATTTTGAGCTCTATGAACAGGTAGAAAGATACAAAAATCGCGCGGAATTTTATCCGCAGTGCGTGTTAGTTAGATTCAGTACGCGGACAAAAATTCGAGGGAATAAAATCTGCGCGGCTAAAAATCGCAAAGCGTGTACAGCCTTAAACATAACATTTAAATGTGAATTTTAGGCAACATTTTATGTTCTAAATAAACATGTATATCCACTTACTTTTGGTCTAACAAACAGTATATGAGGTTATGATGGCTCAAATAATGTTCCTTTAACGTAAGACAGTTGAAATAGTCCTTCCTGCATATTTGGCATTTTGTGTCCTGAAACAAAAACTTAATCATAAGTGACCAACTTTAAAACCGGCCAAGTACGTGTCGGACTTCGCACATTTGGGTTCCGTACCAAATGAAGAATATATTTAGTATTTGTTAGTAAAATATACGTAACAAGTAAAATTTCAAAATTTAAAAACCCCCGACACATTTATCTTGCGAAAACACCCCGATTCAAACAGTAAAACGCTCATAACTTTTGAACGGCTGAACCGATTTTATTCAAACAGCTAAGAACACTCTTGACAAAATCACCTTTCAATTAAAAAAAACTTAATCAAAATCGGTTCATCCGTTTAGGCGCTATGATGTCACAGACAGATACACAGCAACACACGTGAAACTTATAACACCCCTCTTTTTCCGGCGGGGGTTAAAAATAGTCATTATCACCTAATCTCAAGTTCATAGGTCAATGGAAATTTAAAACATTCTTCGGAACTAAATTTTGTGACAGACAAACAGATGGACGCGTGAATGACAGCAATAGGGCTCCGTTTAGACCCTTCCTTCGGGTACGGAACCCTAAAAAGGAGGAGGGAATGTATTCAATGACATTTTATTCATTTGTTTATGGACATCTTCATTTCTTTTTTGTAATTTTTCTATCTAATGTGCCCAAAATTATTTATTTCCGTATGACTGAGTGGACTGTAATCCACCACGTAGAGACAGTGTGGATTGCTGGATGGTACATGTATTCAAATGATTAGTTCTTAGAGAAGAGTTTCCTCATAATGTTTTCAAAGCCGCATGGTGGTGTCAAATAATTTTCCTAATAAAAAAGCACGTTTGTTGTATGGGAGCCCCACTCAAATATTTATTTTATTCTGTTTTTAGTATTTGATGTTATAGCGGCAACAGAAATACATAATCTGTAAAAATTTCAACTGTCTAGCTATCACGGTTCATGAGATACAGCCTGGTGACAGACAGACAGACGGATCGTGGAGTCTTAGTAATAGAGTCCCGTTTTTACCCTGTGGGTACCCTTTAAAAAAAACTTTAGTACAGAAAAAGACTTCTTTTTTCACTACCTTGTCTATTATGTAGCAAATTGCCTAAGAAATTCGTATCAAAATATGAAAATTTTGACACAAGATTTTAAAATTAAACTTAAAAAAAAAAACAAAATTACGAAATGACTTTTATATGGATCATTATGTAACTGGCAGAATGATACTGAACCTGTTACCTCTCGAAAAAGCGCGCGTTGATTGTGGTTTTTAGTCTGAACGCTTCTTTTGGAACTTATTTGCTTTTACTTAAGTAAGCTTATCAGGTAGTGGAAAAAGAATCGTTCGTGTCTCGCAAATTTACTAATGTTGCACCAATCCCAAACGAATTATAACAAGGAGAAGAGTATGACAATAATGAAATTTCTTTGCAAATCTTACTTTTTCAGTCCCATGTCCATACTTGAGATGCTGTATGATACATCTTCTGTTGTAAGTGACCATATCACATACGTCGCATAGATACTCTCTGGACTTCGGGTAGGGACCATGAGCGTTCTTAATATGCTGGGCCACGAAGAATTTCGTTGAGAATCTATAACAGAAATATAAATAAAATATCTTAAAAAACTTTCTCGCAAAAGAATAAACCGACTTCGAAAGCAAAACACTAAAAAGTGCAAAATAACTTTCGTTTCGGAAGCCGGTGTCGATAAATTATAAAAACAAGAGGTACCAAATACACCGATTTCCGAAACGAAAGTTATTTGTCACTATTTAGGTGTTTTTATTTTCTATAGTAAGGTACCTAACAGATTGACAAAATACACATTATAACCCAATTTACAGATTCGTGCTGTTTGTCGCTAAGGGGTCAAAGTCAAATTATTTATTTTAACTAGGCCATTAAGCGGCACTTTTGAACGTCAACAATTAAACCACACCTCGTCGTCATCGTCGTTCGGTTTTATGCTCCATATCTTGAAAACTGCTGGGCCGATTTTGATGAAACTTGCACTATTCCCTAAGTTGAGAGATACTCAATCCAATACAAAAAGAATGATCACGATCCGATAAAAAGTTTCAGAGAAATGCGTGAACAAACATACATACAAACGAACATACATACACTTATGAAATTTGGCACTCGTGTTTAGAAGCTCACATCTTCATTATTGGGGGCGGGCTGTAAATCAGCGTTGACCAGCGTAATAGCCATGCTTTACACTGCTCAGCATATGCTGAGCCCGCTCCTTTTGCCATTCTGAAATAATATTGTGCCTCAGAACTAATTTGTATTTGTTTTTCTTGTTTTGTTACAGTTGGCAATACATGTTTTCTTTCTTTCTTTCATTTCAGCCGAAAGTCGTCCACTTCTGGACATAGGCCATAGGCCTCCCCCAGGCGTCACGGTGAAGCACGCTTGCCTAGAGAAACCTATTCACTCTAGACTTGAAGACGCCCAGGTTGTAGCAGTTCCAACTATATTACATATATACGTATCGAATTGATTACCAACTTTTTTTTGAAGTCGGAACAAACGGTTCGGTCTGTTTATTGGGAAGTGGACTGTGGAGTGACATCATGGTGCTCTATGATTGTTACTTACAGCTGTCCACAATGGTGACACTGTGCGCGACGGCACCCGTTCCTCATATGTCTGGTAAGTCTGAACTTGCGAGAGAACCGTCGGTTACACACGGTGCAAATGTTCTGGTTCTCTGGGCAGTGGACTGTGGAGTGACATCATGGTGCTCAATGATTGCTACTTACAGCTGTCCACAATGGTGACACTGCGCGCAACGGCACCCGTTCCTCATATGTCTGGTAAGTCTGAACTTGCGAGAGAACCGTTGGTTACACACGGTGCAAATGTGCTGGTTCTCTGGGCAGTGGACTGTGGAGTGACATCATGGTGCTCTATGATTGTTACTTACAGCTGTCCACAATGGTGACACTGCGCGCGACGACACCCGTTCCTCATAACTCTGGTAAGTCATGAACTTGCGAGAGAACCGTCGGTTACACACGGTGCAAATGTGCTGGTTCTCTGGGCAGTGGACTGTGGAGTGACATCATGGTGCTCTATGATTGTTACTTACAGCTGTCCACAATGGTGACACTGCGCGCGACGACACCCGTTCCTCATAACTCTGGTAAGTAATGAACTTGCGAGAGAACCGTCGGTTACACACGGTGCAAATTTGCTGGTTCTCTGGGCAGTGGACTGTGGAGTGACATCATGGTGCTCTATGATTGTTACTTACAGCTGTCCACAATGGTGACACTGTGCCCGACGGAAGTTGTGAGAGAACCGTCGGTTACACAAGGTGCAATTGTGCTGGTTTTATGGAAGGTGAGCTGTGGAGTGACATCATGGTGTTCTGTGCTTGACTGGTACTTACAACTGTCCACAATGGTGACACTGCGCGCGACGGCACCCGTTCCGCATATGTCTGGTGAGTCTGAACTTGCGAGAGAACCGTCGGTTACACACGGTGCAAATGTGCTGGTTCTCTGGGAAGTGGATTGTGATGTGGCGCTTTAGGTCGCCCTGTAACGAAAGAATAGGAAAAGAAAAATATTATTAGGATAGAAAGTAAAAAATGATGAAGAAAATCTTCATAATCACGGTTTAAGTTGTTGCAGTAACATGAATTTGAGTTGATTTTGATAAATGTGGGTGGATGGAGAGGGAGGGGACGGCCAAAGAAAAGATAGATGGACTGTGTGAGCAGTGATATGATAGAAAAGAGTCAGTGATAGCGTGACGGGAGACAGGGTGGTGTGGAAGAAGAAAACTTGTTGCGCCGACCACAAGTAAGTGATTTCCTTATACATAATTTAGTGTCTGACTGAAAGTTCTGTTTCGGCGATTTTCGGCAAAAAACGAGTTTCGGTTTCGGCGGCAAACCTGCCGAAACTACGACCGAAACCGAAACTGCATTCGGGAGTTCTCGCGCTGTGATCGGTCATGTTCGGCGCTTTAAATACCATCCAAGCGAGTAAGCGATGAAGACATTTTGCTGCGTCCACGTGCCTTATCAAGTCATGACTGTCCTGTCTTGTGTTTGCAGTTCGTTTTGTTTGTTGTGAGTATTCGTGTGAATTATTTTGAATTCGGTAAGTTTTATTACGTGATATAGCATAAGAGTAGGTATTAAACGTCAAAAAAATGTCGAAGACTGCATAGGTATGTGATTTAAGATAAAAAAAAACTTTTTGCAAAAAATACAACCGACTTCCAAATAAAAACACTGCAAAGTGAAAAATAACTTCAATTTCGGCAGTCGATGTTCTTGTTTTTGTTTCTTCGTTTTTTGACACCGACTTCCGCAATTGAAGTTATTTTTCACTTTGTAGTGTTTTTATTTGGAAGTCAGTAGTATTTTTTGTAAAAAGTTTTTTTTTATCTTTAAATCACATACCTATGCAGTCTTCGACATTTTTTTGACTTTATAAGGTAGTCTCGGTTTCGGCCGAAACTGAGACTGTTTTCGAAATCCGGTTTCGGTTTCGATCTTAGAAACCGAGACTGTCTCGGACACTACTATAATTCTTACCCTATCAGCGAACCTCTTCCCGCAAGGCTTGTAGCTACACTTGTACGGCTTCACGTCTATATGTCGTCTCATATGGGCCTGCAGATTGTTCTTAGTAGAGGTACGCCCGCAAATCTCGCATTTCACACGATTTGACTCGCTGTGGACTGTTTTCTGAAAATAAATTCTATATTAATACGGGATCATGGTCATTATGGCATGGCATGACTCGTGGCTTCATAAAAAGCTATCTATAATATACGCATGATCAATGGGGTCAAAAAGTTGTGGAGTAGCGATCATTGCCTTATGCCAGGATTAACAAAAAGTACAGATTGCCCCGTCATCATTTCCTAGTGGCTTGACGCTAGCTAACTTACCACCTTACCAGCGTAATTGCTGATTACCGTATTTATGTGTATATTGTTTCGTGGTCGATACTACACAACTTTTTGACCACATCGTCCACTCGTACTGCGACCAACGTGCCCTGTCATTGCCACTTAAGGTTACACTAATCGATCATTCTCCCATACAAACGTAGTCTGGCGATTACTCCACTGTTTGACGATTTACGTTCAAAATAATCTCATCATTATCTAGCCCTGTATGGAAACAAAAAAGTTAAAAAAATATATATTTGAAAGTTATGAGCGTCGAAAGTTCCATTTTTCGGCGGATTTGGGCAGAAATAAATACCATAAGAAGAAAGAAAATTGCAAAAAAAACTTAATTAAAAAAATCAAAAAACCCGACTGCTTCAAAAGCGAACTAAAAAGTCGTAAACAAGGAAAAAATCATGCTGTGCAGTCGGAGGATACATATTCGCCGGCTGGCTGAACAAAATCTGGTGTATCCTCCGCCTGCACAGCATGATTTTTTCCTTGTTTACGACTTTTTAGTTCGCTTTTGAAGCAGTCGGGTTTTTTGATTTTTTTAATTAAGTTTTTTTATTTATAACTTTTTAGTTAGTTTTTTCGAATTAGATACATTTAAACATATAAGTGTTATATATTTTTGAAATCACCTCTTAAAACCCTTTATTTTGATACCCCACACGATGGGTTTGGAAGAAAAAAAAAATTTGGGCCCCCACAATATGGCACCCAAAATCCGTCATTTTTCTATTATCCAATTTTAATGTAGCCTATGACACTCGCAGGGTTAAGACGCATCGATTGACGTACGAATCATCAAAATAGGCCAACGCGTTTGGTCTCTGGAACGCCACATAGGAACAAACATACATACATACATACATACATACATACATACTTACATACATACATACATACTTACATACATACATACATAGACTGATAAACACATTACCCTCCTTCGGCAGTCGGGTAAAAAGGCCTTTTTATGGTTGGTTGGCTTGGTTTTTTTATGGTGGCCACCATACAGGGATAGATTAGTAGTTCAACAATGAAAATAAATATATTTTGAAAATATACATTCAGTCGTTTTTTCATTATATCTAGACTCCCAATTATCTGTTTATAAAATTTCGCGCGCTCGTTTTCGTCCTAAATCATCATCCATTTCGCTACAAGCTTGGAAAAGTGCTAATTCGTACGCGAACTAGCTTCTTACTGCTCATCACAGCATCTTTCTCTTTCGCACGTGTTTTCGGATGAGATAGCATGCATTTTAACCCCGCGCACAAAATAGTTTGTGCCGTCGACTAGGGCAAACTTAAGGGCTTTCCACTTTTAGTGCCGTAAAACGGTTACTTTCTAAAGCATACTCTTTAGTAACGGCTAGGTTATAAATTTTGAAAATAATATATATTTACAATTGATTCATGTACATTATTTTTGAAACATGGTTTTCTCGTGTAACTAAAAGCTTTTTGCTCTAAAAAAAAAATTAACAACACGATATGTTTTCACTACTTTTGGATACTCTTCCAAAACCACTTGGATATTTTAAAATATTTTTAAACGGAAAAATTGAGGGCTAGAATTCTATGCTATCTTCAAATCAAATCAATTATGTTTATTTGTTCGAATATGGTAAAATAGATGTTACAATATTGGTTCCAGCATATCCTGTCATAATATGGCGTACAAATATTTATTAATAATTATGAATTATAGTATATAATCTGAATCTGTTATAGTTCATTAATAAAGATTGAAAATGTATTGCAGTAATAATAAGGAAAAAAATAAAAAATTGTATTAAATTAACCATGAGGGCGCACGGTTGGCGCAGTGGTTGAGCAATTGACTGCTGCGCTGCGTGTCGCGGGTTCGATTCCCGCACGGAACAAATATTTGTATGACCTACAGATAGTTGTTCCGGCTCTGGGTGTTGTGTATGTGAGTTTATATGTTTGTAAACGCACCCACGATACAGGAAGAAATTCCTAGTGTGGGGCAACGTTTTTTTAAAAAAAAAAAAAAAAAAAATTAGTAACGACTTATCTTCTAAATATTCTTGAACACTGTAATAATTGTTCGCCAATAACAGTCTGAACAATACCCTTTTGAACAACGGCAATGGCAAATCTTGAATATTATTTGGTAAATGATTATATATAATGATTGCCATGCAGTAAGTATTTCTTTTAAA
Source organism: Orthosia gothica (assembly GCA_949775005.1). Taxonomy (NCBI): domain Eukaryota; kingdom Metazoa; phylum Arthropoda; class Insecta; order Lepidoptera; family Noctuidae; genus Orthosia; species Orthosia gothica. The sequence goes on along the minus strand of OX459034.1, from coordinate 48,197,295 downwards.
TAGCGTTAATTTTATTTGGGGTAATTAAAATTTGTCTTTGTGTCGTGTTCTACTATTTATTTTGTAACTGCTTTTTTCGAAAAGATTATATTTTGTTTTTACAAAAATGCATGTTTCAGAAATATAAAGACATGGTAACGATAGTATTTTCAGTTTTTGAAATAATGGTTTGCAGCTATCCAAAACGTGGGCTCCACATATTGCCCGGATGCATTTTTTTTGTCCTTTAAAAACTCTCATAACTGAAATAGTAAATTAAAGAATATTTTGCAAACAAAACTGTCCAAAGGGAGGTTCTATATTGATATGGTGATACTGGCTACGAGCGGGCGCACGGCCAGTACTGCGTTAACATTGGAGCAATACGCTATAAGTTTCGCTATTCTTCGGGCTTAAAAAATACTTACGACATGAAAATGCAGGGAGCCTTTAGTCTTGAACAGCTTGTCGCACAGCTTGCACGGAAGCTTCCTCGTCTCCAGCTCCAAGTGTACCTCGTCTACGTGTATTTCTAAAGTCTGTTTCTTTTTGAAACTGGAAAGACAACATAAGGATAAAATTTACAATTTAAAAATCCCCGAGGCATAAATTAACCAAAGTTTTTTTAAACTATATAATTTATCGGACACGCTTCGCTCGGCAATCCATCGAAACACGTAATTATAACACGACGTCTTTCGAAAATATCCCGATTCAAAGAGTAAAAAAAATGTGCATAACTTTGGAACGTTCAAACATAGCTAAGAAAACATTATCGGTCCTTGAGATCATCGGAAAACCTAAAATTAAGCATTCGTATGCATTCCACATCCTAAGAATTAATATTTGTTTCGGGATATTTACCATGTATATTTTGCATTTGGTTGAGAACTCGATATTTCGGCACTGTTACAAGCGCCATGATCACGAGAACGACAGTTTGGAACTGTCGTTCTCGTGATTCATCGATCATTACCTACCTATATTTAAAAAAATGGTGAAGGAGCATTTCCTTTCTGTGTAACTATTCTTCTCCTTTCTCTGTTCTATATTTGATATTTATTAGTATATTATTTCATTAGTATGTATGTATTTTATGTTATATATAAGTAATGAGTAGATGTATGAATGTGTGTGAAGCAAAATAAGTATGTAAGGATCGTAGCAGGCGTTCTGTAGTTTCTGCCTACCCCCATGGGAAAAGGCGTAAGTTTATGTATGTATGTATGTATCTAAGTAATATTATCTAATACAGTTTTTGTACACTGACAGCCCTATGTCTATTTAGTCTCATTCAGTCCATCCAAAGGTTGTCTGTAAGACATTGCCCTGTGCGATAAGACCGCCCATTGTACTCTTATCTTTATAAACGTTTAGTTCTGTAATTATTTAAGTGGTGTACAATAAAGTATAAATAAATAAATAAAACACTAGTCAGTCATCTTTAAAAAAAAATCGGTTTATCCGTTTAGGAGCTATAATGCCAGACAGATACACAGTTACACACTTCAAACTTATAACACCACTCTTTTTCCGTCGGGGGTTAAAAACAAAGTCATCATCATTTCGGCAAATTCCCTGCCAGAGTCTGTGTTTCCTGATAGCCAAGGGCGTCGGCAAGGGGGCAGTTCCCCTCCCTAGTGATTAAAAAATAAGTAGCCAAATGGAAAGAAATCAAAGTCCTAAGTCAACATAAACCTAACCCAACAAATCCAGCCATTTGTTAATGTCCTAAAAGAGTACTAAAAGCGTTGAAAATTTTGGTCAGTCTAGCAAAATCAATCGTTAAGCAGTCAGGATACTAAAAACCTGGTTAAGAAGTGATATTAATATTGAATTTAGAAGAGAAGGATTTGCATTGGTTTGGGGGAATATCGCCTCAATGGTATGGCCATGATGAATGTGCACAGAAAACTTATAAGATTTACATAATTAAGTGGTCGAGAAGTTTACCCAAAACCCCCGATGTTTGAGCTCGTGGAACGTTACCCATTGGACTTTATACCAGTCTTATAACAATCGCCGTAGGGGTAAGACACGTACTACCAGTTTAAAGCTTCATATGCTTTTGACTGTACCGTATTTAAAGAACAATGGCGAAATCTTAGCTGACTTAAATTTGAGCATCTGAAGGTGAGTTATATACGAAATACATTCTATTAATTGTCTACGTTTTGTAAAGTATAATTGGGCTAATAAAAGTATAATAAATAGAAAGTTATTTGACTTTTTACTCAACTTCTTTAGCTTAGTGTTGCCATTATATATTTTATCTGCTAAGTGACAAGTAGTAACTATATTAAGTAACATTATCATTATTCTTGACATTCTCGAACTAAAATTCTTGCACAAACTAATTCAGAACATCACCCTGAGCTAAGCCAGATATTTTTCATTTAATGACGTAGGAATTTAAGCTCAGCCAAAACAATGTATGGGCACCTGCCATTGTTCTTCATACTTTTTCCCATCCTCTACATATTAACTGCCCCCCCCGCCCTGGTCCATCGGCTGGCGACGCCCTTGTTGCTAGCTACAACCTCGGGTTCTTTAAGTCAAGAATGAACGGTGAAGCACGCCTGACTAGGCTTCACCGTCGACCACATCATCGCTTACCATCAGGTGAGATAGTGGTCAAGTGCGAGCCTAAAGAAAATTGAAGAAAAAAAAAGTCCACCAGTTAAACATAACTGATAAAATGTGAGTATACTATTCACGTCTGCCTACCCCATTGAGAACAAAAGAAAAGTGTTATAGCAACTTACTTCTTATTGCATATAGAACAAGGGTAGTTCTTGGATATTCCTAAATGCCTCTCCATGTGCTTCCTTATCGTTGAGTTGTCCCGGCAAGCGTAGTCACAGTGCTGGCATTGGTAAGGTTTCTCTCCTGAAACAAAAATACTGATTAGGATAGGCAAGGGCGGATATAAGGAGGGGGCACGGGGGCACTTACCTCTTTCCCCCTATCCAGACGGTAGTTTTGTGTATTGTGGAGATTCCATCACAGTACATACTTAGAAGCAAATCAAATTATCAGAGTTGTTAAAATATATGAATAAAATAACAGAAGGAACATGAGTGAAACTCTTGTCTATTTCTGGCTGGAATTGCGTTTCCAGTGACTACTAGCACTGCCAAGTGATCTTACCCACCTTACGCCGATTAAAGTCATATCTTTGCAACAGGATGACAGAAGAGCGTTTGAATGGATTGGCATTAATGCATATCCATCAAGACATCAAGAAAAATCATGCTGTGCAGTCGGAAGTAGGAAACATATTCGCGAACTGGCTGACCACCTGATCCTCCGACTGCACAGCATGATTTTTCTTATTAACAGCTTTTTAGTTCGATTCTTAATCAGTCGGGTTTTTGATTTTTAAATTAACTTTTTTTATTTACAACTTTATGGTTATATTTTCTTTTTCGAATTACTTTTAAACATATAAGTGGCATATATTTTTGTAATCACCTCTTAAAACCCTTCATTTTGATACTCCCACTCGATGGGTTTGGAAGAAAAAAAAATTGGGACCCGCACAATACGGCGACCAAAATCCGCCATGTTTGTTTTTTTTAGAAGTTTACCTATCTAAGAACACTTGGGCGGTCAAGATTTATCTATCGATATCTTTATTATATACATCGGTCAAGCAGTTTAAAAGATATGAGGTAATAAAAAATATTACATACATACATACAAGATACGCGCGAAACACATAACCCAGTCAGGTAAAAATCTTGTCAATCGGTCGCTCCGTTTCGAAATGAAAGTAGACACAAACAAACAAATAAAAAGCTAACAGACATACTTTCGCATTTTAATAGTTATTGGTACTCCTAGATAGGTAATTTTCGTAGATAGTAGACCGCGGGCAATCAGGTTTTAACAAATTTTTGTTAAATAACCCGAATTGTGCATTCCTGTATCATTATCGTTTATTAAAAGTCACGTTTAGAATTAATGTTTAATTGCCGCTAATATAGCTCACAATAATTGATTAATTTAATTTGAAGTTATAGTGGTTTGTGGGTTTGTGTGAAAAATGGGGGCGTTAAAAAATAATTTATTCTCAAAGTGGGCAGTAGACAATAGTATATTATGCAATTAGTGAATAAAGGACGGATTTAAAGCGAGGGCCATAGGTGAATCACGAGCAAGTGAAGGATTCTAACAACTGAATCACGACCGTAGGGAGTGATTCATGATGATTGAATCACGAGCATAGCGAGTGATTCAAGAGTTAGAATCATGAGCGGCGCGAGTGATTCATGGCCCTCGATATAAATCCGTTTTATTCAAGAGTTGCATGCTATATTTAGAAAAAGAAAGATTTAAGCACAAGGAATATTAATAAATACAAAATAAATGGTTTATTTCCTTCAAAATTTGCAAAACATGTGAAACCCTGATCCATGAGCTAGGTAACAGCACCTGTGTGTCAGGGGCCGGTGACCACCTCCGTTACGTTACTTAATTATAATTAATTAAACACCATTGCAATTAATATTAGAATTACAATCCAAATAAGTATTCAATAAATATCCTAGACTACAATCAAAATCATTATTAAAATCCATAATATAAACAAACTCAAAATTAAAATCGAAGGAGTTTGAAAGTCGAGTATTCTCTGCACAAGAAGTTTGTATCGAGTATTTTTAGTGCAAGGAGACGCAAGGAGTTTATATAGCATTGAGATAAAGATAGAATATATTGGTGTGTTACAAATTCAAACACCAAAACAGTGATTAAAAGTGCTTTTTATTCACTGTTTTCAGTGAATAAAATAAGCTTTTTAGAGGTGGAATGGTATAAAATAAGTTTGGGAACCCCTGTCCTAGAGTTATAAAATTACAGACGAATATAGAAAGAAAGAAAGAAAGAAAGAAAAAGTGTTTATTCGCCACAAAAACGACATACAATTTTTGATTTTTCCTTAAATTAAAACCATCGGTAGTATTAGTAAGTACCTACTTAAATTATGTTAGTAAAGGAAGTTAAAATAAAATACCAGTTTTGAGTACAGTACAAGGATGATGAGTAGGTAAGTACAAGCAGATGCATGTCGTGACTGTGACAAGAAGGCTTCCACTCAGCATAATGCTGTGCTGTGGGAGATCCACAGCACAGCGCTGATTTTCAGTGGTCGCCTAGGACGTGACGTACGGAAACCAAAGCTTGTTGCGTCTAATATAATAGTAAAATATATAACAAATAAGTATAGAGAGATAATATAAACCACTACGTAAATATGTTGCGACTAAAATTAAAGTAGGTATCTAGACAAAATCAACGAAACACAAAGTGTGGGTACCATTGCTCTGTCCCGCCCTCATCGCGCCCACACTGGCGTGGCGTTCTTAAAAAGCCTTAATGAGAGCCTACGTGACGTCGTACACAAGCGCGCGCGCTGCTTGTCGTGCGTGAGGCAGCGCGAGCCACCCAGACGCGCACCGGCCCATAGATAAATATACTCCTACTACACCGGCCGCGGTTCGTGTCGTATGACGTCAGGCGGTGAACAATTCCTGTACGGTCGCATGCCTTGTGGTTAGCTTGTGAGATACGCGATTGTGATGACAATGTGACGATGCTTGACAACAACCAAGGAAGAAGAGAGAGTGCAGTGCCCAGCGAAGAGTGGCGCACATCGCTGTCTGTGAAAGGGATGCGATGCCGCCGCCTCGAACCACTTGGATATGATGCCCATGGATCACGAACCTCAAGTGAGTAACTGTAAAGGTTAAAAAACATTACTTATAAAATATACTTTGCCCAACCTTCTGTTCTTCTAATAGGATTTTTTTTAAATGAAATTTAAAGCTTTGTTTTGTTTTCAGCGATCTTATGGGAGGTGGTAAATCGTTCCAGCAGCGAGTGGCGGCATACTTAAAGCATCCTCTGAAGGCTGTGGTACCACGACGAGGCAACGAGAGCGGTTTGGACGTGGAACGGGCGGAGTAGCTGTAGTGCTCGTGTCTCCAGCTAAGCTTTTTAAACAGGTATTCCGGCTTGTGTGTCAAATGATTATCAAATGATTACATAATCTAATTAAGTACTAATTACCTTTCATAATGATTGTTAATAAAACTATTAATAGTCGAAATTAACTTTTTATAGCTATTACTTTTACGATTACCGTAAGATTTAGCTTTGGTTCGTAACAATGTTGATTGAACCAGTGGAAAATGTTGTTATTACTCGTTTTGATGTTTAAAATCTTGTTTACAGGTAAGTTAATTACTTTTGTTAAACCTTGAGATAGGTTCTCCAGGTCTTAAGGTCCCCGAGCAAAACGCCGCGCAAGCCGTTTTTGTGCTGTTTATAGGAGCTATCTACTCGTTATTTAAAAAGAAATATCAATTAATAAAAATACATTAAATTTCTACATAACATTGATTCTAAAATGGTAGATTTAGTTTTTTTTAATGTTGTATATATTTCACTAATCTCCTTCCAAAAAAACATAAAAATGAGAAATAATTATTGATAGCATGCATCTCCTCGTAAAGTGTTCATTAATTATTTTTTTTACTACCACTAATGGATAGACAATTTAATAACGAACATTTTTGTGGTTTTTTTTTTTTTCAATAGACCAATATTCCATTTTATAAAGATTTTATTCTAAAATCTGGGCGTATTCACTACTGTAATTCATGCGCCACCAGTGCCGCTAGACCAATAGGAATGCTCATATCTCATAGCGATTTTTTGGTCGGGGTACCGTCTTAAGCCTTACTGTGTTTCAAATTTAAGGGCATTTTTGTCGGTGTAATTATAGACACAAGAGGTTTTGTCCCTGGCACAGCACAGATGTCGCTGCCGTCTAGGAACATTTGCATGCCAAATTAATCATACCTATATGCGTTGTCATGCAAGAAATAAAACAAAGCTTTGTCAACTGAAATTTACTTTCACAACAGCAGCCATTTTTGCATGAAAAAAATTTGGATCTCCATAATTTCAGTCGAAAGACGTCCACTACTGAGCATAGGCCTCCAAGAGTCACCACATTGAGTAGTTCCGTACGTCTCGCACCCAGCGGATTCCCACAACGTTTAACAGAGTGATGATAAAGTTTGGATACTGATCACAAATAAGGCAATATATTGATCACTTTGTTCACAGAAGCTCGAGTCTTCTGTCAAGACAGTAACGCATTAAATTGGAAGCCTTTAGGATTCACATGTACTATCACATGCAGTACTATTATTACAGCTGTTGATAAGTAAGTTTTATTTATTTATTAAAACTTGATACAACATAAAGATACATAGGCGGACTTAATGCCTTAGGCATTCTCTAGCAGTCAGCCAAAGATGGTGAAGGGATAACATGGCAACAAATAAATTATTATAAAGTTTACTGAAGGAAAATACTGAGGAAAACGGTGCAAATTCGAAGACATGCAACATAAATAACGTGACCATTTATTTTTTGCATCAGAGCGGGACACCCACAGAATAAAAAAAAACGTTTTGGTATTTTATAACGTTTAAAATTAGACCACGTGGAACACTTAACAATAAATAAGTTTTAGACGCACTTTCTCAAAAAACATAACTCAGAGTTACTTGCTAACACAAGGTTTAATTGACAATATTGTATGAGAATTAACAACCTGTCATTTTAAGCGCGTGTTAGCAACTAAATCTGAGTCAAGTTGTCCAGTCCATGCAAAGAGGGCCTTAGTACATATGAGTTAGGTGACTAGCCTTAATCACAGCAATTCTAAGATCTAACTAAGCAATCGTTTTGTTTATGTTTATTCGTAATTATAGACCAGTCTGTTCACGATAGCGGGACTGTCCCGCCCAAAACGGGACGTATGGTCACGTTAGACATACAACAATCCGCACTAGGCCCGCCTGATAGATCTCCGTGGTGGTCTTTTGAGAGGTCACAGGGCTACGTCTACGTGCTGATGGTGATCTACGGGGTGGTTTTATTGATGTGAAAAGCCCACAATCCCTGGTCTTTTCTCGAAAAGTCCAGGCCCCTTTTGAAGATGTCACGGCCGGCCTGATAGATTTCAGCCCACTCCCTCTCGCAAAGATTAGGCCTGTGATCCAGTAGGGGTAACATTACAGACTGATTATTATGACAAGGATAGTTTTGAGGTCTTAATTTCTCAGGATCCGTGTTTTCTTCCCGTGATCAAGAGTTGCCTATGAAACTTAGCAAAGTCTAGCCTTCGACCAGTGAAAGAATTTTCTCGTAATCGATAGGATAGGATAGATAGACCCCCTTTTTCCGCACTTAAGACGTCCATTTAGTACGTTGTGCGTGCAGGCCTCCTCTCTGTGAGAGGGAATGGGCCGTCATCCACCACGCGGACTCAGTGCAGGTTGGTGGAACACGTCTTCGAAATTTTAGTTCTAAGATATGCTGGATTCCTCACGATGTTTTCCTTCACCGTTTTGAGAGCAGTGGTGATGAAATAATTTACACAAATTAAAGCGCACGCCTGGGTTCGAACCCACGACCTACGAGTTGTAAGTCTCGGCCACAGACATACATTCTAACTAGATAACACAAGTCCCTCCATCTATATGAAAACGAAGCGTGGCTCTTTTTAACCGACTGCAAGGAAAGGGTTATGTTTTTGCGCGCGTATATTGTATGTTTGTAATATTCTTTATTACCTCATATCTTGCAAACCGCTTGACGGATTTATATAATTAAGTGATCTTAGATAAGTGACGTTAAAAAAAAAAACAAAAATGGCGGGTTTTGGGAGCCATATTGTGGCGGTCTCAATTTTTTTTCTTCCAGACCCATCGTGTGGGTGAGCAAAAAGAAGGGTTTTAACAGGTGGTTACAAAAATGTACACCACTTATATGTTATAAAGTTATTCGAAAAAATATTATAACTTAAAAGTTGTAAATAAAAAGTTAATTAAAAAACCACCACCTGATCCTCCGACTGCACAGCATGATTTTCTACTTGTTTACATCTCTTTAGTTCGCTTCTTAAGCAGTCGGGTTTTTGATTTTTAAATTAACTTTTGTCACAAACAATTTGAAAAAAAATTTACTTAGCAATGAAAGAAAACATTTCCAATGCCTCGGCCAACTTTTTCTAAACATTATTTTCAGCTCAATATGGCATAAAAAGGCATTTTTCTAGATTTCGGTGGATTTCCGGCGCCGATAATGCTAAATGAAAAGCTCAGATTACGATCATTTATCGTAACTTTACTCCATTTTTTGGCACGCGAAGTACATACAGTCGCGTCATCTAGTTAGATGTATGTTTGTGGTCGCGGCTGATACCACTGGGTCACCACTGCTCCCGTAATAAAATACATGCTCTTCCTTAACTCTGTTGTATTTTTCAGATTAAAACTCAAAGACTACCAATACCTAATCAACGACGAGGATCGAAAGAAAATAAACATGTCAGAGGCCGACCTCTATACGTTAGGTCAAAAGCTTAGAGACAACGTTCTCTATGGTCGAAAGTCTTTTATTACTAAAAACTCTTTACATCCCGACAAGAGAAAACACATCAAACTCTTTCACACATACCATAGATTACTAAATAATGAACATTTCGAACACGCTTTGAAAATAGAAGCGGCAAAAATGACAGTTGAATTGAATAAGACATGTGGGAATTACAAGATGGCGTCGAAGGATTTGTTTAAAAAAGTTCTTAATGTAAAATGCACGAGAAGACTCAATAAAAGAACGGAAGTTTTGGAGAGGTTTACGAGGTTTTTGAATGTGTTCGCTGATCCGAAGTATAATTTTAATGAAGAAATGGCTGGGGTGAGTTAAAAGCTATTACTATTATCATGCTCTTTTACCAATTTATCAGTGGTCTGCGCATCGTAGGAGCTCGTGGCTAAATAATAACAGCCGCACAGGTCGATCTTCAAGGTTAAGCAACGCTTGACGAGGTCGGTCCGTGGATGGGTGATCATTTTAACATACCGAGTTTCCTCCGTGCCTCGGAAAGCACGTTAAGCCGTTGGTCCCGGCTGTCATTTGAAGATCTTTGACAGTCGTTACGAGTAGTCAGATGCTTGAGATCTGACACCAGTCTTGCGAAGGGGTATCGTGTTACCCAGTTACTGGGTTGTGGAGGTTAGATAGGCAGTCGCTCCATGTAAAACACTGGTACTCAGCTAAATCCGGTTAGACTGGGAGCCGACCCCAACATGGTTGGGGAAAACGCTAGGCAGATTGATTGATCAGTGGTCGGCGCATCATGTCTACTACTTCTTCAATATATCTTTATTAGTCGCCTTTGCAATAATCTAGAACAAGGGTCACCAAATGGCGGACCGCGGTGCGGATACGGACCGCCGACCTATTTTTAACCGACTTACCAAAAAGGAGGAGGTTCTATGTTCGACTTTATGTATTTTTTTTGTGTTTGTTCACCGATATCTCCAACAATTGTATCTTGTTTGAAAGAATATGTTTCAAAATTGGTCCCATTTTAATTTGGTGAAGAACTGATGAAAAACTTCGGAGATATACAACATAACTCTTCAATAAATAACGGAATATCTCTCGGGATTGCTTGCTCATAACATAACATCACGCCAGTACGCTCTAAAGGGGTACGCAGATGTGTACAGTTCACCTTGGTACACTCTCATTTCACCGGTTATGATCAGTTCCATGATATTCGGGTAATCTATTCTGGCATTATAGGCACCTTACTTAATTACTTGTTTATTAGGTAGGTAAAACGAAAAAGTAAAAAATAAAAAAATCTTTTTACAAAATATTACGACCGACTTCCAAATAAGAAAACTACAAAGTGAAAAATAACTTAATTTTTGGAAGTCAATAAAAAAATCTTTTTACAAAATATTACGACCGACTTCCAAATAAGAAAACTACAAAGTGAAAAATAACTTTATTTTTGGAAGTCGGTGTCTTTGGTAGGTACCAATTTTTTGCGTTATGGACACCGACTACCAAAAATAAAGTTATTATTCACTTTGTAGTTTTCTTATTTGGAAGTAGGTAGTATGTTTTTGTAAAAAGTTTTTTTAATTTTTTGTCCGTTATTAATAAACCGATTTGAAATATTCTTTTTTTTTTGAGGATATTGTTTCAAAATGGTCCCATTTTTTTATTTATTTTTCAAGGTAATTCTCCAAAAACTAGAAGGCAGCCTAAACCTCCGATACGGTGTAGTAGACTTCAAGAGGATCCTAGCTTATTTACGAAAAGCGTTGAAGTACCACCGGTCTCAGAGCGAAGAACAGATCATAAAGCTGCAGTCGAAGAACTGTGTTACTATATCCCAGCCAGGATGTTTTTGTAAAATTGGGTACGTAATATCAAAGTACTCTGATAGCATAATTAGCCAGTAATGTCTTTTTCACTTTTTCCTTGCGTGATCGAATCAGAAATGTAGAGATCCGCAAGAGAATCAGGTTTACCGACATAGCCCGAAGAATTGCCAAACTTAAGTGGCAGTAGGCAGGGCTTATTGCTCGCAGAACGGATGGCTGCTGGGGCAGAAAGGTTCTGGAGTGGCGACCGCGAACCGGTTGACGTTGCGTTGGAAGCCCTCCCACCAGGAAGTTTCCGGGGAACCACTGGTTGCGGGACGCACGGGACCGGTCAATGTGGCGACGCTTCGTGGAGGCCCATGTCCAGCAGTCGGCTGATATGATGATGATGATGACTGTCTCTACTGGGACACAAGCCTCCTATGAGAAGGAATACGCGGGCTCAATGCGGGTTTGGTAAATGGATGTCACATGACTTCGATATTTTTTGTTATTTTTTAGCAGCCCCTCTCGCAAAGAGTAGGCTTGTGTCCCAGTAGTGGTAACATTACATTATTGTCATTATTATGATAAGGTGGTTGGTTGGTGAAGGAGGGAGGTTTGAGGTCAAAATGCCACAGGATCCGTGTTTCTTGCCGCGATCACGTAATCGATAGGATAGGATAGTTGGCCCCCTTTGCCGCACTTAGAAAAGCGGGCCAAGAGGCTCATCGGCGATGAAGCACTGGTCAAGTCAAAGCTCCAGAGTCTTGAACATCGACGCCGAGTTGCCAGCTTGTCGGTTTTTTTGTTTTTTTTTACCCGACTGCCGAAGGAGGGTAATGTGTTTATCAGTCTTTGTATGTATGTATGTTTGTTCCTATATGGCGTTCCAGAGACCAAACGCGTTGGCGGATTTTGATGATTCATACGTCAATCGTTGCGTCTTAACCCTGCGAGTGTCATAGGCTACATTAAAATTGGACGATAGAAAATGGCGGATTTTGGGTGCCATATTGTGGGGGACCAAATTTTTTTTTCTTCCAAACCCATCGTGTGGGGTATCAAAATAAAGGGTTTTAAGAGGTGAATTCAAAAATGTATAACACTTATATGTTTAAATGTATCTTATTCGAAAAAAACTAACTAAAAAGTTATAAATAAAAAAAACTTAATTCAAAAAATCAAAAAACCCGACTGCTGCAAAAGCGAACTAAAAAGTCGTAAACAAGGAAAAAATCATGCTGTGCAGGCGGAGGATACACCAGATTTTGGTCAGCCAGCCCGCGAATATGTATCCTCCGACTGCACAGCATGATTTTTTCTTTGTTTTATCGGTTACATTTCGGGGAGTGTGCGATGGAATTGCACGATCTAATTTCACCTAGCCCGTTTCATCATCGGACTACCAGACGTACGGCGATGCGCCATCGATACATGGTGGACATCCCACCCATACGCACATAACGTTTTGGGAACACTTTTATTATGCGTACAGCTAAGGAGTGGAATTCCCTGCCGGAGTCAGAGTGAATAGGTTGTTTCTAGGCAAGCGTGTTTCACTGTCGACCACATCATCGCTTACCATCAGGTGAGATAGTGGTCAAGCGTGAGCGAAAAGGATATTAAAATAAGACTCCCTTTTGGTCCGTTGCGCAGGCCTCCTCTCTGTGATAGGGAATGGGCCGTAATCCACCACGCCGGATCAGTGCGGTTAGGTGGATGTCACATGTCTTTAGATTTTTGGTCCTAGGACATGCCGGTTTCCTCACGATATTTTCCTTCACCGTTTTGAGAGCAGTGATGATTAAATAAATCAATCTGCCTAGCCTTTTCCCAATTATATTAGAGTCGGCTTCCAGTCTTACCGGATTCAGCTGAGTACCAGTGTTTTACATGGAGCGACTGCCTATCTGACCTCAGCAACCCATCAACTGGTTAACACGGTACCCCTTGGCAAGACTGGTGTCAGATCTCAAGCTTCTGACTACCCGTAACAACTGTCAAAAATCTTCAAATGACAGCCGGGACCAACGGCTTAACGTGCTTTCCGAGGCACGGAGGAAACTCGGTATGTTGAAATGGTCACCCATCCACGGACCGACCTCGTCAAGCGTTGCTTAACCTTGAAGATCGACCCGTGCGTCTGTTATTATGTAGCTATCAGATATCTCATGTGTTTATAATTTTCTTCCAGATATGTGGAGGACAACGGCCAATGTGTGAAACCAGAAGACTGCCTCCCCAATTCTGTATTCACAGAATATTTAGAAAGAATTATATTATACTAGAATGTTTTTTTTTTCGGCATTTCTCCGTCATATATAGACAGATTAGCAAAATTCATTGTTTGTTTGAAAGGATATACTCTCGAGGTGGTCCCATTGTCACCAAGTCAGAATCTGATGATGGAATCCCATGGAAATCGAGGGAACTCCTCTAATATTATAGGCAGACATATAGCGATTTTGGTTTTTTCAATAAAATGGCAAGCATTTACACTCAGAAAGTATCATTTGGTGAAGTGGAACTGATGAAGAAGACCACATATGACCTCTGGAACTCCTTTTTAAATATGCCATGGGTATAAGATATCTCGAATAGTTAAGAGATTATAATGAAGCAAATACATAATTATAAATAAATGGTACTGATGAAAATGGTACCAACTGATCTGATGATGAAACCGGATGGTAAGCACTGGAATTCCGTAATACAACAATGTATCCTAGTCGTGTTTGGGCTTATTGGAATTGACATGAGACTGTAGTACTCTGGCTATAAATGATTTTCATGGCAATATGTACCAATACTAAAAAGGGTAAAATAAAAAAGTATTTAACAAAAAAAAAATAACCGACTTTTCCGAAGTTGGTGTCGAAAAACAATAAAAAATAGGTACCAAAGAAACCGACTTTGCTTTGTTGTGTGCTTTAGAAGTCGGTTAATTTTTTAGAATTATTCATACTTATCTCAATCAATATGACAAAGTGGTAAAATTGTTTGTTTGTTTATGTGTTTGTAAAGGAAAGAAGGTCTGTGTTTGTTTGGAAATACTGATACAATTACAAAAACTCTTTCACTTCTAGAAAACTGTACTGCCTCTTGAATGTTATAGGCTGCTTCTTATCTCTTAAAAACATTGCCACAGGAGCGAAGCCGCGGGCAAATGCTAGTAATTCAAATTTTAAGTTCAGAATGATAGAATGACTCACCGGTATGTATCAACTTGTGTCCTCTCAAAGTGAACAATGAACTGAACGCCTTGTCGCATACATCGCACTTGTACGGCCTCTCACCTGAAATCATCAACAAAAACAACATTATAAAAAAAAACTTATATCTTAATTAGGGCATGAATCTCGGCATCTCGAAATATCGGAATCTGGAAACGAAAATACCGATATTTCAATTCCGATACTGAGTGATCAAATCGGAATCTCGGAATCAGAAAATAACCCTATTTTAGCTCCCTGTGAAGCGTCGAGCGAGAAGGCGCGGTTAAGCCTAAGGAATGTGGTGATTAGCAGTGGTCGGATAATCTGTTTTAACATACGCGCTTGGTCGTGGAGTTGCGGATACCAGCCCGTTTTAACCTAACCTAATCGGGCGCTTATTTACTTAAACTACACTTCATGAAAAAAGAATATGTGACTTGATGACTTCCGGATTTACAGTCCCGAGTTTTTGCTAAAAAAATTATCTTTAAGAGTACAAGTAAATACACACGTTTCATAGAATCAGTTGTAACAATGATATTTTCACTAACAAAAAAACCTTGAGCAATTAACAAAAAAAATGTGCGATATTTAATAAAAGTGCGCAATTCCTGATATCTTCATACTGGGGGTTTTTAATAAGTCAAGAGTGAATAGGTTACTTCTAGGCCTGCGTGCTTACTATCGCACACATGAAGGTTTCTTAAGACGGGACCAGACCATGGTCCATTTCATGTGTAGACATTTGGGGCAGCCCTATATCCAGC
The DNA here is from genome assembly GCA_949775005.1 of Orthosia gothica. Classification (NCBI taxonomy): domain Eukaryota; kingdom Metazoa; phylum Arthropoda; class Insecta; order Lepidoptera; family Noctuidae; genus Orthosia; species Orthosia gothica. Next base: position 48,182,082 of record OX459034.1, on the reverse strand, counting down.
AGAGTATAATGCTCACAACGGATGTTTGTGTCTCTGAATTGTCTGCAAGGCCCTGCGCATTAGCTATTTTTGTGTCAATGTTGAAGGGAAGGTAGCATTGTATAAATTGCATTGTTTTAATTGGATCTGGGAATGCATTCCACAGACGAGTAGCCTGGACAGTAAAGGATTTTTCAAAAAAGTCGTGCAATGTGTTGGAATTTGAAGTCGTAAGTTGTCTGATGACCTAAGGAAGTATGTGTGGGAATCGCGGAGAAACTGAAAACGTTTATTAACGTAAAAAGGGGTGGCAAGAGTAAAAAGCACATTATATAAAAGGGAGAGAATATGAGCATTCCGGCGAAGGCGAATTGGCAACCACTTGAGCTTCACACGAAATTCAGAAACATGGCAATATTTGCGCAACCCAAATATGAACCTTATACAAACATTTTGAATCCACTCAAGTTTATCGAGTTGTTCTTAAGAGGGGACTCTAGTGAGACTTTCTCCATACAAACACATTCTGCTGTTTTCTTCGTGGATAATGCGTCTAGAGCAATGATTTTTTTCCATAAAATCTAGGTCTAATTAATACGTGCCTGTATCATTTCCTTTTTTCCAAAACATAATCACAAAAAGAAATATGACAATCCAAAAATCCGAAAAAAATGCCCGTTTTTACCGCCATGTTCAGAAGACTTTCAGACAAAATTTATAAGTTTTTAACAAAAAAAGAAAAGATAGGAGCATAGATATACTTTTCCTCTAAATTTTGATATAAGATTTTTTTAGATCAGAACAGTTTTCATGAAGAAAACAGCAGAATACGAAACGTCTTTTAGTCAAAGTTTTTGTAGGTAAAATCAGCCTGAGCTGCAGTTGTCCCTTTCGCACTTTACGGGGTGAGGTTGGAGGTGACGCGACGGCAATAGTTTCTTCAAATACCTATTTTTCAAATTCCTGTTGACTAGAGTCCGCTCTTAAGTGAGCCATGAGCCATGGAGCGTTCCATGCTTGGCATACGGCTAATAGACCAAGTTCCAAACGTTGAGATCCGAAGACGTACGTAAGTACCCGACGTTGGAAAACGAATTTCGGAACTGGGCGTCCTCCATTTGGTGGTCCAGGTGGTCCAGGTGGTCCAGGATCCAGGACACCTGGCAAGGCGCGGAAATGATAGGTGGAGTAAAGTGGTGACCGAATGGCGTCAAAGGACTGGAAGAAGAAGTAGATGGGCAGATGAGATTGTTGCCATTGCGGGTAGAACCTGGCGAGATTGGCACAAGGAACGTGGAGATTGGTACGAGAAGAGAGAGGCCTATGCTCAGCAGTGGACGAAGTCGGGCTGTGAATTATGATGATGAGGTCAAGATAGAACAACTACTCACCAGTATGCACTCTCATATGGTTCCGCAGCGCACAATCAAAGTGGAAACACTTCCCGCACACGTTGCACTTGTGAGCGGTAGGCTTTGTGTGCGTCTTCTTGACATGGCGAGTCAGATACTTCTTGACCTTACACTTGTAGTCGCACAGGTCGCAGTGGTAGGGCTCCTCGGTTGAGTGGAGTTTTACATGGGTGCTCCAGTTTGAGGAGTTTTCGAATTGCTGGAAACGAAAGATTTTTGGTTAGTAGTATCATCATCTGCCTAGTCCCAATTTTGTTGGGGTCGGCTTCCAGTCTTACCGGATTCAGCTGAGTACCAGTGTATTGCATGGAGCGACTGCCTATCCCACCTCCACAAACCAGTAACCGGGTAACACGATACCCCTTGGCAAGATAGGTGTCAGATCTCAGGCTTCTGACTACCCGTTACGACTGTCAAAGATCATTAAATGACAGCCGGGACCAACAGCTTAACGTGCTTGCCGAGGCACGGAGAAAACTCGCTATGTTGAAATGGTCACCCATCCACGGGCCGACCACGTCAAGCGTTGCTTAACCTTGAAGATCGACCCGTGCAGCTGTTATTATTTAGCCACGAGCTCCTCCCCTTTGGTTAGTAGTACGTTAATGATAAATATTGTTATTAGTGTTGAACGCCGACTTAGAAGAATTTGGCATCATCAGTGGATCAAACTTTATTTAACAAAGCAGCCAACCTGAAATAAATCCTACACAATTGGAACAATAAGACATTGGAAGACCAACTGGAGTAATAATAATAATAAATCTTTATTCAGAAATTGGAAAAGATAAAAACCAAGTTTCAATCTTAGATAACTAATGCAGGTATAATAATGTAAGATGGGCTGGGATGACTATACTAGGTAATCCTGTATCACAGACTGTAGGGGCTCTTAAATATGTTTTTCGTAGGAAAACAGAATTTAAACAATATTTAACTTTGTATAATTTTGAAAATGAAATAACATAGAACTAAATTACTAGGTCATAATTACTTTATGTCTTATTTACCTATATTGCAAAAAAGTGCACTTTGACACATACGAGTATAAAGATTGGGAAATAATTGCTAAGCAGAATTTTAAAGTCAACATTGTAAAATTAAAACGAAACACATAATTTTTGCACCTAACGACTAATGTGCTTAGCCAGCAACAACTTGACGGTTGGCAGGCCATTGCAGTGTCAGCAGCAGACGTTCAACGCGTGTGAACTTGAGTATGACGTACTAGACGCCCTCATAGTCGATAGAGTTGATGTGCCTGTATTCCGCTATTTGCCTAGCAGGGTAATCAGGGTCTCCCGTTTTATGGTTGTAGGGCTTTTTAAAGCGCGAACAAGTTGCGCATTTCAATGTGTCCGCTTTCTTCGTGCAATCGGACACCGAGGGAGCACACACAGAGTTGACCTCTCTGCATGTTTTTGCTGGCTGACCATATAATTGGCATTTGTAGCATCTGTTAACAAGAGTGAAGTCCCTAAAAGGGCAGGACGTCGTATTTATAAACAGCCCTGATGTGGAAATTAGAGCTTTACGTATATTGGCTGGAATTTCAATAATGTAATTACAGCTCGACGCATCGCCATTCTGCCCTTCAACCCTTCCCCTGCCATCAACCTTCCCCATCAGTACTACTCACTAATGAAATCCTATTTGTCGGAAGTAATATTTCAAGTAAAAGAAGCAGATGTAAAATCGCGATTCTGTAATATAACTTCTGGAGTACCGCAAGGGTCTGTACTGGGACAAGTTAGGTTACTACAGTAACATTTGCTGATGTCACATACACACAATACTGGCGAGCCACACAGATCCCGTTATGGCCTCTCACATGCTGCATTGGTGTCTCGATAAAATTACCACATGGCTACAAAGGTGGCGGATAAAGACGAGCGCAAGCAAAACGGTTCACGTCACATTAACGCTGCGAACACGTGACTGTCCACTTCTGTCACACTATCTCACTACGACAGTGTAAAATACCTAGGGTTACATCTCGACCGACGTTTGACGTGGACGAAACATCTTAAGACCAAGAAACACGAACTTAGCCGTTATAAGAACTTACACTGGATCATGGGATGAAACAGTAAACTGAGTACCGACAACAAACTTTTAATATAGAAAGTGATCTTGAAGCCAGTGTGGCTTTATGGAATTCAACTTTGGGGCAGAGCCTGTAACTCAAGCATTAGCATCATAAAAAGTATGCAAAATGCTATTTTGAGGTAAATTAGTGGCATTATTCCCTGGTTTGTGATGAACACTGAAATACACAATGAGTTATCAATGAGTACTGACATGGGCGAGATCAAGAATAACACAAAAACATACCAGGAAAGACTGGAAAGGCACCCTAACGATCTGGCTGCTGCACTGAAAACAAGAAGTTACCGGAAAAGACTTAAAACGAAAGACATTGTGTAGTCCGAATGTGGATGTAAGCACGAATACAGAGTAGATTGCTCACTGGAGTCACGCTCTTCCTGCAAATGTTTACCTTCAACTCATCCGCTAGAAGTCTAAAACTGATAATGGAAAAGCAAGAAAAGAATGCTTTTGGCAAGGTCAACGAAGATGGCAATAATTAAAATTCTTACCTTACGGCAATATGTACAAGTGTACACAGATTTTTGTTGTTTTGGTTTTGGTTTGGCACCTTTCTTCTTAGCTTTCTCCTTCATTGTCAAGACTTCATGTGGTAACTTGCGTTACTGAGTAGGTGAACGGTTTATCTGTAAAAACACAAATGTAAATTTTAATGATGATTAACTTAAAGACAGAAAATCTAGAAATAACATTTTCATTAGTTCTCTTACTTAAGGAAAGCAAAAGTTTTTCTTTGCATCCAATTCAATTTATTTATGACTAGCTGACCCGGCAAACTTTGTTTTGCCATAAAAAGACCAAACATTTATCTACCCTACCCTACCCTACCCTACCCGACCCGAACCTACACTACCCTACCCTACCCTACCCGACCCTACACTACCCTACACTACCATACCCTACCCTACCGTAGGGTAGGGTAGGGTATGGTAGTATATAGTACGGTAGTGTATAGTATAGTAGTACTATATAGCCTATGTCCTTTCCCAGGTCTCAAACTATCTTCATACCAACTTTCATCTAAATCGGTGCAGCGGTTTAAGCGTGAAAAGGTAACAGACAGACAGACAGAGTTACTTTCACATTTATAATATTAGTATGGATAAGATAGTAATGTAGAAAGGAAAAAGTTTGTAACAAATAGCATTCTGCAGTTTCTTTTCTGATTGAGAATAAGTAGTAAATTCATGTTCTATGTATGAAAACCAAAAACCAGAGATACCTTTGACAGTAAACTGAAGAAGCAATAATTAATTGCAACAGAGTATGTAAACGGAACTCCTTTCATCCGGTTCCCCAAGGGGAGGGTAGGTAATAGACGTAATAGTGGATAAATATTCACCCATGTATGACCAGGTGTAAGAATATGAACCTAATACTTTTAATTATTATATTTGTGTTAGCAATTCTGAGTTAATGTTTAATAGAAATTTCAACTTATTAAGTTCATATTCCCTTACTAAAAGAAGTCATAGCGCTGTTAATACCTATCCTTTAAACCTATGTAGAATGTAGACTATGAATTCACCCAGACTGCTACTGAGTAACTCCTGATTATTGTGATGTTATGAAAACTAAAACAGTTCATTGCTAATAGTACTCGCCAAACTTCTTGACCACCCTGAAGTTGGCTACAATGGCTGCGCAGTAGTAAATCTCATAAGAAAACCAACTTCAGGACGGCCCAGAAGATTGGCGAGGACTATACATAGGCTTCCCTCACGTCAGTCAATAATACGAAGGACCGACTTTCGTATTTTATAAAAGGAAATAAATTCTCCCTTACAGATTTTTTTTATATAGCTGGAAACTGAGTATTTAAAGAGGTAAAATTATAACGTAAATAATAAATAACGTAGGTACACCCTCATTATCAATTACCAACTTACTTACCTTTTTTTAACCGGGTGTATGGTTAAAATAAGTCACAAATAAGCCAGGCGTAAGTAAGTATTGCACTATCGCACAATGCTAAGCTACATACGACATTATTTTAACTAATAAAAACGAAATAATTACAAATTATGTTTTCTGACAGAGTCAGAAAATTACCGAAATCGAAAATGTTTTTTTAATGTCAATAATGTCATTGACGTTGACGTGTTATGCTCCGTTCGGAAATGTATTGTTCTGGTTTTTCGAGACGACCATCCTGATTTAAATTGAAAATATTTTTATTTATTTATTCCCTCTTACAACTATAATTACAGGCGATAGCGTGTTCTTAAAATTAACATAATATAATTCTATAAAATATTTGAAAAACTAGTAGTGCAAATAACATCTAAAATGTTATATTAGCCTCTATGAACAAGCGCGCAAAATGAAACAAATTCAAATGTGAGGATGGAAAGAAAAATCTAAAGATTAATATAAAACATTTATATCTTTAGATTCTATAGGTTAAATGCTCTAAGATTCTAAAGTATCAAATAAGGTAATTTGATACTTTAGAATTAAATTAATTCTAAAGTATCAAATTAGGTTATTCCAAGTATTTCATACTAGTTTTGGGGTTGCTATGCCGAGATTTTTTAAATTTGCCGCGATTTTTCAGTCTCTACTTTCGTTTGCCCGTATAAGGTCTTTGCGTTTGCCAGACTCCAGAACTTCATACCTGTCAAAAACTACAAACTAAATAAGACCAACAAAACCAAACTAATCTGAAATATGGCTTCGAAAAACTATGGATGGACTTTTATGTACAAATCAATAAGAAAGAAGTGGTAAACGCTTGAAATGCAAAAATAAATAATAAAACCTATAGAGAGATTTATAGTTTGCTGATATCGCGGCAGCAATATTGCAGCTTTGAAAAAACTAACCATTTCTAAACGAATTTTGTTTTTTCTATTGCAATGCAACAAACCTCAGAGCAATGACTAAAGCATAGAGGGAGCGTGAAATTTCAGTCTAGTTATACTCTTTTTACTTATGACACATTCAGTGTGAATAACAAGGACAGGTATATAGTTACAAGGGTTGCTTAAGGCAATGCTGTCCACATTTTTTGTCTCAGTAGTGACGTGCCGTATTTTGCAGAGGTATCGATATAAATTTATTTTTGACATGTCATAAATTCCATGGATTATAAAAACAAAGAATACATTGTTTGTTTAAAAAATCTTGCTCGGGTTTTAACAGGCTTTTACATGATAATCCTATTCTTCTTCTTGTCGTGTGAGCTGCAAAGTCTATCAACCAAACACTGATGTCAGATTTTTTAACCACTTTCCAATCTCCAAAGAAATTAACGAGCATTAGTTCGCAGCTTATCGTACCTTCCGAAGCTTGAAATCATCTTGCTTTTCTTTTTAGCGACTTAATACTATCAATTCGATACGTATGTAAGTAATATTGTTGGAATTGCACAATATTCGTATAATTTACGTTATGTGGCCTTCTGAACACGTGGGCCAAATTTCATTCCTGTTTGTATGTATGTATGTTTGTCCATTCCACGAATTTCTCCGAAACTCGTAATCGGATTGTGATCATTCCTTTTTATTGGATTAAGCTTCTCTCAACTTACGGAACAGTATAAGTTTCATCAAAATCGGTTAAGCAGTTTTCAAGATATGAAACATACAACCGAACTCCTTAACGACAAACCGCACGAATGTGTAAATTTGGTATTTTGTCCAGGCTTTAGGTACCTTACTATAGAACTTGCTGATGGTGATGTATTAAATGTGATGGTGTATAATTAAAATAAAGAATAAAAAACTTTTTCACAAAAAATAAACCGACTTCAAAAGCATAACACTAAAAAGAAAATAACTGTGGCTTCGGAAGTCGGTGCCGCGAAACGACAAAAATAAAGGAGGTAAAGACACCGATTGCCGAAATGAAATTTATTTTAGCTTTTTAGTGTTTTGCTTTGGAAGTCTGATTATTCTTTGTGATGGTTTTTTTTATCTAAAATTTATGAAATGAAATAAATACAATAGGAACAAAACGAATTTTATTTAATATTTGTGGATATAAAATAAAATAAATTGAAAATCGAATAATTTAAACTGCTTTCTTCTAGTCTACTGTCCTTTAAATATTACAGTTTTAGTCAAATGTGACCAATTTTTTCTTGATTATCCCCAGTTTTCTCTGTTATGTAGTGAATTCTAATATTCAAATAGTTCTGCGTAATCATTTCAATTTCAATCAACAGTGCAATGTGATCTGTGAAAACAACAAAAAAAACTTACTTGGTGTAAGTAAAACAATTGGTAAAGGTTAACACGTTCACAACAGTCTCCATACAAACCTTTTAGTCCACCCCTCAAGTCTGAAAGAAAATAATTATTTTTCACGAAACTTTGGGGCACAGGACTGTGAACGTTTTGAGGTAGGCGAAAATTAACGCGAATTGACCACTAAATGAGCGCACGTGAAGATGGCTTCACTTACCAATAATAGAGATGGTATGGCGCCAGGTTTAGGCCTTCTCCATTTATCGCTACTTATAAACCAGTCGTCCGTAAAATGTTTCGAACATATTCGGCTATGCTTAGTCCAATAATTTCTGGCTCTTGGAATCGCTTTAAACCAATTCTCTTTCTAATTTGGAGGCATACTGAAAATAAAACGATACCTTCTCCAATCTATGGGCATAAAATTACCGTATCGATAAAAAGTATCACATCACTAGCTTGACAAATTAACAAATTATTTTTTTGAAAATTAATTCGCTATAACGACATAATTTGTAATAAAGATAGTTTGAAGGGATCAATGTCAATCTAATATGTATGTTATAAGTGATCACATCCAAATATTTCGCATGATTTCATATGAAAACTGAAAAAGAACTCTTACCGATGAAAGCTTACAAATGCATTGTTTTCTTTCCGTGACGAATGCGATTTACACGATAACACAAAACAAGCTATGTTAACAGCTTATTGATCTGTTCTTCGCACCGTTTTTTTTTACAAAATTATGCAAAAAATCTATTAGTTTTTAATAAAACAATGACCCAGCACACGTACTTACTTTCACGACGTAATATACGACTAAACCAAATAGGTTGTACGGTTAACCATGTACTAAGCAACTATTGTGCTCTTTTTAATCGATCTCATAATAAGAGACCAAGTATGACCGTTTGACAATTTCAGAATGTCCATTTAGCTTTAATCATGGATAAATCCATAGACGTTTGTCTCTTTTAAGTGTACTATCTGCGTCATAAGAGAGAAGAGCTTAGTTATATCGTAATTTGTCCCTAATTTGTATGTTCCCTCTATGCTTTAGAATAAATAGTCATTGCTCTGAGCAACAAACTCTCTGCAATGCAATGTCAAGCAACTGTCAAGTGTCAACTTATCAAGTTGTCAATGTGAAGGTAGTATCTCTAAGTAGTCTGTGATGTGAAGTGCGGCACATTGAATTTATTTCCTGATTATATTATTTAATTATTTTATTACTCCCCCAAATAATATGAAAATCACCAACTTATCGTAGTAGAAACTATATTTAATTCTAATTCTCTTCATCGTTACCAAACATAATTATATGTCCTTGAATTTGACATTAACCTTTGAAAACATAATGATGATTGGTTTTGGTTATAATTTAGTATCATGAACTATGAACTGTGAATTATTTTAAAATTACGACTTATTTGTCGTTTTCTAACAACAAATAACGAGACAGAGGTGAGTAATGTGTCTATTTATATTATGATATTTGAAAGAGGTTAGCTATGATCTTCCGTAACTCTTATTAGAAAAACATTTGCAATTTTTTGCTTCTATCAAAGGCGGAAGAGGGAAGTTAAAATAGCGTAAAAAAATATTACGTAATATATTTAATTGCCGGTACGTAGATGAATAAATAATGATACATTTCAAACAACAAGTTCCATATTTTTTCCTCTCGTATCGAGTTTTGTATATTTGTTTTTTTTTTCATGTCTTGTTTGTCTAGTGGTCGCAAGCATAAAGTCCTACGTTCGTTTCCCGCGTCGGACAAAGTGTTATTGGGTTTTCCATCTGTAGTTTAGCAGCTCTGAGTCTGCACTTGGTCCTGTTTGATGTCAATAGGTTACCTATTGCATTTGAATTGAACTAAACTGAATCGCCTAACCATGTTATGTTTTGTGTTTTTAGGGTTCCGTACCCAAAGGGTAAAAACGGGACCCTATTACTAAGACTCCATGTTCCTTCTGTGTGTCTGTCACCAGGCTGTATCTCATGAACTGTGATAGCTAGACAAGTGAAATTTTCACAGATGATGTATTTCTGTTGCCGCTATAATAACAAATACTAAAACAGAATAAAATAAATATTTAATTGGGGCTCCCATACAACAAAACATGTTTTTTATGCAGTTTTTGCCCTTCATGTGTGAGTCCAACTCGCATTTAGCCAGTTTTTTATAAGATTATAAGATAAGGGTACAAATAAACGCATTATAATATTTTCATAATTACACAGTCAATCCAATTTGCATTAGAATACCAGAAATATAGCCAGTAGAAAAAACCTTCACATCTCAGAACATACAAAAGTTTTATTCAAATGTAAAGTAGTTTGATTGTTACGCTTTGAAAATATTATAAACAAACTCGTATATTTTATTTAAGTAAAGACTAGCACGGAATGCCCTATAGTTTTACGTGCTAAGTGGATACATAAAAACAAAGCATAATAGTATTTACTTACGATCACGAAAATTGTACTTTTATAAAGGAAAACGAAACAGCTTGATCATGTATGTAATAATAATTTATGATTGAATTAACCTATGTTTTTCAAAGGTTCGTCAAAACACTGGAGATAATTAGCTAAGATTATCTCAACAAATATTAAAAATGTCAACGTAAATTTGTTTGTTTATGTAGATGCTGGAAAGTAATTATGTAGTATCTTGAAAAATTTATTTTTGCATAAATGCATGAATCAGGAAAAAATACTGCGTCGGTCGGTCTGAGCAATGTTTTCCCACGTTTTTTTTTATTATACAACATTGACTTTTCTATTTCTTTTCTATTCTAAACTTTTTACGCAAAACATACTCCAAAATGCTGTTTAAACTATAAAAATCAACAATTTATCAAAGTTAAATAGATTCAACAAAAATGCTATAAATACTTTTTTGGCAGTCGATACATGGTCCTTCATACAACTACCAAGATACCAATAAATAAATAAGAGTATTACCAATATTATTATATGCATGTTAGGTTTACTTTAGAATTCTAAAATTCATCAGATGCTAGTAGCATAAATTTAATTATAAGAAATACGTGTTACAAATATGGCCTCTGCGATTCAGCTTGTTTACGAGTTATAATATTTTCTAATAGTTTTTAATAGAAATTTGTTTTTTGTAATAGTAATAGTCTCTGGTGTAAAGTTCAAATTTTCGAGATACATACTGTAAGTTTGCTTTCTTGTGTTGATATATTTGGATTTGCATATCTGTTTAGTCTCTGGTGTAAAGTTCAACTTTTCGAGATACTGTAAGTTTGATTTCTTGCATTGATTTGTTAGGAAATCTGATTCTGAAAATTCTTTCACTGATAGGTGCTATAGCTGAGTGGTATAAGCAACTATTTATCCTGGAATATGTTTAGTTCTCCACACATACTCCGGAGTATGTGTGGTGTAACTTTAAATGATAGATTGAGGAATGAGGTAATAAGACAACGTTGTGGTTTAAAAGAAGATGTAGTGACTAAAATTGAAAAGAGTATGTTAAGATGGTTTGGCCATGTTGAGAGGATGAATGAAAGGCGACTAACGAAAGGTATTTACAAGGCAGACGTGAATGGAAACGCCGGGAGGGGACGCCCTAGAAAGACATATATAGATCTTATAGGTGATGTTCTTCAGAAAGGCCAAGTGCGCAGTACCCATAACCGGCGTGTGTGTATGACTAGATGTATGAATGTGTGTGAAGCAAAAGAAGTATGTAAGGATCGTAGTAGGTGGCGTTCTGTAGTTTCTGCCTACCCCCATGGGAAAAAGGCGTGAGTTTATGTATGTATATGTATGTATGTATAGTTCCTATGGGGTAGGCTGCAGGTGCAAAGTCACAGGAACAAGCTGATGATTAAATCTTACTAATATTATAAATGCGAAAGTTTGTGTGGATGGATGAATGTATGTTTGTTACTCAAACGCGCCGTAACGGCTGAATGGATCTAGATGAAATTTGGCACAGAGATAGATTAAAGTCTGGAATAGCACATAGGCTTGCATTTCACCCCGATATATTGTTTCCTTGAGATAAGAAAATATAGACATATTGTTCAAAGAACCATCATGAAAAAACTACTATGTGGGGAACTAGCAGAACGAAACTCCTTTTGGAAGAAAAGAAGAAAAGTCCCAACTCGACAAATCAGGGCAGATTGTCCTGGTACCATATAGTTGGAACAGCTGACCCCACCCAAAGTGGGATAGTTCTAGGAAAAAGACTAGTACCTATAATATATTAGAACTTATAGCTTTTAGTAATTTTAAACAATTTCTTTTTATATTTTTCAGAACCCAAGTGCTGTGAATCCCACCAAAAATGTTAAACCATAGTTTTAAAATGTATAAAGTCACACAAATAAGTACCCTCCTACAAAAAACAATTGCCCTCAATGCAAAACGAAAAATATGCTTCCCGCCAAAAGCATACTCTTGTCTATGCGGCCAGATCTATTTAAAAAAACAAGGAACCAACCATAGATATGAAATCTCACGGATCTACTCAACACAGAGCGATCAGCACAGACAAAAGGTTGTCATAGAAACGCAAACACCGAAGATTGTCTATGATAAGTTAAGTGGGAAAGTGTTGCCTGATCGAGATGAAATTGAAGCTAAAGCAGGGTTCTGGAAGGAGAAGATAACTCCGTATATTATGTTGTCAAGATGGGATAGACCTATTGGTATGTATGATTTGATTTTCATGCTTTATTAGTAAGTAAATATTTGATGAAGTCAACTGTATCCATTTTTAAGGTTCCGTACCCAAAGGGTAAAAACGAGACCCTATTACTAAGACTCCGCGGTCCGTCTGTCTTTCTGTCACCAGGCTGTATCTCATGAACCGTGGTAGCTAGACAGCTGAAATTTTCACAGATGATGTATTTCTATTGCCGCTATAACAACAAATACTAAAAACAGAATAAAATAAAAATTTAAGTGTCCGATACAACAAACGTGTTTTTTTTGCGACAATGGTACGGAACCCTTCGTGAGCGAGTCCGACTAGTACTTAGCCGGTTTTTTTTTAAACATTCAATAAAACTTGGCCCATCATGGCACACAATATTTTTTGAAAAAAATTGATAGTTGTAGGCCATTATTTATCTATACTTATACTAATATTATAAAGAGGAAAGATTTTTTTTGTTTGTGTGTACCGAATAGGCTCCGAAACTACTGGACCGATTTTAAAAAATTCTATCTTTTATGGAAAGCTACATTATTCCAGAGTAACATAGGCTATTATTTATTTTTAAAAAAATTATTAGAAAAGGTATAAATCAACCTCCAATCGAAGATGCCATCAAACAAGGCGTTTCTATCGCCGTGATTCTCTCGACCGTGAAGATGGTGACTCAGATTTGGACCTCAACTCATAAAACCATAATTTCTCACAGGAATCTACCTCCTGTACTGGCCCTGCGCCTGGTCGATAGCCATCGCCTCAATAGCAGGCACTGTCCCCCTCCAGTCCTCACTGCAGACAGCTGGCCTGTTCCTCGTGGGAGCTGGTCTGATGAGGGGAGCGGGCTGCACCATCAACGATATGTGGGACCGGGATGTTGATGCTAAGGTATGATGAACCACTGCTAGGAGAAAGTGAACTTTCTTGGCCTCCTCTACTAGCTCAGTGCCTGGTCTATGGCCATCACTTCCATAGCCGGCACCGTCCCCCTGAGCTGTAAAAATGTTTTGCTATTGTCCTTTAGCAGCCTTCCTCCCATTTTTAAAATATATTACATTAAATTAAAACAGTATTAACAACTTCTAAGTTGATTCATAGCGTCCGATCTACACCAAGTGCAAAAGGCAACTGATAGTAAGCATAGCATGGACAAATAATATCGATATGTGTTCGCGACGATACGTCACCTTTAGATAGGTTGTCATATGTAAAATATAAATAGTATTGACAGACACACGTCTGCTCACCCCAGAGCGCCATCGCATACTAAGCGATGTCGGTAGGTGAAAAAACCTTTTATAGTAAAGCTCGTAACTAATTTTTGCTCATGTTTTTGAGACACTAAAATTATATTTTATGTGTCTATCAGTAGGTAATAGAATTATATAGTCTAATAACAATAAATTAGAAGCTTTAATATGCATACTGATTGTGTTATTACGGAAAGAAACAAGTATTTAACTCCGTAAAAAACAACCGTCCTCAACGAGCGTTTAGTTCACAATGACCTGTAAGAGGGCGGCACCTTATATTTATACTAAAACCAGTTTTTGTAGAATTTTGATAACTTTAAACTCATGTTTTGGGGGCTTTTACATAGTTTATAGTGTGAATATAGCGCTTATGTGTTAGAATTATACATAAGGTACCTTAGTTATATGATAAATGTATAGGTTTAAGGAAATAAAAATATTTTGTTTACTTATTTTAGACCCCCCGTTTTGAGCAGGGTATCAGGTGGTGCTATAGGTATTCTATTCACCAACCAATCAGATTGCTTCCTTACATATAATTGTTTTGTTAGGAAACACCATCTAGGTGTTCTAGATAGGATGGCTGGATGCCATGACTGAGAAATTATACATAATAGCAGTACATGGCCAGTCTTAATGCATTTTTACTCTAAAAAGGGAAATATACATACATTTTACTCAAGTAAGTGTTTGGAAAATTCGATACAAGCCATTTTAGCGCTTCTAGGTGACCTAGAATTTTGTCTAGGCCCTATAAATAGACAGCACCTATGTAATTCTAGTACATAGGCGTCACTTACTTGAGAGGATGTGTCTGTGTATGCCGGCATGGACGTTTCTATGCGGCTGCCGATGGGTCACTACGTCCAGGGACACTTGGTGCCTGGTCAGTTATAGATATGCTGTCTGAAGCATTACCTTCATGGACCCACAGGCGGGCGTCTAGACTCAGTCATGACACAAAACTAGTATATAGGTGTATATAACGCACACAGACACATTAAAGCTGTGAGACGACGTAAAATTTAGTATTCGGCCGCTTCCCGGCACCTTAAGCTGCGGAAAGGCTGGTGATACACCCATCAGGGTACCGCCGTCAGACAGCCTAGTTTTCCAGCTACCCAACCACACTTCCGGAAGGAGCTTAGCTCTGGTGGTTGAGGAGTTAAGCGACCTGATATGGTGCGAGGTTACATGGATTTGCTATGTAAACAAACTTGTAACAAACGATAACTCATCGGGGGTTGGACATGTAGCTACCGGACTTCTGCCTTGGGATAGCCCATCACGAGGGCTACCCGGGTGTGAATGTAACTTGAAAATCCACCCAGCAGTCTGAGTAGGAATCGAGTTTATGTGCCAAGATCAGGGGCATAAGCTAACTTCTCGCACCATTTCGCGGCTGTACGCCTGAATGTTTTGAATATAACTGTAACACTTATGTGTGTCAACGGCCCAGTAGGAGGGCTCCAAGTCCCTCGCTGGTACCCTAGAGCTAACATGTCTAGTTTTAGGAGAAACTCGATTGTAAAGCTTCAAACTGGCGGGAATTCCCTTTCTTCGACATTCTCCTTACGAGAACTCCCTGATGGTAGGGGCTAGGGACCTGGATCAAAGACCGGAGGGAAGGTCTCCTCGAGACCTATCCAAAAGTACAAGTTTCACCAGAATCGGTCCAGTGGAAGGGTAGTTCCTGTCAGTTTCAAGCTACGAGTCTTAGCGTATATTTTTTGAAAAATAAAAGTTTTTGCGGTCGGAATGTTGTGGTCCTCGTCGCAGTCGAGTTCGCCTCTTTAATAGTGCGCAGGCGCGTGAACATTTCGTAGCCATTATTTCACTTAAAGTATTTCCACGCATCATTGCGCTTCGAGGACCATGAAGGAACATCGCTTCTGGCCATGAACAAATAGTTTTATTTAACCTGGACATCACGTTTTTCACCTCAACCTACTTGGCAGCCTTCAAGTGTCTCCAAGGTCCATAGTTACCAGATGACAACTGAACAATAGGTGCAAGGGGCGTCAACGCGTTCAAGCAGGAGCCTTACAACCTCCTGATTGCCTGTCGGTCTTGGACGATCACGTCCGTCCCGTACATTTGCTGGTCCTTCGTACCGGATTCTCTGGTAAAATACCAGACCAGCGGACGCTGTGAAGATATAGGCCAACGAAGAGCCTTGTTCCCGAGAACAAAGAAAACTGATGTCCCGGACGCTGTGAAAATATAGGCCAAGGAAGAGCCTTGTTCCCGAGAACAAAGAAAACTGATGTCCCATTCCTGTGAAAAAAGAAACCTGATGCCCTGGGGACACGAACGCTGCCTTGAGAACAAACAAGCCTGATGTAAAGTGACCTTATATACTGAGGTTACATTCCTGTTTCTTGGGTAATGTCAAAACGTATCGTTCCTGTGAAAACTAGTACCTGAGAACAAAGAAAACTGACGCTCACGCCTGTGAACATTCGTGAGAACAAAGAAAACTGATGCTCAAATATCTCAAGGTACCCTCAATATAAATCTGGTAAGATTACACACCACACAAATGTGCCAACTGGGGTACTAAGCGTTGCGTTCGTGAGAAAAGTTCCAGGGAAATAAGAATACTGACGTTCCATCTCGTAAACCTTACAAGTGCCAGGGTTAAGATCATGTTTCTTTAACAGTCAAAAACATAGCGTACACTCTGGGACGATAGAAACCCTTTCCTGGGTGAGATAACCCAGTTACTGGTCAGCAACCGTATTACTGGGTGATTAGCGTCGTCAAAAGGCGCAACGTACTATCGTCTCATAGTAGAAACTTCCAGAGCGACTACAGTCGTGAAGAGTGCACGAGTGGATTAGGCCCACGCGTGGACTACCTGGAAGACAACCATTTTGCTGGGACACAGCAGCCATTCCTGAGCTATTCCTGTGGTTCTACCGGCTTCCTGAGAAGCTAACCGTTCCCGTGTGATTACCGTCGCGAAAAGACGGTTTTTTGAGCTGTTTCTGTTGTGTAACCTGCTTACTGAGAATTCACAGTAATCGAAGATTACACAGAAACTGTATCCTGAAGGAATATAGCATAGCCTGAAGAGTTATCGCTAGGAAACTCATAATCGGAGTTTTCAAACAGCGTGTTGGGAGCTCGTTTAGGAGATAGAACGAACATACGACGTTCATAGAATTCCTGAAGGGTTACGGCTGAAGGATTATCGCTGAAGCGTTATCCAAGAAGAGGCTTACACACAGAAGCATATTGAATAGTCGTGTGGGCGACTTGTTCTATAAAATAGAACGAAAAAATAGTTGCTGAAATTTCCTGAAGCGTTATAGCTGAAGGCTTATTTTCGACTTAGAATTTGTTTAAAAACAAATAGTCGTTATCGAGATAGAAGCTCTCGATCGAAGTCTGGAGTTTCAAACCTGGATATCTGGAGTCTGAAGTGACTACTAACGTCAAGAGTTGGACCAACAGTTCAGTGATTGGTACCAGACCGGCTGCTCAACCTTGGAGGCTGCTGGACAAGTTGACACTTAGACAACAGTAAGTACAGTGAAAACATATGCTCATGTGCTTACCCATTTTGTGTTGAAAGTCTTATAGTGAACTTGTTTACGTATCAACATTGAAGTTTGAAGCTGATTTGGAACTTATAGTTTTGAAGACTGACTAGCGACTTATAGTTTGAAGAATAACCTGGAGTTAAGAGGGTCGGATATAACCCGGAGTTTAAACTAACCCGGAGTTTGGAGATACTTTTCGAAGTTTGAAAAAGGAAGCGAACCCTCTTCAAGCCGACGACTGAAATCGGACTTAACCCAGAGTTACCACTTAGCAGTTTTCAAGAAAAAATTAAGTTTGGACATAGCCGTTTTGAAGCTCGAAAATAGATGTCAACCAGTTCGTGTTGAAGTCTAGAGTTGGACTCAGCCGATTCAAACTGACATTTTGAAGAAGTCTAGAATTGGACTCAGCCGTTTCGAGCCAACGTTTTGAAGACAAGTTGAAGATTGGACTTGTACTTGGCGTATTCAAACTGAAACTTTGAACCAATCAGGATGCCGACTACCAGATCCCAGGACAAGAGGCCTGAATCATGGACAGTCCCCATTGAGCGTCCAGGTGCGGGCGTACAACATCAGCTGCCCCCACGCTCACCGTCCACTACTGAAGGGACAGAAAAGTCCATACCAGTCAGAAGCCCACCAACGTCACAGATAGGTGACAACACGCCCACACATGAGGAGGAGGAACCACAGGAACCAAGCACACGCAGGAAGGCATCGAAATCAGAAGATTCTTCAGAAAAACACTGAAGCCTTCTGGTAGAAAACAAAGGATCCGGGATAAGACCTTTGTTCAAGGAGAAGTAATGGCTACCCGGGGTGACGCCCGTATCGAACATACTGGACCGCCGTCAACTAGCAAGTCGACCCGGTCACGTAAGAAAATTTCAAGAGCTCGTGAAGACTTATTGAAAATAAAGTTGGAACTCGCTAAGTTAGCACTTCAAAAAGCAGAAGAAGAAGCTTCTGAGGATGAATATATGGATGACAGAAATTCTAATGAAGAGTATGTCCGTTCGTGGCTCGAAGAGGCGCCAGAGCCCACACCGTTGAGGGAGAATGACGTCGCCAAAGGGGACAATGACGATTGGACCCCGGCTGCGGCCGTCGACGCTATAGCGGACTCCCGGAAACATATCGACCATATAGAACATCCACAAGTGAAGTCTAACATCGAACCACCTAGGACAGAGCCGTCCAACGTGGAGCCGCCAAGGCAAATAGAAGCGAAAGAGTCACTCCGTCCTTTTCTAACGGAGCTGACATCCGCTATAGCGTCGCTAGCCGACAGAAAAATCGAACCATGGACGCCTAACCGATCGGCGTCGCAGGTTATCATGACTCTGCCGAATTTCGGTGGAGCTCATACAGAATGGCTATCTTTTCGAGCCATTTACGAGGCAACTCATGCCTACTTCAGCGACATAGAAAACACGGCAAGACTCAGAAGGAGCTTGCGTGGTCGCGCACTGGAGACAGTGAGCTCAGAGCTCATCGGGAACGCAAAGCCGGATGAGATCATGAGAGAATTGGAACTACAGTTTGGACGTCCTGACTCAATAGCTCAGGCCGAAACAGACCGACTTAGAGGGCTACCAAAATGCAGCGAGTCGCCCAAGGACATCTGCACCTTTGCAAGTCGAGTCAGAAGCGGAGTTGTCACTCTGCGAGCTCTCAAGAAGGGGCACTATCTGCTCAATGCCGAGCTGGTGCGCCAGCTAACTGAGAAGCTACCCAATTCTCTGCGTGTACAATGGTACAGAACGTACACGGAAAAGTACCAGTCGCTGCCGGATCTGTCACTCTTCAGCGACTTCATAACCGAGCAAGCTCACTTCTGCAGTGCATTCGCCCCGCCTGAGAACATCAAGGAAACGGATTCTCTAGCGGGAAAACGCGTCATACAACGGACGCATACAGCTACCGACAAGCCGGTAAACAAATGTCGAATTTGCGACAAAAGTGGTCACTACGCGTCTGACTGCCAAAGGTTCAGAGACGCAGCAAGTGACAAAAGATGGGAGCTAGCCAAGAATTACAACTTGTGCTATCGCTGCCTAAGACAACGTCGTGCTGGACACACTTGCAACAAGAAGCAGTGTGATCATAAGGGGTGTACAGCCACGCACCATCGACTTCTTCATAGGGGTAAGAAGCCTCAAACAGACAGGACAAGGAAGCCTGCTGTTCCAGAAGAGAAGAAGGAGTCTCAGGAGACGGTGGCCAGTTCGCGAACTGAATCGAGTCAAGCTTTCCTGAAGATGATACCGGTCCGGGTAATAGGACCGGCGGGAGAGGCAGACACATACGCACTCCTTGACGACGGATCCACCGTTTCGCTGATCGACGAAGCAATCGCTCAGCGAGTGGGAGCAGTGGGCCCAATCGACCCTCTGAAGATCGGTGCTATTGGAAACACCATGATCGACACTCCCTTATCGAGACGTATAACCGTCACTCTCACAAGTCGTATGAGAGATAGGGTGCCCTTCAAGGCGCGCACCATTTCGAAGCTCAACCTGTCACCACAGGCAGTCAGTCAAGAAGACGTAGCCCGCTGTAGGCACCTTCGAGACTTGACGTCGCAGCTTACGTATCCTGCTGGAGTGCCAAAGATACTCGTCGGCCAAGACAACTGGCATTTGTTGTTGGCCACTGAAGTCCGCAGAGGACCTAGAAGCCAACCCATCGCGTCGAAAACCATGATGGGCTGGACATTGCACGGCGCGCACACCAGAACACTGGGCCAGCAGGTGCACTATGTCAACGGGTGTCAGTCCGTTGACGCAAGGCAAGATGCGGAACTGAACGAGCAGCTCCGTGAATTCTTCGCTATCGAGTCGTTGGCTATCAATCCACGACAACCAGCTTCTGACCCCCAGAAGAGGGCAGAAGATATACTGAACCGTCACACAAGACAGTTAGGAAATGGGCACATAGAAACCGCTATGTTATGGCGGGACGAGAAAATAGAGATGCCCGATAGTTACGAGACAGCACTCAAAAGGCTAGTCTCCATAGAGAAGAAGCTGGATAAAAACCCCGCTCTTCGTGTGAAATACACACAACAGATGGACTCCCTGATGGAAAAGGGATATGCTGAGAAGGCTCCCAAGTCAAGCACGCCAGGAAAAACCTGGTACCTGCCTCATTTCGATGTCTTCAACCCCATGAAGCCAGAGAAAATTCGAATAGTACATGATGCCGCCGCAAAATCGAGAGGAAAGTCACTCAACGACTTCCTGCTAACTGGACCAGACTTGCTGCAGTCGCTGCCCGGCGTCATGATGAGATTTCGTAGACACTGCGTGGCCATCTCCGGAGACATAGCCGAGATGTTCATGCAAGTAAAAGTACGAAGTGAAGACCGAGACTCACTTCGCTACCTATGGAGAGGCAACAGAAGAGATGGAGCCCCAGAAGAATATCGTATGACGTCCATCATTTTCGGCGCGGCAAGCTCGCCGTGCACCGCTATCTTTGCGAAAAATTGGAACGCAAGGAAGCACATCGAACAGCATCCAGTAGCAGTGAAAGCTATAGTAGAGAGCCATTATATGGACGATTATCTGGACAGCTATAAAACAGTCGAAGAAGCGACAGAAGTCGCGACAATGGTGAAGAAAATACACCAACAGGCGAAGTTTGACCTAACAAAATGGGTATCAAACAGTAAGCGCCTGATAGAAAATATCGATCCGTCACAAACCTGCACTGAGGTTGTGAACATCGGAGATATAATAGGCGCAGAGAAAATACTCGGCCTGATTTGGAGACCTAGTGAAGATACGCTAGGTTTCAACCTAACGCTTGCGAGACTGCCGCCAGGAATTTTAGAAAAGGAGGCCCCTACAAAAAGAGAGGCTCTCAAAATTGTCATGTCGTTATACGACCCCCTAGGACTAGCCTCGCCTGTTACGATTCGAGCTAAACAAATATTACAAGAAGCTTGGAGGCGAGGCGTCGATTGGGACCAGCTATTAGACGCTGACCTGGCATCTCAGTGGAGAAGTTGGATCGAAAACCTGCGGCAGCTCAAGGGCATCAGCATACCAAGATGTTATCCTGGTTATAGTGATGCCACAGAAATACAAATACATGTATTTACCGACGCAAGCGAGTTGGCATATGCAGCAGCTGTGTATTGGCGAGCCACCACAGCAGTAGGCACACAGAAGGTGAGCCTAGTCATGGCCAAGGCGAGAGTAGCTCCATTAAAGCTACAATCGATACCGCGCCTCGAGCTGCAGGCAGCGGTGATGGGAACCCGTCTGGCTGCAGCTGTGAAACGTGAACACGACAACAATCCATCGTCGGTCACGTATTGGACAGACAGCAAAACAGTCTTGTCGTGGATAAGAAAAGGAGCACGAACCTATAAAGCCTTCGTAGCTCATCGCATAGCTGCCATAGAAGAAGGTAGCAAAGTGGAGGATTGGCGATGGATATCCACGAAGTTGAACATCGCCGATATAGCGACTCGTGACGTGCCGCCGAGGTTTGACTCACAACACGAGTGGTTCTGTGGCCCAAGTTTTTTGTATGAAGACCCTTCTTCATGGCCATCAGAAAAACCTCCAATCACAGAAGAGACAGGAGAGGAAAGAACGCTCACTGTCACAGAAAAAGAAAAATCTGTTTTGGAGAAAATAACAGACAGACATACATACACTTCGAAGCTCATAGAAGCTATACCTAATCCCGTCAACTTTTCAAGATGGGAGCGGCTATTACGTGCGACTGCTACCGTCCTACGTTTTATACATCTCTGTAAACAAAGGACAGAGAAAACGTTCTACAAAAGAACCCGGAAAAACGCTGAGGAGGACACGGACTGGCGAAAGAAAAAGAAGACAGCGACTGCAGCAACCAAGCCGTCATACATAGCGCCAGAAGTCCGAAAGCAGTACATAGATGCGAGCTTTCTTCAAAAAGCCGAGAAAATACTCGTACAAGTTGCACAGCAGCAATCGTTCGCTCAAGAAATAGCTAGATTGCATGCACATGAAATAGTGGACAAAAATAGTCCGCTACACGCGCTGCAAATAGAAGTAGTAGATGGCCTACTACGTATTAGAAGCCGTATAGCCGCCACTGACGAGGTCACAGAAGATGTAAGGCGACCGCCAATATTACATGGCGACCATCATATAACCCAGCTCTATATAGACTGGACACACCGCAGCTTACTACATAGTGGGACTGAACTCACAATAAATGAGGTACGGCAGCATTATTGGGTCGTAAGGATGCGTCCCACCACCAAGAAAGTACTGGCACAATGTCTTCAGTGCCGTATTCGTAAGGCACAAGCACCTGTGCCAGCGACCGGCGACCACCCACGAACGCGCCTGGCTCATCACCAAAGGCCGTTCACGTACACCGGGCTAGACTACTTCGGCCCGCTATCTGTCACCGTGGGTCGCCAGCATCACAAGAGATATGTAGCACTGTTTACATGCCTCACCACAAGAGCTGTCCACCTCGAGATCGCCGCCAGCCTCAGCGCAGACAGCGCAATATTAGCGCTGCGCCGTTTCGCCGCCCGCAGAGGATGTCCAACTGAGATCCACTCAGACAACGGCACCAACATGCACGGTGCCGATCGAGAGCTACGAGAGGCCTTCCGAGAGGAGGCCAGTCGCCGAGGCATCACTTGGCGCTTCATCACCCCATCAGCGCCCTTTATGGGAGGTGCATGGGAGCGTCTAGTTCGCTGCGTAAAAAACGCATTGTATACCGTACTCACAGAGAAACACCCACACGAAGAGGTGTTGTCCACACTGATTTGTGAGGCAGAGTACACGGTAAATAGCCGCCCGCTGACACATGTATCAGTCGACGGCGATGACGACGAGTCTATCACGCCGAACCACTTCTTACTTGGTGGGTCGGCTAGACTCCCAAACCCCGGCGTGTTCACCGAGCAAGACATCGACCACAAAAAGATGTGGCGTCGGTCACAAATCCTGGCCGACATGTTCTGGCGCCGGTGGGTGCGAGAATACCTGCCGGAGCTCCAAAACCGGCGGGAGCCCCATAGCCGCGGGCCTGGCCTGCTGGTGGGCGACCCCGTC
The DNA here is from genome assembly GCA_949775005.1 of Orthosia gothica. NCBI lineage: Eukaryota > Metazoa > Arthropoda > Insecta > Lepidoptera > Noctuidae > Orthosia > Orthosia gothica. The sequence continues at coordinate 48,158,809 of OX459034.1, read as the reverse complement.
CTTATCGCGGACGGGCAGCTGCCTCGCAACACGTGGCCGCGAGGCCGCATCGAGGCCATATACCCTGGCCCTGATGGAGAAGTCCGGACCGCTGAGGTGCGCACCACTGGCGGCACTCTAAAGCGTCCGGTGAAGAAGCTCATTCCTTTGCCAAAATGAGTGCAGCAGAGTTCCAGCGGCGAGAGCTGAGCGACGTGTCGCAGAGCGTCGAGGTCACGAGCGCTGCCGACGTGCGCCGCTCACAATGCTGATGCAGCGCCGCGCCAACGTAGCATCGAGTCGACGCGACACTGCACGGCGGGAGAGATGTTCGCGACGATACGTCACCTTTAGATAGGTTGTCATATGTAAAATATAAATAGTATTGACAGACACACGTCTGCTCACCCCAGAGCGCCATCGCATACTAAGCGATGTCGGTAGGTGAAAAAACCTTTTATAGTAAAGCTCGTAACTAATTTTTGCTCATGTTTTTGAGACACTAAAATTATATTTTATGTGTCTATCAGTAGGTAATAGAATTATATAGTCTAATAACAATAAATTAGAAGCTTTAATATGCATACTGATTGTGTTATTACGGAAAGAAAAAAGTATTTAACTCCGTAAAAAACAACCGTCCTCAACGAGCGTTTAGTTCACAATGACCTGTAAGAGGGCGGCACCTTATATTTATACTAAAACCAGTTTTTGTAGAATTTTGATAACTTTAAACTCATGTTTTGGGGGCTTTTACATAGTTTATAGTGTGAATATAGCGCTTATGTGTTAGAATTATACATAAGGTACCTTAGTTATATGATAAATGTATAGGTTTAAGGAAATAAAAATATTTTGTTTACTTATTTTAGACCCCCCGTTTTGAGCAGGGTATCAGGTGGTGCTATAGGTATTCTATTCACCAACCAATCAGATTGCTTCCTTACATATAATTGTTTTGTTAGGAAACACCATCTAGGTGTTCTAGATAGGATGGCTGGATGCCATGACTGAGAAATTATACATAATAGCAGTACATGGCCAGTCTTAATGCATTTTTACTCTAAAAAGGGAAATATACATACATTTTACTCAAGTAAGTGTTTGGAAAATTCGATACAAGCCATTTTAGCGCTTCTAGGTGACCTAGAATTTTGTCTAGGCCCTATAAATAGACAGCACCTATGTAATTCTAGTACATAGGCGTCACTTACTTGAGAGGATGTGTCTGTGTATGCCGGCATGGACGTTTCTATGCGGCTGCCGATGGGTCACTACGTCCAGGGACACTTGGTGCCTGGTCAGTTATAGATATGCTGTCTGAAGCATTACCTTCATGGACCCACAGGCGGGCGTCTAGACTCAGTCATGACACAAAACTAGTATATAGGTGTATATAACGCACACAGACACATTAAAGCTGTGAGACGACGTAAAATTTAGTATTCGGCCGCTTCCCGGCACCTTAAGCTGCGGAAAGGCTGGTGATACACCCATCAGGGTACCGCCGTCAGACAGCCTAGTTTTCCAGCTACCCAACCACACTTCCGGAAGGAGCTTAGCTCTGGTGGTTGAGGAGTTAAGCGACCTGATATGGTGCGAGGTTACATGGATTTGCTATGTAAACAAACTTGTAACAAACGATAACTCATCGGGGGTTGGACATGTAGCTACCGGACTTCTGCCTTGGGATAGCCCATCACGAGGGCTACCCGGGTGTGAATGTAACTTGAAAATCCACCCAGCAGTCTGAGTAGGAATCGAGTTTATGTGCCAAGATCAGGGGCATAAGCTAACTTCTCGCACCATTTCGCGGCTGTACGCCTGAATGTTTTGAATATAACTGTAACACTTATGTGTGTCAACGGCCCAGTAGGAGGGCTCCAAGTCCCTCGCTGGTACCCTAGAGCTAACATGTCTAGTTTTAGGAGAAACTCGATTGTAAAGCTTCAAACTGGCGGGAATTCCCTTTCTTCGACATTCTCCTTACGAGAACTCCCTGATGGTAGGGGCTAGGGACCTGGATCAAAGACCGGAGGGAAGGTCTCCTCGAGACCTATCCAAAAGTACAAGTTTCACCAGAATCGGTCCAGTGGAAGGGTAGTTCCTGTCAGTTTCAAGCTACGAGTCTTAGCGTATATTTTTTGAAAAATAAAAGTTTTTGCGGTCGGAATGTTGTGGTCCTCGTCGCAGTCGAGTTCGCCTCTTTAATAGTGCGCAGGCGCGTGAACATTTCGTAGCCATTATTTCACTTAAAGTATTTCCACGCATCATTGCGCTTCGAGGACCATGAAGGAACATCGCTTCTGGCCATGAACAAATAGTTTTATTTAACCTGGACATCACGTTTTTCACCTCAACCTACTTGGCAGCCTTCAAGTGTCTCCAAGGTCCATAGTTACCAGATGACAACTGAACAATAGGTGCAAGGGGCGTCAACGCGTTCAAGCAGGAGCCTTACAACCTCCTGATTGCCTGTCGGTCTTGGACGATCACGTCCGTCCCGTACAATATGTTTTCATATAATTATCGATATATAACGTCGATATTTTTAATCGCGATATATCGATATTGGATATTTATTTTAGAGTATCGAATTCGTATAAATTTCGATTTTTTTTAACGCAACTTTGGTTTCGTGTTAAATGTTTCCAGATACTCCTTGCATGCTCCTCGCGCATCGTTAACTCTATCGCTCGAGCATTCATAAAAAATACTATTTTCTTCATGACTATTATTTTTTACGAATTTTGAATGCTTTGGGAATATGAATGAATAATCATGCGAATCGATAATATTTTTCACAAGATAATTATCGATTCTGTTTAAAAATATCGATACGATAAATATCGATATATTTTTTCACTTGCCCACCCCTAACTAATAGGCATTCGACGACTGACGAAACACTAAGTTTGCCTAGGGACATTAGAAAAATAGTTGTACTGTATGCATGTATTACTCGGTCAAAATAGCTGTGCAGACAGAATGTCAAACGACCCCACTCCCTGGTACCCGCGCGGCGCCCCGCGTCCGCCTTATGCGCCAATAGCGAGAGTCGAACGTCACAGTGAGTGACATTGACAGCTCAATGTGCTACAAATTGCGGTTAGGGACAAGATGATGAGACATGACATGCCAGTAAAAATTTCGTTCATAGTCCAAGAAAATTAGTCAAATTAGGGCAAGAATCTCGGAATGAGAGATATATAAATTTGTATAAACCTTTATTTTGACACCCTTACACTTGTCTCAAAACCTACTTATCGTAGAGTGTCCGCGACTACAGATATTCCAAGGCCAAAGGTCAAAAATCGTTTTTTCACACATTTATTGCAAATATCTCGTTCTCTATGGGTTTTATGCTATTTTTATGTAAAATGAATAGTGTCGAGGATTAAATTCTCTACAACTTTTGTGGAAGACTTTTTTTAATATCTTGAACCATTTTCGAGATAGAGGGCAGAGCGCGCGCAGTGTTTAACTATTTAGAGTATCATTCGAGGTAACCTGTAGTCCCGATTAAAACACGCCGTATAAATTATTCATAAATATATAATTCTAAATAATTTGCATTTTTTATTAACTATTACATTATAATTAATATTTTTTTCAATAATTCTGTATCTATTCATTTAATAACACTATCACTGGTTGAGGCTGCGGTCGTTAGAGTGCGTGTCTTGTCTATGTTTTAATCAATTTTAATATAGTTATCATTCAATTTAACGATACCCACTGACAGAAACGAACTATCATAGTTTTTCTAACTCAACCTTTTTCTTTCCAGGTAGAACGCACAAAATCCCGTCCCCTAGTAACGGGCGCAGTCTCCGAGACGCAAGCGGTGGTGTTCCTAGCCGCCCAGTTGAGCTTAGCTCTAGCGGTGCTCTTACAGCTCAACTGTTATAGCATCGTGCTAGGAGCTAGCAGTATGCGTGAGTATTACAGCTGTACAGTTTATATATAGATAGAATAAAGCGAAGTGTCAAGGACGCAAGCGTTGGTATTCCTAGCCGCCCAGTTGAGCATAGCTCTAGCGGTGCTGTTACAGCTCAACTGTTATAGTATCGCGTTAGGAGCTAGCAGTATGCGTGAGTATTACAGCTGTACAGTTTATATATAGATAGAATAAAGCGCAGTGACAGGGACGCAAGCGGTGGTGTTCCTAGCCGCCCAGTTGAGCTTAGCTCTATCAGTGTTCTTACAGCTCAACTGTTATAGTATTGTGCTAGGAGCTAGCAGTATGCGTGAGTATAACAACTGTACAGGTTATATATAGATAGAATAAAGCGCAGTGTCAGAGACGCAAGCAGTGGTGTACCTGAACGCCCAGTTGAGCTTGGGTCTAGCGGTGCTCTTACAGCTCAACTGTTATAGTATCGTGCTAGGAGCTAGCAGTATGCGTGAGTATTACAGCTGTACAGTTTATATATAGATATAATATAGCGCAGTCTCAGAGACGCAAGCGGTGGTGTTCCTAGCCGCCCAGTTGAGTTGAGCTCTAGCGGTGATCTTACAACAACTTAGAGTGAGTGACAGGGAGGAGGACAGGGAGTGGCGACCGCGAACCGGAAGACGTTGCGTTGGAAGGCCTGCCACTAGGTGGACCGATGACCTGGTGAAGATTGCGGGGATCCGCTGGATGCGGGACGCACAGGACCGGTCAATGTGGTGACTCTTGGGGGAGACCTATGTCCAGCAGTGGACGTTTTTCGGCTGATATAATGATGATGGTTTTTTTAGATGGGAGTCCACATAATATATTGACAGAGACCCTTCTGTGCGTGAACTAAGCCATTGGTCGGGACCAAGCTGCCGTTCGTAGATCTATAAAAGTCGTTAAGGAATGCGGGTTGTCAGACTTATTTAAGTATCGTGTTACCCAGTAATTGTATTGTCAAAGTTGTTGAGTTCAGATAGGCAATCGTTCGATGATAAAAACTTTTTTTTACAAAAAGATACTACCGACTTCCAACTAAAACACTACAAAGTGAAAAATAACTTTGTTTTTGGAAGTCGGTGTCTTTGGTAGGTACCAATTTTTAACCGACTTACCAAAAAGGAGGAGGTTATAAATTCGACTGTTTTTTTAAAGGGTTTGCTGAGAAGAATACGAAAAAAGATTGATTAAAAAAAAAAAAAAAAGTGTAATATTAAATTCCATTTTTCCTTTTACAGTCCTGGTAGTGACCTACCCTCTAGCGAAGCGGTTCACAAACTACCCTCAAATCTTCCTCGGCGCCACTTTCAACTGGGGGGCTCTGTTAGGCTACAGCGCGATTCAGGGGACCATAGACTGGGCGGTCTGTGCGCCGCTCTACATCGGCGCGCTGGCGTGGACCGTTGTCTATGACACTATTTATGCTCATCAGGTGAGTTTGAGACACTTAATGCTCATCAAGTTAATTTCAGTCATTATGAGCCGAGATTTATATATAGATTAGTCAGGCTCAACAATAATACTCCCAGCATTATGCTGAGCGATGACCGTTTTGCGTGCCGATTAAGTCGAGGACATAGCGGCCAAAAAGTAGGTTGCAGTGCCGCTTGCGCGACTTCGCAACTTAGGCGGGCCGCGATGTCGTTTGGAGCCTCGCATACCATATCGCGGCTGACGGTTGGAGGCTGCGGTGGAAGAGGAGTGCCGGTATTGCGATGCGCCGCTCTCCCTACCTTCCGTGGCCTATACGGGCTCGCCACCGTCTGATGGTGGACGCGGTGGGGCCGCAGGGGAGGAGTGTCGGTATAGCGTTAGCCGCTCTTCCTGTCTCCTGCGGCCGAAAGATGTTAGGTGGCGGGGCCACTGATCTGACCCGTAACAAGGGGACCAAGGGCCAAGGGACATGGGGTCGTCTGGCGCCCATGTGCTGGCATGGTCCCTGAGGGGATCACGTCGTTCTGGTGCGCCGATGATAGGGAGTGCTCCCCGAGATGGGTCCGGTGACGGACAGCCGCGGCGGGTTCGCGGTGAGTGCTAACGCGTGCCCGTGTTCCCGCTGTGACACAGGAGGACATCGTGGAGTTTTAGTGGTTTGGAGTCCCACATAACTGCGCTACATCCCCTTGGTAGCGCAGTATGCATGAGCATAAGCATTTCTCCAAGCTAAAAAAAAAAGTAACTGCCCCGGTCGCGAATAAATTTGAAAGAGAGTTACCGCGGCTCTGGCTACAAAGCCCGGTACAAGTAACTGAAGGAACAGTGGTGGGTTTTAGTCAGTAAAAGTCTGATACACTCTCCTGCTCCACCCAGACCGGAAGAATCCAATGCAAAGTGGTACTACCCGGAACGTGTTCTTGAAGAAGCTTTAAAATCTTCAGTCTATCACACTCCAATGCCTTATATAGTCCTCTCACTATAAGCTTAACTTTTTCCTCCCACAGGACAAAGAAGACGACATGAAGGTCGGCATCAAATCCACCGCCCTCACATTCGGCGCCCACACCCGGCCCGCGTTAGCCGCATGCTTGGGAGTTAGCTCCGCGTGCTACGCGCTGGCAGGCCACGCCGCGGGGCTAACACTACCTTTCCAGCTCGCCGTTCTAGGCTACACTGCCCATGCTGCACAGCAGGTGAGAAACTGCTGAGTCTAGGGTCCTGAGTGCGATTCCCATTATCTTCAGCCATCGGATTCCCGAAGCCTCAATAACTCAACTGCTCATGTTTAGTAGGAAGATGTAACTTTCGAATGGCTCCTCCTCTCAATCACTAGTGTGGTGGGGGGGGGAGGGTAAGCTACGCGTGCTATACGCTAGCAGGCCACGCCCTGGGGCTACCTTACCTGCTCGCCATCGTGGCCTACACAGCTTACGCCGCTCAGCAGGTGATTCATAGATGGCAACACTGCTACAACAACATTTTATGAAGCTACACTGAATAAACTTAATTTTTTATGTGACATTTCTCGGTGAATGTTGTGACACTTGTGTAATTTCTGTGACATAGGTGACATTTCTGTGACATAGGTTACATTTCTGTGACATAAGTGACATTTCTGTAACATATGTGAAATTTTTGTGACATAGGTGACACTTCTAGCACGGTAATGGTATCTAACAGTACTGTGACTGGGCCCTTTCCTTGAAATAATTACCGACATGCGCACGTCACGTAAACACGCTTTAGGAATGCCCGCCTTTAGCTACTTGAGTTTCTATCTAGTTTTGTGATTGTAAATATTATATTTTTATTATACTTATTTTAAATCTTACCAGGCAGGTGACTACTATTAATTCTCTCATAAAACAATAGTCTATAATTGCTCTCTGCCATATTAAGTAAGTAAGTACTTGTACTTATTTCAATCAAATATCACAAATCGCACGTTTACTGCTTACAAAACCATCACACCATTCGTGAGTGTTTGCGACTGTAGTGTATCGAGTGTTGGCTGAACTCGAGACGCGTAGGTATGACTCGCGTTCCGACCGTTTGTATGAAGATAGAATACTGTTGGATATCTTTACCGTGCTTCTAGGCTATATTTTTAGGTAATATTTCTAGGGTATTCTTTAGGTTACATTGCGGATACGCTGTCGATATTACGTAATTTATAACGGATCCCAATTTATATTCAACAAAACTTTCACCGAGGGCGCCAGGATAGCAAACTTGTTCACCAGTGCGAGAGGGAGACGAATCTTTGTTTACATGACCGTTAGCAAAATACAATGCCTTTTTCGCAACGGAATTATAATACGGTCCCTTGTTACCCTTTTTATCCGACTGCCGAAGGAGGGTAATGTATTTATCAGTCTATGTATGTTTGTTCCTATATGGCGTTCTAGAGACCAAACGCGTTGGCCGATTTTGATGATTCTTACGTCAATCGATTCGTCTTAACCTTGCGAGTGTCACTGGCTACATTAAAATTGGAAAATAGAAAAATGGCGGCTTTTGGGCGCCATATTGTGGAAGCCCAATTATTTTTTTATCGTGTGGGGTATCAAAGTACAGGGTTTTAAGAGGTGACTTCAAAAATATATAAAATATAAATGTTTAAATGTCCTCACTAAAAACTTAATTCAAAAATTAAAAAACCCAACTGCTTAAGAAGGGAATTAAAAAGACGTAAACGAGAAGAAAATCATGACTGCACAGCATGATTTTCTTCTTGTTTGTTGAAAATATTTTAACTCCTCTTTTTTCTATTACAGATATACACACTAGATACAGAGAATCCTGAAGACTGCGCGACAAAATTCAAATCAAACTCACAAGTCGGTGCTATCATTCTTATGGGTATTCTCGCAGGAGGATACAAGCAGTACTTAGATAACAGAGCTGATAACGTCAACCACGAGGATACGACCAAAGGTTGTTTATTCAGCTAAGTAACTCTAGTGGTACTTTTTAGTACCAAGTGAGTTTTTAACGAAATTATGTAGAGAATCGTGAGGATTGTATGTAGAGATGTTTGGTTAGTTAATTTGAGCTGTGGCTTTATGTGGTACTTTTTAGTACGGGGTGAGTTTTTAAACGAAATTGTGTGGAGAATCGTGAGGATGATATGTTTTTGAGCTGTGGCTGTATTTTAAAATAGTTAAAAAACGCGAGGATCGAATGTAGGAACGCTTAGTTAATTTGAGATGTGGCTTGGAGTGGTACTTTTAGTATCATAACCATAATTGACCAAAAAAAGTTACATAGTACAAAATAATATTGAAAATCAAATAAAGAGTACTCTTAACTGGTTTTAACAACAGGTTTTAGGTATTTAAACATACTCAATCAGAATGCTAGTTTAATTTTGTCAAACCATAGCACTGTACATTAATGAAAGTCCGACTCCGAGTGGTACTTTTTAGTACCAACCGCCATTATTACATTGAAATGCCTCATAATGTTAATGATATTATTGAGTAAATACTGTTACCAGTATCTAGCCACTTATTAGCATTTATTTAATGACAGGAACTTTCGTTAACTACGAATATGTATGCATGCAGTAAGCAGCCACGAACGAGCTTTAGAAGGAATGAAGTTTCTATAGCGTTGTCTCTGTCACTCGTACTTGTATGCAGAGCTGGGCAAAATACATGCTTTTCTTTAATTAAAATACAAATTACAATATACTATCTCGCATGTATTCAAAATACAAAATATTTGTAAGTTGTGTATTTGAAATACAAAATACAGTCGATAATCCATCGAACGACATTCGTACTAATAAAATTAATTCATACATATGAGTTTTGTGAAAATACCCGTTTTAAATGAAAATGACAATTGGCAAGATACTTGGCAATTTGACGGTTGCGGTCGCTATTTTGTTTACGAAAGCTATCAAGCTATTTCCTGCAGAACGCACCCATTTATAAGATCGCTTAATGTATTTTATGTTCAAAAGTATTTTGAAGCCATAAGTATTTGAAATACTAACTACAAAATACCTCAGCGTCAGGTATTCGAAATACAAATTACATTTTCAAGAACTAATTAAATTACAAATACCAAATACGTATTTGTATTTTAATTACAAGTAATTCAAATACTGCCCAAACCTGATTGTATAACACTCTCTTTCTAAAGATTGATGCTTTATTTAAATGGCCTACTGTATTGAAAATGTCTTGTAAACAAAATGTTATTGAGAAAAGAGCGTTTCTTTTAGCAAAAGTAGGGTAAAAAGATACTTATAAAATATAATAACTTATTTAATATAATTTTTGTGTGCTGTGACTAGTTTTAGATCGGAAATATAAGGCATTTTTTCTGTTGTTCATCAACGAATTTTTCTGTCAAAATTGTTGACATGTTCATTATGCTGTCACAGCGGATCTTTGTGTCTCTGAAGTAGGCTCTGCGAACCATTGCGAAAGAAACAGTTTGTTATCGTGTATACTGCATAGAGTAAGCGAGATAGGACGATGCGACAAACGTAAGCGAGTGAAAGAGGCAGTTATACAATGCTGTCTTCTACTTAAAACATTGAAACAAAAATAGCAACTGTGGTTTTGCAGCAATTTTGACAGCACACAGGTCAAACTTTTTATCGAATTAGTACTACTACTTACTACAAAATTCTGGTAATCAGGTCCAGTAAGACTGGAAGCCAACTTCAACATTGTTGAGAAAAGGTTGTGCAGTTGGTGTAATTTGGACGGGTATTTTTTTCTTCTCTTTCATCTAAATTTAGCTGAGCAGTCAAGCTTTCGTTGGTGTACATCAGAATCATGGCCTATGTAGTATTTGTAAATAAATCAACTAGCTAATTATCATTTACCTCGCCTCATAATAACTGGTCTTGCAAATGCCATAGACAAATCCTAAGTGTAAAATAATGGCGTAAATATGACACTTTATTTATAAAAATCTCGATATTGTTAAGCTATGGGGGTGCTACCGCGTTTGATTTTTCCGCTAGGGGCGCTGTTGTGGAGTGAGGTCTTCAAAATGTCACATTTCATAGATTTTTTGTTCTCATACCGAGTCTTTTTTAATTTTTTTTAATGTTGTGAATATCTTCCGTATATGGCAGATTAAGATAGGTACATTATTTACCAACCATTGCTTTAATAGAGTTAACTGTTTCGGAAAATGTTATCCTCAATTTTTTTTTATGTGCCGGCGCACAACTGCGGCATACTCGATTTTATAGTTATTCGCACTTTTAGGGCATTAGGAATGAATTTTAATTCATACTTTGCTTCAATGCGCGTTATAACAACGTTTAACAGCTACATTTTGAACGTTTGACCTTATTCAACAGTGGCGCCAACTAGTGAGCGATAAAATCAATAAGCAATACATTCTGAATTTAAATTTTAAATAGAGAACTTGAATGATAGAATTTTCTATGAAATTCAATATACTGAATTTCTATATTTTCATTACGCTTAGCACATTCTATAGAGAGTTTGAATTTAGAATCCGCTAATACAGCTCAGAGATTTTGATATAAAAGGACGAGTTTCAGAAAATATTTGTAGAGCATTGTCTCTCTTACTCATAACTGTGTGACGGTCCCTTTCTAAAGCTCGAAGTGTCATGAATATTATCGCTCGGGATATTTTAGTAGATAACCTTAAAATACTATTTTTAAATAGTTAATTAAAATGGTGCATCCTGTAAATACTTTTTGTTCATCTAGTTTTCTAGAAAAATAAAGATTGGAGGTAAACTTTAGATTGTTCCAATGTTAAATTAATTTATTCAAAAAATAGGTAAGCATTATGCTTGTAAAACACATTGTTTCAATTATACCAACAATAGCGCAATGGCTAAAACATTACCCTGTCGATAAATAGATCGTAAGTTGAAATCGACTATATGTGTTGTAAAAAAGTTAAACTAGCTAAGTAATTTGAACACACAACCTTTCGTTTACCAGTACGTGCATTAACCATTGAGCTATTAGGGCTTTCAAAGCACATCACTCTTATAATTTGAAGGTAGTCATAAAAACAAAACTACTAAAACCTGAGGGTAGTTTTAAAACAAGGACAAAGCATTTAGAAGTAGGTCGCCAAGCGAACAAAATTGTATCGTTGTTTTGTTTATGTATATGGATATATTATGTACAGTTTGTTTTTATGTTAATAAAATGATCTTGCCATTTATGAGAGTTTTAATTATTTTTCTTTCGTAGTGGTTTTTTTTTTATAGGCTCGCGCTTGACCACTATCTCACCTTATGGCAAGCGATGATGAGGTCGACGATGTAGCACGCTTGCTTAGAAGAAACCTATACACTCTTGACTTAAAGACTCCCAGGTTGTAGCTATCAGGAAATACAGACTCCGGCAGGGAATTCCACTCCTTAACTGTACGCATAATAAAGTACATATTCCCATAACGTTTGGTGCGTATGGGTGGAATGTCCACCATATACCGATGACGCATAGCCGTATGTCTTGTAGTCCGATGATGGAACGGGCTAGGGAGAATTGGTTCATGCAATTCCATCGCACACTCCCCGAAATGTAACCGATAAAAAACCGTCAGGCCGGCAACTCGGCGACGATGTTCAAGGCTCTTGAGCCTAGACTTGACTTATACCTCATTGCCGATGAGCCTCTTGGCCCGTATTTCGATCGACTCAAGTGCTTCCAGCTGGTATTTGGCAGATGCGTTTCCGAGCGATGAGAGCAGTACTCCATGTAGGCTTGTGTAGTACATGAACTATGAACTATTAGGAAGCAATTCCTTTAGGTGAACGAGAACGAACTATTCTGTTTCGGTCGTTTAAATAGTTCATCTAGTACAGTGATCCAAGCGACATCGGATCGCTCGAGTGCTGAATCAGAACGAACTAGTACGGTACGAACTACGATTGTCTGAGCCTGAGCGAGTGAACGAGTTGAGAGATATTTGAGAAGCGTGCGCGCGAGCGTGATGACTGATGAACGACGAACTAGTACAGTTTGCTCTGTCTACGTACGATCTCGATGACCGACCTGGCACACAAGAATATCTTAATGAACGGTGAACTAAAATGAACTAATAGTACTAGAAGTCCGAACTAGTTCATTTCAACGATTGTACTAGTTCGGAGCGTTCAATTCAGTGTCCGAGTAAGAACAAGCCTAACTCCATGCATGACCAAACTTGAGCAAGTTGAGCAACTGTTCTGGCTTTAAATACCATCTCACCTTTGCAAGGATCCTAAACTTTATGGATATCCAAAGTGTGCGGAGTTGTTTGTCAGACTCTTACTAAAAACGACCCCAGTGTTCCCTCGTACACTTGCTTCGGGGTTTGCGGGTGCGTTTGTGACTTTCTCTACCCTGGAAGAGTTTTTTATTCTAACACAACTTCAGTCCTTCTAAGCGTGTCGATGACCAACAGCCTGTGTTTGTCTTCTTAGTATTAACCCTTGTACTGTCCAGGATACGGCCACGGCAACGCAGTCCGCTCACGCTGTCATAAGGTCCTCACGCGAACGGGCAATAGGGCTAGCGGCGCATCTTCAGCCCGATACTGAAGCTCGCTTGCACCAGGATTATCGTACTAACTGAATAGTCCCCGGTCTGAATAGTCTCCTGAATAGTTCGAGCATAGTGCTTGAACTGACCAACCACCATATAGAGCGAACGGAACGTGGACGCGACGCGATTGGTCAGTCGATCATTGTGTCAACTGAGCAACCAATCGCGCACTTGGAACGGTGCTAAACGTTCCCCGCGTCCCGCTTGGTAACCAAAGGGACCTAAGAATAGACTTATTTATTTATTTATATACACTTTATTGTACACCAGAAAATACTGGAACAATTGAAACTTAAAACTAAAAAAAAATATACAATGGGCGGCCTTATCGCATTCTGCGATCTCTTCCAGGCAACTTGTGCGCATCTAACGATTCTTGCCAAGTGCCGACAACTAAAGCAACTCTTAAGTTTTTGGCAGTCGAAGTGAAGCATCAGTCTAAATTTGTACATAGCATTATCTGCATATTGTCCCTGTCAGACTCCCAACTCATGCAAGTGTTCTTGGGTTTTTCTTTAGGAATTTCTCAGTAGCAACCCAGAGTTGATTCCTGCACAATTTATGGCAATAGCATTCTTTAGGTCTACAAAATACAACACTGCCCAACCTGGGGACCGAGGACCCAAAGGTACTACAGTAAGGCCTCGTTTCTAGAGACGTGGGGTATCACGCGTCTCTTTGGGCAGTGCAGACCTACTAAATTCAAACTTGAGAGCATTTACGTAGAAGTGACGCGAGCCGTGAGGCCCAGCGTTTCCGTAAGGGCCGACGCTCACTGACGACATGGTACGGCAAAGAATTTTAAGTGGACAAATGATTTTCGACCTTATTTTGATGAATTTAGCGCTGAAATTCCTTTCTACACGAATGCAGAATGATTTGGTATGCTGAAAGGTGCCGTGTGGTACTGCGGCTAGGTCAAAAATTAGTTGTACACGAAAAGTCCTTTGCTGTGCCTTGCTGTCAGTGAGCGCCGGCCCTAAACGCCGCCTAAAGGATAATAAAACCACCAAAATACAGCACTTATACAAACTTAAATTTAATTTCAATAATATTACAAAAGGGGCCTAAAACAAGATCAATTTCATTTTTTATTTTTATTCTGCTGCGGGTTCCGTCCCTGGTTGTTCTGGTTGCCAGTTCGTGCGAGGGGCGCGGGTCGTCCGCGGTTACCGAAGGCACCTCCCCTGTTGCCACCGCGACCTCCTTGCCTCATGTTCTGACCACCGCCACGGCCCTTGGAGACTTCGCTTCGGCTTCTGGATTTGACCTGGAAGATCAGATGTTATTTTGTTAAAAGTTTTTCAGGGCCAGTTTTTTGAATCGGGTGTTTGGAGGAGCAGTGGCGCCCATTGGTAACTTATCCGACTTACGTATACGGTCGTGGGTTCGAACCCAGGCAAGGGCTTTAATTTGTGTGAATCATTTCATTACCAATGCTCTTAAAACGGTGAAGGAAAACATCGTGAGGAAACTGGTATATCCTAGAACCAAAAGTTCGAAGACGTGTGTCACTCACCAACCTGCACTGGGCTCGCGTGGTGGATTAAGGTCTATTGAGGCCTAATGAGGTAATAAGACAACGTTGTGGTTTAAAAGAAGATGTAGTGACTAAAATTTAAAAGTGTATGTTAAGATGGTTTGGCCATGTTGAGAGGATGAATGAAAGGCGACTAACTAGGCAGAAGAGAGTGGAAACGCCGGGAGGGGACGCCCTAGAAAGACATACATAGACCTTATAGGTGATGTTCTTCAGAAAGGCCAAGTGCACAGTACCCATAAACGGCGTGTGTGTATGACTAGATGTATGAATGTGTGTGAAGCAAAAGAAGTATGTAAGGATCGTAGCAGATGGCGTTCTGTAGTTAATGCCTACCCCCATGGGAAAAAGGCGTCAGTTTTACCTCTGACACAGAGGACGCTTGTGTCCCAGCAGTGGGAACATTATATGCCTGATGATTATAATTTTAAGTTAATTTTTAAACCCTACTTTAAAACCTAAGTTTTGATAAGTTTTTAGACAAGAGCTGGACTATACTCAACTTCAAAATCTTATTTCAGAAATTGGGAGTAAGAAGGTTTCTATTAATAAATATGAGTCACGATTAAAAACACTCCTGGTTTACAACTACTTCAGGTGCCAAGGAATTTCATTAACATTTGTAAGCACCATTTAAGTTCATAGAATATATTTAAGTATATTCTTTTTATTTAGTACAGTAATTCCCAATCTTTTTGGGTGGGTTGAGCATAGGTTTTCCAATTAGTGCATAGCATGGTACGCTGGTTTACGAGATCTAGGCTGGGTTTCTCAACGCTAAATTATTGCAAAATTAATGTGGCAAATTGTCAAGCATGCATTATCTGCATTCTGCTGTGATTGGTTGAATTAATTTTCAACAGCCATTCACAGCAGATACTCGGCGATTATTTGTTGGTTATGTTAACAGCCTGATAATCAAGTTTTGAGAAACTGGGGGTTACTTCTATGCAGCCAATTGAAGACAACTTCAGACCAGCCAAATAGGTTGGGGAATTAGTACTGTACCAAAATTTCTGTTTTATTTCATTCCACCCACAAAAAAACCACAACAGTCTGCTGAGCAAAATTCTTATTTTAGAGGGTTAAGACTATGCAAACCATTTCTGTTGGTAAACTATTGACATGAACCCAATCTATAGTTTGCAGAGAACAAAAATTTGATAGGTTCAAAATAATATTGCATCATATTTCTCAAGTTATATTAGTTGGACAAGGAAGGAAGTTAATTTTTTAAAGATCCATGTTCAGTTCAATTAATGTGAATGCTATTGCCTGTCCGAAGTTAAAAATACACCATATTATGAAGAGGCTGAACAAACATACCTGTGTCTCTTCCTTCACCATATCGATAACTTCGTCCGGAATACGTAAGTACTTGATAGTGCTGCCTCTAATATAACATTCAGGCATCCTCCAGAACTTGTCACCGTCTCTGGACGTGCAAATAACTTCTCTAAGATTGATATTCATCCAATTATCACAACTCACAAGATGACCGTTGTATGTTTCGCCATTTTTCAACTCAACCAGCATTGGATGGTTCTGAGCTGTACGGAGCAGTGATAAAGGTAACATTTTAGCTAAGTTTATTTAGATAATGTTTTTAGATAAATAAATAGCTTTCACTTCTGTTTGTTTGACGCGATTTATAGGTTATGAAATTGTGTCTATTGGGTTGTGTTAGTCGACTTGACATTGACACTTGTGACACATCTCCCTCTGTCACTGACTATCACACATTCGTCAGTACCACAACAAATTTTCAGGTAGAAACATACTTTTAAAACCGGACGCGACGCCACGCCTCCTGACGCAATGAAGTACTAATAAATCCGATATATTTAATACGGGCAAAAACACATAGTCAACACGCTATGTACACACATTCCCACGCGGTAACACCTTGTCGGTCCAGCCGGCTTATTACGTATCTTTTCTCTTTTGCAAAAGATACGTTATAAGCCGGATACGTAAAAAAACGATAGCAATCAAACGCTTTATGTCAAAGTCAGAATTACCTGCAGTGTAGGTATGGTAGGTCCTACACAATCGTTTGCTAATAGCACGCTATTTTTCAAATGAACTTATTAAAAAAAAAACCGCCACTAACTCTAAAACTTTTGTATTGAAGAGCAATTATTGCGCAAAAATCGCTATCGTTTTGCTCTTGCAAAAGATACGTAATAAGTCTGCCGATCGGCGTGTTGCCAGGAGACCCCTCTCCCGGCAACACGCCGCCACCCAACGCTTCGCACGCATTGCACGCACTGTGTTTCTAGTTAACACACGACGCCACGCCTCAGTCAGTTGAGAGCATTCGGGGAAACCGGACGGATTTTACGAGTATTTCTATGGGCAAAATTTTATTAATTGAATCTTTGAAAAATATATTTTTTCTGTATAATAAAATATTTTTTGGCAAATAAATACCACTCAAAACCTTCTTTCTTTTTGTCTTTTGACATTGATTGTCAGTTTGATAAAATAGGCTCAGAGGCGTGCTCAGAGCCAAAGACCTTATACTTCTGTAGTAAGAAATACGTATAAGCATGGTATAATAACATACTCCGTATACTTCGCCTGGTATGTTCTTCCCAGGATGGCCAAAGCCTACGTCACGATAAGTGTTACCATTGATTGTCCTTTTTAGAAAATTTAGGTACTTTCTCATGTAGTTAATGAAAATAAAATAAATTACTAACTAGCTTAACTATTTAGTAACTCATGTGATTCATCTATGTTCATCTATGTCATGTATATTTAGTGTAAAATTAATTTATATTTTGAATTATTAGTTCACAATTGCTTTGTTAAGATAAAAAAATCATTTTGCTCGGGTATTTCAATAACACACAGTGGCAACACATCGAATTGACAAGTGTCATACTGACAACTAGCCATTTCATCGCTATTGTCGTGTCACTCACACCTATAGCCTTGTTTCGCTCGGTGAGAAAAATACTGTGGCTCCCAAAAATTTGTGATGAACCCGTGAACTTTGATAGATACACAAGAAAAATTGTTAATTGTTCCGTAAACTGTAAAAACAGCAGTATAAAAGGCGGTGTAATATTTATTTTCTTTTCCCAATGCAGAGACGCTGAAGTTAGTTACAATATTGAAGCCACGCTTCAATATTGTAACTAACTTCACCTAAAATAACTTGTATGTGCCTTTCATTAATTTATTATTTAATTTATATACGCGTTGTAAATAACATAATTTAAGGCATAGTTGTGTCAATACGTCTTTACGCCCGAACTTAACCTAACCTAATTAGTTTTTGACTTATTTTAGTCAAGTCAAGTTTTGTGAGTTTTCGTTCGGAACTAAATAAAATTACTAAAATGCAATCAATTAAAAGAAAGCAAAGTAAATAAAAACAAAAAGTATCAAATATGACAATTTATTAAGAATTATAAAACATTTATACTTATTGTATTATTTTTATCTTTTTCCCCACAAAAAAAGTTTGAGAACCGCAACGCAATTGATGACGTAGTCTTAGGCCAATCACGTGACCCAGCTGTCACGGGAAGAGATTACCATGTCTTGTTCTACCATGCGTATAAGGTCTTTGCTCAGAGCAATATCATTGCTCTCTTGCCAGTTCCAATCAAAGAGTAAAATAATATAATATGGGCGGTTCCAATTTTCCAATAATCATGAAAATAGATGTTATGAATTTTAAATAACATGCAATCGGGTAAAAATGGAGCTTGGAGTTTTCAAACAAGTTCTTAAAGAAATCTTTGACTGATTCAGGGTTTTTTTTAATGTATTTGTTATAAATGCACAACTACATTTACAACACATGACTAAAATTCGACTGATGACCATGAAGTTATACCTTCATGCTGATGACCAATCTGCTCTGTTTGCCCTCCAATAAATTGAAAGAATTGCTAATGTAGGCGATGAGTAGAATGCACGTTCGCTGAGGCGCCGCCCGCCCAAAGATTACTTATAATATACAATAAAATAAAAAATGTACTCTGTGGCCGCGCCTCTGACTGCCCCACTACCCACCCCGGCTTAAGGCGGCAACACATTACTGTGGCGTGGCGTGGCGTGTCGCGCCAGATGCCTACCGGTTTCATACATTTAGTATGGTTAGAGGCACAATTGAGTGCCCAGCGTGGCGCGACCTGGCGTGGCTCGGACTGCCCGCGACCGATTGCGCCATAGCCCCCACCACCGCTCTGGCGTGACACGACACGCCAGGCAAATGTGTTACTACACCGCGTGGCTCGTGGCGCGCCATTCAATGAACGTGAAACGTGAACTCGTAGCGGACGCTTGTATGCTGCGTGTTGAAAATTACCGACGAGCTTATTGAACTTGTACGTCAACGTACAGTTTTCTTGTTAGATACTAATTAGTGTTGTATTTGTTTTGTTTTATGTCCAACTAGCATGTACAATCATATAGAATCCTAATTTGAACATTAAAAGTTGATATATATATAGATTGTAAAGAATTGCTATATATGAGATATCATACATTAATAATTACGCGAGGAACTTGAAAACGTAAATTTTTGTTTGTGGAGATTGTATGATGAAAATAGCGTCAAATGAAAGGTCTTTGTCTAAAACCATTTTATCCGTTTGAATCATGTAAATCGGTCCAAACGTTGCCGAGATAATCGCATATCATTATAATCAAAATGTAAACAAACCGATTTTTTTATGTTTTGTCCTAAAAACTTTTAAATTCGAAATGACCTTGCCTTCTTTTTTAGGGTTCCGTACCCAAAGGGTAAAAACGGGACCCTATTACTAAGACTCCGCGGTCCGTCTGTCTGTCTGTCACCAGGCTGTATCTCATGAACCGTAATAGCTAGACAGTTGAAATTTTCACAGATGATGTATTTCTGTTGCCGCTATAACAACAAATACTGAAAACAGAATAAAATTAATATTTAAGGGGGGCTCCCATACAACAAACGTGATTTTTTTGCCCTTTTTTGCGATAATGGTACGGAACCCTTCGTGCGCGAGTCTGACTCGCACTTGGCCGGTTTTTTTTTAATTTTGCTCTAAAGTAGTTTAATTGCTAGGAGAAATTTATTTATTTATTAACATTTCATGCAACTTAAAGGTACATAGGCAGACTTAAAGCTTAAGGTATTCTCTACCAGTCAACCAAGATGGTGGAAGGGTGGTGGAGATATATCATGGCTGGTGCATAGAAATAAATTGATGGTCTTCATCGAAATCATCATCCGAATCCGAAGTTAATATTATGTATGTCTACACGTTGCAAAGGTTCGATGTATACTAATTCAGAAATAGCGCCATGGCGCGCCACGACACGCCAGCTTAGAGTGCACACTCAGCGCCACGCCATTATGCGCCACGCCACGCCACGCCACAGTAATGTGTTTCCGCTTTTTGGGTATATATGTTCTGTGCTACCCTCTGCCCGAGACCGACTGTCATTTAGCGCGTTCCGACTATTTATCACTTTGGTATTTTTAAACAGCATGCATGAGTGACATGTTATCTTTGTCTGGCAAACGAAAAAAGTCTTAAGAGAGAAGGAGAGAACCGCATATACACCAGACTGGATGTGAATACTGAACTTTCGCAAATTAGCACATTTTCAATGAAAAAAAAACAATGTCTTGTTGATTGAACGGCTGATTGTAGTTTTCACTTGAAAATTCTGGATTTATGCCGTTTTAACTTTACTAAAGCTCGTTATATATTACGTTGGATTTAGTAGTGGACTTTAGGTAAGTTTTTCGAATATATTTCATAAAGTTCCTATAGAAAACAAGATTTAGGAAACCGCGTGTCGCAAATATAAATAGATGAATTATATTTCTGCCATGGTGTACCTAATTATCGCAACACCACATTTTCTAGTAAGATTTGTCGTAACATAATAGTGACTGAAAATTATCTAATAAGAATATCTTCATCTTCATAGGTTTTGTGAAACGAGGTGAATTTACATTTATTTTTGGTAAGTTGCATGTTTTGCCGGCGTTCGTTGTTTACGATATCAATAGCAATATCTTTTGTTTACAAATTAAATAATGCGATGTATTTTATGAAGACATAAAAATTTATGGCAGCTGACCCTAATACTAGAAGATAAACCCAAGTCTTTCTTGATTAAAACTCGTTTTGAAGTTTATTTTTATTTATGCAGATTTTTATTTGTTTCTAGGGTGAATCTTTTGTATGAATGTGAAACTTTGATTCTTCAAGGCACAAACTCATCTAATTTAATGATTATAAAAAAATAAGATTAATTGACACTTTGAACAGATACAGACTGTGAAAAAAAACTACTAGGTACATAAAAGGCCGTTTTTCTTTCTTCTAAATCTTCTACAAGTAACTTATAAATAAACATGTCAATGTTAACTGTTCTAAAAAAATTTTATCACTGAAAAACTATTATGCCTTTTGTTTTGAAGCGCTGTTATCCTTAAATGAATGCTCTAAATTTTGTTTTCAGAGTACCCATATTATTGTTGGTAAGAACATCCTCCGTATAAAATTTCCATTATGGGCGGTTGATTTTTGGTGCAGGGAGGGTGGGGAGGAGAGGTTTGGCTACCCCCCTGTACCATCCCCACCACTGGGATATGGAGATATCCATGGTTAAAGCTTTCAGGTTAGAATAAAAAAATCCATAAATGTCCATTGTTTTAAGGGGCGGGGTGGGAAGGAAAGGGGCGTAGGGGGGCTACCCCACTGTACCATCCCCACCCCACAGAACCCCATGGTTATGGAGATATTAGATATATTTTTTACTTAAATATTATTAGTTAGACAAAAGAATGTGAATCAGTCCAAGAGCGAACAAAGTGAGCTCAGGAGCTTAGGGCACCTCGACGATAAGTTAGGTTCGAAGGAGATGACGTGCGGTGCAGTGAGAGAGTAAAGCGAGCGAACTCATCATCATCATGTTCTCTTCATCTCCTTCATGTTAGGTTACTTTAGAACCTGCAGACAGAAATAGAAGCTCCGCGCATCGGCGCTCCGTCGTCTTTGTTGCTTCAATAGTAATTGTAAAAACTAACCATGGATATCTCCATAAACATGACGTTCCGTGGTGTGGCGATGGTACATTGGGATAGCCCTCCCCCTAACCCCCTTTCCCTCCTCGTCCCTTAAAACGATGGACCTTTACGAATATTTTTATTCTAACCTGAAAACTTTAACCATGGATATCTCCATTGCTCCGAGTGGTGGGGATGGTACAGGGGGGTAGCCAAACCTTCCCTCCTCCCCTCCCCACCCTCCCCGCGCCAAAATTCAACGGCTCATAATGGAAATTTTAACCCAGAGCCACCTTTAGAGGCACAAAGATCCACTGTGATTATTATAACCTTTCAGCCGACACAAGGCTTTATTGTACACCTCTTATTAGACAAAAAAGATCTTTTTTGTTATCTTTTTCTGTATATGTCTCTTTGCAGTGCTAACTCAAGATGCCGCAAGCTCGGCGCAAGACCCCGTTCAGCGGGAAAGCTAAAAAGCAGCAGCTGCAGGGAAAGAAGCAGAATAAGACGCTGTTGATGAGTAGTAAGTTCTGATTAATTTCTTGATTTTAGAGAGGGATCATCTTCCTGCCCTTGAGCATTGTTACTTGGTGCGGCGCAACACGTTTACTTCTTCCATACCTTCCTGTTCCCTGTCACGCTATCACATCACACATCATCAGCCTATTCATGTTCCCACTGCTGGGACACAGGCCTGGAAGGAGGCCTGCACGCACAACAGACCAAATGGGAGTCTTAAGTGCAGAAAAACGGGGTCTATCTATCCTATCCTATCCTGTGCACCCACAGTGTGACCTCTCTTAGGTGTGCACATTTATTTTGACTGCAGCAAGACCCTGCGCAGTTGCTATTTGTGTGTCAATGTTGAAGAAGAAGATAGCATTGTATAACTGCCTCTTTCACTCGCTTACGTTTGTCGTATCGTCCTATCTCGCTTACTCTATGCAGTATACTCGATGACAAAATGTTTCTTGCGCAATGTTTCGCAGAGCCAACTTCAGACAGACAGATCCGCTGACTACTATAACAACTTTCTTCTCTCTTCGCTTGCAGCTGGTGGAGAAACAACAGCATACGACGTGGTATCAGTGAACTACCAACCCGCCCGCGGCAAAGGCGGAGGCAGGGATACCAACAGATTCGCTCTTAAGTTCTACAGGGAGACTGAAGATGAACTGCAGATGAAAAAAGAATACGCTTTGTAAGTGCTTACCTCATTAAGACGCCATGGCGACGTCACCGGCTACATATCCAAGTAGTTAATGTTCAAATGTATGGTACATAACTCACTTGGCGACGGTTTGGCAACGTCGCTAAGTTGGATGCGTGGCCACGAGCTACAGCTCCCTACGTGGCTTCTGGATACATAAATGTACACGTGTAAACTGCACCTCGCCCAGTCAGCCACCATTTTCCAGGATATTTTCGTTAATCGCTATACAGTTTAAAAACCTGTCAAATGCGAGTTGGACTAGCACATTCGTGTGCTAGTCCGACTCACACTTGACCGGTTCGGTACCATTATCGCAGAAAAAACGGCAAAAAAGTCAATTTTTTTGCATGGGAGCTCCATTTAAATATTTATTTTATTCTGTTTTTAGTATTTGTTGTTACAGCGGCACCAGACATATATCATCTGTGATAATTTCAACTGTCTAGCTATTACGGTTCATGAGATACAGCCTGGTGACAGACAGACGGACGGACAGTGGACTCTTAGAAATAGGGTCCCGTTTTTTACCCTTTTGGGCGAGGCGTCCGCTAGGATATTAATAAAAACAATATCTTTGTCCTCAGAAAGGAACTAAATCCAGTGCCAGAGAAAGCCATGGAAGTGAACCCGGAGGATTACTTCCCTAGTGACCTGTCCTTCCCCATGAGACCGACTTGGGACTTCAAAATGACGCCCGCGCAACTAGACGCACAGGAACAGAAGTATTTTAGGGTAAGATATACTCTGTTCCTATCACAGATATAAATCTAACTAGATAACGCAAGTCCCTCCATCTGTATGAAAACCAAGCGTGCCACTTTTTCACACACAACTTAAAAACAAATTTACTTACCAATGGAAGAAAACATTTCCAATGCCTCGGCCAACTTTTTCTATACATTCTTTACAGCTCAATATGGCATAAAAAGGCATTTTTCTAGATTTCGGTGGCTTTCCGGTGCCGATAATGCTAAATGAAAAGCTCAGATTACGATCATTGATCGTAACTTTACTCCGTTTTTTGACACGCGAAGTATATACAATCGCGTCGTCTAGTTAGATTTATATCTGTGCCTATGTGCTATTTCAGAGTATAATCTATCTCTGTGCCAAATTTCATCGAGATCCGTTCAGCAGTTCTGTTATGATTGTGTAACAAACATCCCTCCATCCTATCTGACGCATTTATAATACTAAGTGCCGCCCGCGCGGTTTTAGTATTTCTCCCAATATCTTTAAAAAATATAGCCAAAGTGTTATTCTAATGAGCTATATTTCTGTAAAGTTGCATCAAAACCTATTCAGTAGTTTTGCATGAAAGAGTAACAATCATCCATCCATCCATCCTCACAAACTTTCACGTTTTTTAATTGTAGTAGGAATATTAAGATATTTAACAGACTTTGTTAAATCACGCTGCGCAGTCGGCGGATACTGATCTGGTTTTGTTCAGCCAGCTCGCGAATATGTATCCTCTGACTGCACAGCGTGATTTTCTTCTTGTTTACGTCTTTTTGGATCGCTTCTTGCAGTCGGGATTTTTATTATTTGGGTTAACTTTTTCTATTTTATGTATGCTCACTGATTTTTTGATCTACACACGAATATCTCTCTTTACAGACAACAGTATTCTCTCTTCATCACTTTTTTAATCATTTAAAATAGCTAATCTCTCTCCTTTCGCCCGTACCAGGACTACGTAGACAAACTCCAAAAGTCAGAACACTGGAAAGACATGTCATACTTCGAACTGAACCTTGAAACGTGGAGACAGTTATGGAGAGTGCTTGAAATGTGCGACGTTCTACTGCTTATCGTCGATGTTCGATATGCTGTGAGTATACTGTTTATTATTTTACATTATTTTTGGGGATGTCACACATCTGCTGATATTAGGAGCATGCCGTTATTAGACCATTGCTCATATTAGGTGCATGGCCGATATTGGGCACCGGCAGACATTAGACACTAGCTACAATTGAGCACCAGCCGATAAAACTCATCTGCCGATATTAGACAATTGCCGATATTAGACACTTGACGATATTAGACACTTGACGATATTAGACACTTGACGATATTAGACACTTGCCGATATTAGACACTTGACGATATTAGACACTTGCCGATATTAGACACTTGACGATATTAGACACTTGACGATATTAGACACTTGACGATATTAGACACTTGCCGATATTAGACACTTGACGATATTAGACACTTGCCGATATTAGACACTTGCCGATATTAGACACTTGACGATATTAGACACTTACCGATATTAGACACTTGCCGATATTAGACACTAGCCACAATTAGTCAGCGGTACGTAGACACTCTCTAAACGTCTGAATACTAGACAGTTGTTTCTCAAACTTCGAACTGAATCTTGAAACGTGGAGACAGTTATGGAGAGTGCTTGAAATGTTGCAGTCGATGTTCGATATGCTGTAAGTATACTGTTTATTATTTTTCATTATTTTGGGGATATGCCGATGTCAGACATCTGATCATATTGGGAGCATGCTGTTATTAGACCATTGCTCAACATTAGACACTTGCTACAATTAAGCACCAGGCGATAAAACTCTTTTGCCGATATTAGACACTTGCCGATATTAGACACTTGCCGGTTTTAGGCACTAGCTACAATTAGTCAGCTGTACGTAGAGACTCTTCAAGAGTCAGAATACTAGAAAGACATGTCATACTTCGAACTGAACCTTGAAACGTGGAGACAGTTATGGAGAGTGCTTGAAATGTGCGACGTTCTACTGCTTATCGTCGATGTTCGATATGCCGTGAGTATACTGTTTATTATTTTACATTATTTTTGGGGATGTCAGACATCTGCTGATATTAGGAGCATGCCGTTATTAGACCATTGCTCATATTAGGTGCATGGCCGATATTGGGCACCGGCAGACATTAGACACTAGCTACAATTGAGCACCAGCCGATAAAACTCATCTGCCGATATTAGACAATTGCCGATATTAG
Source organism: Orthosia gothica (assembly GCA_949775005.1). NCBI lineage: Eukaryota > Metazoa > Arthropoda > Insecta > Lepidoptera > Noctuidae > Orthosia > Orthosia gothica. The sequence continues at coordinate 48,133,118 of OX459034.1, read as the reverse complement.
ACACTTGACGATATTAGACACTTGACGATATTAGACACTTGCCGATATTAGACACTTGACGATATTAGACACTTGCCGATATTAGACACTTGACGATATTAGACACTTGACGATATTAGACACTTGACGATATTAGACACTTGCCGATATTAGACACTTGACGATATTAGACACTTGCCGATATTAGACACTTGCCGATATTAGACACTTGACGATATTAGACACTTGCCGATATTAGACACTTGCCGATATTAGACACTAGCCACAATTAGTCAGCGGTACGTAGACACTCTCTAAACGTCTGAATACTAGACAGTTGTTTCTCAAACTTCGAACTGAATCTTGAAACGTGGAGACAGTTATGGAGAGTGCTTGAAATGTTGCAGTCGATGTTCGATATGCTGTAAGTATACTGTTTATTATTTTTCATTATTTTGGGGATATGCCGATGTCAGACATCTGATCATATTGGGAGCATGCTGTTATTAGACCATTGCTCAACATTAGACACTTGCTACAATTAAGCACCAGGCGATAAAACTCTTTTGCCGATATTAGACACTTGCCGATATTAGACACTTGCCGGTTTTAGGCACTAGCTACAATTAGTCAGCTGTACGTAGAGACTCTTCAAGAGTCAGAATACTAGAAAGACATGTCATACTTCGAACTGAACCTTGAAACGTGGAGACAGTTATGGAGAGTGCTTGAAATTAGCGACGCTCTACAGCTTATCGTCGATGTTCGATATGCCGTGAGTATATTTTATACAAGGTTAAATTATTTCCCTGGTGAGTGGACTCTGAACCAAGTTGTGTGCCGAAATAAGGCTACGCGGATATTAGGTACTAAAGTACTGGTCGATATTAAGCACCTGTAGATATAAACTATTTTAGCCACAGGCAGCTATAAAATCAAAATCAAATAATTTATTTCAAATAAACCTTCGAGGTACTTTAGAATTGTCAAAAAAAACAAAGATATGACTAGTTGCAAATTCGCAAATCAATTGTCTCAATGGAGAAGAATTTGCAAGAAACTCCACGGACATTTCCATCAGTTTTAATTACAAGTTATTCTTTTTGAAAAAAATATATATATGAGAACGATGTAAATAGACGCACGTAAAAGCGTCTAGAGTAACAAACAATATAAAATACAATAACAGGCTGAAGCAGGCAAGTTATGACCAATCCCAACTGATGGCGCCCGTTCACGAACATGTCGCATGAATCGGCACCACTCAGCTCAACCATCATGAAGGGAACCAAATAATCCAACATATGTGCCACCATCAGAGAGAGCATGCCACACTCAACTGGCTATACCAGCCATAATTAGGCAACTGTACGTACGTAGACATTCTCCAAAGGCCAGAAAGCTGGAAATACGTCGTATTTGCTGGACCTTGTAACCTTGAAGTTTTGTTGCGGCAAATTTTAGAAATTTGCGACATTCTTATCGATATCATCATCATCATCATCATATCAGCCGAAAGACGTCCACTGCTGGACATAGGCCTCCCCCAAGTGTCGCCACATTGACCGGTCCCGTGCGTCCCGCATCCAGCGAATCCCCGCAACCTTCACCAGGTCATCGGTCCACCTGGTGGGAGGCCTTCCAACGCATCGTCTTCCGGTTCGCGGTCGCCACTCCAGAACTTTTCTGCCCCATCGGCCATCCGTTCTGCGAGCAATGTGCCCTGCCCACTGCCACTTAAGTTTAGCAATTCTTCGGGCTATGTCGGTAACCCTGGTTCTCTTGCGGATCTCTACATTTCTGATTCGATCACGCAAGGATACTCCGAGCATAGCCCTCTCCATTGCCCTTTGCGTGACTGTAAGCTTTCTGATGAGGCCCATTGTGAGCGACCACGTCTCAGAGCCATAGGTCATCACTGGCAACACACACTGGTCATAGACCTTCGTCTTGAGACACTGTGGTAAGTTGGACGAGAAGACACCGCGCAATTTCCCGAACGCTGCCCAGCCGAGTCGGATTCGACGGTTGACCTCATTCTCGAAGTTGGCCCTACCCAACTGGATCGTTTGTCCCAGGTAGACATAATCTTCCACAACTTCGAGTGTAGAGTCTCCAACCTTGATAGGAGTGGGTGTTACATGGGCATTCAACATAACCTTGGTTTTGTCCATGTTCATTTTAAGACCCACTCTTTTGGAAGCTCTACTGAGGTCATCGAGCATTATACTGAGGTCCTCCATGGTCTCAGCCATGACCACTATATCGTCGGCAAACCGAAGGTGAGTGATGTACTCGCCATTGACGTTGATGCCTAGCCCTCTCCAGTCCAGAACCTTGAAGACATCCTCCAGTGCAGCGGTGAACAGTTTCGGAGATATGACGTCTCCCTGTCTCACACCTCGCTGCAGAAAGATAGGTTCCGAGGCCTGATCCTGAAGTCGGACTGACATGGTGGCGTTTTTGAACAAACACTTCAACACCTCGATGTACCGGTAGTCGATTTGGCACCGTTGGAGAGACTGCAGTACAGCCCAAGTCTCGATTGAATCGAAGGCTTTCTCGTAGTCCACAAACGCTAAACAGAGAGGCAGGTTATACTCTTCGGTCTTCTGTATAACCTGCCGCAGCGTATGTATGTGGTCTACGGTGCTAAAGCCTTTTCGGAATCCGGCTTGTTCGGGAGGCTGGAAATCGTCAAACCTGCGCGCGAGTCGATTCGTGATGACTCTTGAAAACAGCTTGTAGACATGGCTAAGAAGTGAGATGGGCCTATAGTTCTTCAACAGGGCATTGTCACCCTTCTTGAAAAAGAGTACCACCACACCCCTGCACCATGCCTGTGGCGTTTTCCCCTCGAGTATGACGGCACCAAACAGCTTCTGAAGGGCCTTAAGTATTGGTTTACCACCCGCCTTCAGGAGTTCGGCCGTAATGCCGTCATCACCCGGTGCCTTGTTATTCTTAAGCTGTTTAAGAGCCATCCTAATCTCGTACAGGCTGACGTCCGGTATGTCTTCGGTATAGTGACGGGTCAATCTAGCTCTAGGGTCTTTTACTAGATTCGCGACGGGTTTACTGGTTGACGTGTACAACTGCCCATAGAATTTCTCGATCTCCCTCAGAAGCTCCGGTTTGGCGGATATGATCCTGCCATCGTCGGTCTTCAGTTTCGTGAGCTGGCTCTGCCCAATAGACAGATCTCTTGCAAAGACCTTGGAGCCCTTATTCCGCTCAATTGCGTCTTTAATACGCTCAGTATTATAGCGGCGGAGGTCGCTTTTCAAGGACTTTGAGATCCGTCTATTAAGCTGCCGGTATTTCAACGCATCGTCTGAAGACTGCAGGATCATCTCACGCCTCTCCTTCATAAGCTTGAGAGTAGGATCAGAGATCTTTTTATTTATATCTGTACGGCGGGTCTTGAAAAACTTAGACCCGACCGTATGGACAGCTTCCACGAACCCGTCGCTGTATTCGTCCACGGAGCTCCCTAGGCACTCGAAACGATTCTGGAGTTCGAGCTGAAAGCTCTCGGGGTTTTGGATCTGGATCTGTGCTGGACGGAGCGTTGACTTCATCAGTCGAGACCTTTCAAGCTTGATATTAATGTTCAATGTGCCTCTTACCATTCGGTGATCGCTCCCGGTTTTCACCGAATTGATCACAGAGACATCATTGAACATTTGCTTCTTGGTTGACATGATGAAGTCGATCTCGTTTTTTGTTGCACCATCGGGGCTTTGCCAGGTCCACTTCCTATGCTCACGCTTTCTGAAGAAGGAGTTCATCATGTAGAGGCCCTCCTTCTCCATAAAACTGGCCAGTAGGTGACCCCGGTGGTTCCGACGTCCAACTCCAAATTGCCCCACTTGCAGCTCATCCTCGTCTCGTTTGCCCAGTTTTGCGTTGAAGTCCCCCATGACAACGGTGAAGTGAGTTTTGAAACCATGCATGGCTATAGAGATATCCTCATACATGGTCTCTACCTCGTCGTCGGGGTGTGCCGAGGTCGGTGCGTAGACCTGTATGACCTTCAGCGAATATCTCGAGGATATTCTGAGTATAAGGTACGCCACCCTGGTCGACACACTCTCGATCTTCATCACGTTGTTCACAAGGGACTTGTGGACGATAAACCCGACACCACCCTGGGACTGCCGGTCACCCTCTCGGAAATAGAGCAGGTTACCGGATTTGAGGATTATCGAGTCCTCCCCCTCTCTTCGGACTTCAGATAACCCAATAATACTCCATCGCAACCTGCTCAATTCTTCCTCGAGTTCGGCTATCTTCTCGTCGGTCCGGAGTGTTCGCGTGTTGTATGTTGCCAGGGCCAGTCGTCGGTGTTTATTGGGGTAGCCGGGTTCACTCCGGGGATTCTTCGCACCCCTTGCCACGCCATCGCCTCGACCGCTACCGTAGTCGAGGGTAGACGGGCTGCCGGGTACTCGGGGCCGTTTTTTATTTGTGCTATTCATTTGGTTTGGGGGGGGTTTGCCTTAATCGCCACGCTTGGCAGGCGGGTTGGCGATCGCAGTTTGTTGTTGAAGAGCACAGAGAACGCTGCTGCCCATTCTCTGGTGTATCCCTTAGTCGCCTCTTACGACACCCACGGGAAGATATGGGATGGTGAGATTCTTTACGTCCGACACCATACGGAGCTTATCGATATGCCGTGAGTATACTGTTTATTTTTAATGATTTTGGAAATATTAGACACAGCCGTTTAGAAATATCTACTCATATTTTTAACCGACTTTCCAAAAAGGAGGAGGTTGTCTATTCGACTTTTTTTTGTGTATTTCACCGATTTCTCCGTCAATTGTGGACCGATTAAGATAATTATTTTTGTTTGTAAGAGTATGTTCCCAATTTGGTTCCATTTAAATTTGGTGAAGATCTGATGAAGAACTTCCGATATATATACAAAAGAACTCTTCAATTAATGACGGCAAATCTCTCGGAATTGATGCAATAGCATGTCTGTTTATTGTTTATACCATTTCATAACATAACATCACGCCAGTAAGCTCAAAAGGGGTACGCAGATGTGAACAGTTCACCTTGGTGCACTCTCATTTCACCGGTTTTGTTCAAATTGCATGATATTCGGGTAATCTATTCAGGTATTATAGATAGAGGTACCTTACTAAATAACCTGCCTATTAGGTACCACAACAAAAAAGAGAAAAATAAAAAGCGGATATTAGACGCATACCGATATTAGACACCAGCCGATATTAAACACCTGGCGATATTGCCTCAATACGGTTTTAGACTCGCCGGTATTAGACACCAACCGATATTAGACACCTACCGATATTAGACACACCGATAAAAGATACAGATGACGTCATGTCACACTAACACCATCTCCCCCTCAGGGCATGATGCTCCCCTCCCTGTACTGCAAAATCTTGGCGCGTGACAAGGACATCTTCCTAGTGCTAAATAAGACGGACCTGGTGTGCGCGTCAGTGGTGGTCGCGTGGAAGGAGTACCTCACGCAGGCGTACCCGGGGCTCCGAGTGTTGTACTTGTCGATACTAGACAGCGGCCGATATTAGACGCATACCGATATTAGGCAGCAGCCGATAATAAACACCTGGCGATATTGCCTCAAGACGGTTTTAGACACTTTCCGGTATTACACACCTGCCGATATTAGACACACCGATAAAAGGCAGATGACGTCATCTCACACTAACTCCATCTCCCCCCCAGGGCATGATGCTTTCCCCCTCCCTTTACCGCTACTTCCTGGAGCATAACAAGGACATCATCCTAGTGCTGAACAAGACAGACCTGGTGAGCGCATCAGTGGTGGCCGCGTGGAAAGAGCACCTCACGCCGAGTGCTTTACTTGTCGATACTAGACAGCGGCCGATATTAGACAGCAGCCGATATTAGACACCAGTCGATAATAAACACCTGGCGATATTGTCTGGTGGTTTTAGACACTTTCTTCCGGTATTAGACACCTGCCGATATTATACACCCGTCGATATTATACACCCGTCGATATTAGCACACTGATAAAAGACACAGATGACGTCATGTCACACTAACACCATCTCCCACCCCCAGGGCATGATGCTGCCACCCTCCCTGTATCGGTACATCCTGGCGCATGACAAGGACATCATTCTAGTGCTGAACAAGACAGACCTGGTGTGCGCGTCAGTGGTGGCCGCGTGGAAGGAGTACCTCACGCAGGCGTACCCGGGGCTCCGAGTGTTGTACTTCACGTCGTGTCCTGCTTATAATTTGAGGGGAGCTACTAGTGACAAGGCTGGTGAGTTTATAAAAAAAAAATCGTTTTATTCTCAGCAAACCATTTCATTTGATACCTATATCATGGCAGTGCACAAAAAATAACTAGTCCGCCAGCTTGGGCCGTCCGCCATATTGGATTTTGAATGACGTCACTTAGCTAAGCACTCAGAGTGCTCAGAGTTTTTTGCGATACCTATTATTCGAAAAAAAATATAACAGCTCACAATGTTAGGACTTTTATCCGTGGTGCTGGGCAACTGGGCTAATTCCAGTTTTAAATTCTCCCTTTGTGCCTATTAACCTTGTTTGTTCTGTCTCCTGCTTAATATGGAGGGTAATGGTTCCTTCTCCGCCGTTATTCTTTTCTGATTAGTTTCGTTGCGGAATCCAAGACAGTTAAATTTCATTCTCCGGGACTTCGTCGAGCTTCATTGCCTCGTTGCAGTGGTTGTGAATAGTGACCCGCAGTTGTCGCGTTTAACAAACTTTTAAATTTAAAAAAATCTTATATACTTATCGGAAATAGGAGAGCTATCTTCAATATACCCTCGGCCTTGGGTGTTTAATGTGGGTAATGCATGCGCAAAGCAGGAAATTTATGCCGTTTTAGAGATAGTCCTTGGTCCAATTAACAAATCAGCGTATTCGGTCACCAATCGTTTCGCTTTCTCTTAGCAAAAACACGCTTTTGAAGCTCATACACGTGACCAGGCTACTTCTCAACAGGCTCCAGGCTTTTTCGCCACAACGACCATGGCGGGCGAGCCCACTCTCAGGCGGCCATTATCGACCACCTTCGCCTTCATTGGACACTGATCTCATCCGGCAAAGTACAGCTTATAACATCCAATCGAAATCAAGTAGTTTTGACATAAAAAAAATAAAGTGTTGTCAATCGAATAAAATCGAACTGGGATTTGAATCAGAAGCTAAATGTTGCCAATTAAACAAATATGAATGATTACGTTAAAGGTGATTCGACCGCGGCCTTATCGGCTCTACTCCTCAGAAATACTAAAAATTGAATTGTCACGAGGAAGAAACGTGTATGCAAAATTCCAACTCCTTAATTATAGACACTGAATAATTGAAACTATAAATATCTCTCAGGCCTCCAAGTCCGTCGTCGTAAAGGCAAGCAGAAGATGTGCGCTGAAGGAGCAATGAAGATACTCGAAGCCTGCAAAGAGATTGTAAAGGGAGAAGTTGATCTCTCTTCTTGGGAGAAGAAGATCAAAGATGAGACTAATGTCGAGTTTGACTATGATGAGGGCGCTGAAGTCGGTGAGTGGTTTTATTTATTTATTACTAGTTGTGCACGCGGCTTTCGTCAACCTAATGACCCTACGTTACCAATCTACCCTACCTACCAACCAACTTACCTACCTTCCCAAACTATCTTTCCTCACCTATCCTACTTACCCTCCTACATAAACATATATTTTTTTCTTTTTAAACTTGCCCTGTATTTGGGCGTACAAAACAAAACAAAATGCAATACGGTCTAGCCGTTTTTGAGTTTTAGCGAGACGAACGAACAGCAATTGCTGTTTTTATATATACAGGCTGAGTTTTAAGTGGGCGTGGATGGCCGAATCCGAAACTATGAGGAATAGCGAATAACACTCAAAAGGATCATGCATCAATGGATTTTTGAAAAATCTTTATTCCTAGCCAGGAATCGAATCCGTTGATTTTGAAAACCGTCGACCACATCATCACGTACCATCAGATGATATAGTGGTCCAACGCGAGCATGTGAATAATAATTAAAAATAATTTAAAAAGTTATTAGCTCAAAGAATTAGCAAACATATTAAACGCAGTACCAATAATCGTTGGGGTAGACAATAACATTCTATGATGGAGATGAAGAATCGGCAAAATTATGGTGGTATGCCCTTAGGCTCGGTTCACATCAGGGGTTCTACTTGAACTTACATGAAGATGGGTCTAACCTGCACATGGGCAGGTTGTGTGGAGAACATACGGAACGCATGGAGCACCGCATGTGCGCATGCGATGCACTGGCTGGTAAGCGAATTAGTCTCCTAGGGGTTGGAAATCCAAGACCAGAAGACTATAGGCTCATATCGCCCAATCTTGTTGTAAAACTCATGAAGAGAGTTTTACAACGAGATTGAGGCGGAGTACGTTATCTAGGAGACCACAAAAAATCCCAATGGGTCGAAGTGTCAGAGTTTTTTCTCGGCCCCTCCACAATATAAGATAAAATACGGGCCCGTCCGAAAGAATTCCGGCACTTCGGAGTGAACCCTACTCCGGAATGATTACAGTTTTTGGACGGATAAAAACACATCGGGAGTATGTACAACTGTCAAATTGTGTTGAATTTCATTAGTAGTTCGGGCCCCGAACGAATCATGCGTCCCTATGTGATATGGAGTAGGAAACGACCGTAACTAAGGCCGAAACTACGGACTCCAGGGCGTCTACTCCCTAAGGAGTAGACGCCCTGGAGCGTCAACCTTCGTATAATGGCTTACAGTAGCTGGATGAGTGTAGCCGAGACTCGAGATAAATGCGATAAATTGGAGAGGCCTATGTCCAGCTATAGACTGCTGTAACCTTCGGCTTTTTCTGGGTAAGCTAACTGCATCGTCGACTTTGTGTCAAGAGAAAACCAATCCTAAATAATAAAAAGAAACCTTATAATGATGAGCAGTTTTAGATGTATTTCAACCGTTTGTTCTTCTCTCTCCAGGTGAAACCATCATCGAAAAGCCAGACACGACCTTCTACGATCACGAACGCTACAAAAACGGCGTCCTCACTATAGGCTGCGTCGGCCAGCCCAACGTCGGCAAGTCCTCACTGCTTAACGCGCTGATGGGGCGCTGTGTAGTGTCCGTATCGAAGACTCCCGGACACACCAAGCACTTCCAGACCATATTCTTGACGCCGCAGGTGAGTGACGAAGTTAGGTCATTTGACGAGGTTAGGTCACCTGCCGAGGTTAGATCACCTGCCTAGGTTAGGTCACCTGCAGGTGTTAGGTTACGAGCCGAGGATAGTATACTTGCTGATGTTACATCACCTGATGAATTTAGGTTGCCTGCCGTAGCTCCGTCACCACATCAGACACTCAACTACCGATAACAGGAGTTCCCCAGCTTCGCCAGACGCATCACGCAAGTCGTAACTGCTGAACTCACTGCGCGGTCTCAGTGCCTCGCACCCCAGACAACCAAGCACTTCCAGACTATCTACTTGACGCCGCAGGTGATGTCGAAGTTAGGTCACCTGTCGAGGTCAGGTTACGAGCCGAGGTTAGGTTACTTGCTGATGTTACATCACCTGCTGAAGTTAAGTCACCCGCCGAAGCTCCGTCACCACATTAGATACTAACTTCCGATAACAGGAGTTCCGCAGCTCCGCTAGACGCAAATCGTAGCTGCTGAACACGCTGAGCGGTGTCAGTTTCTCGCACCCCGGGCACACCAAGCACTTCTAGACTATCTACTTGATGCCACAGGTGAGTGCCGAAGTTCGGTCACCTGTATATTTTAGGTCACTTGCTGAAACTATGTCACCTGCCGATGTTAGGCCACCGGTCGATGTAAGGTCACCTCATGACGCGTAACTTACCGATAATAGGGGTCCCGTATTCCGTAATTAATTTGCCGTAATTCGACCTCTGCCGATATTAGGCACCGTCGCGTCCTGCCGAAATAAGACACATCGTAATCGGCTCAGTACTTTCGGATAATATAATACTAGCATACAGATGCCTCATCCCATACAAAGAAACCATGCTGACGTAACTAACGTTTTTCGTCTGATTAAACTGATTATTTTTTGTACATCGAACGCGTTCGGTTCCGTTCCACGGCGATAGATAGATCGGCGGCGTTAGCAGCGACGTGCAAGTAAAAGGGTTTTCTCGGTTCGTGAATATTTTTTCTTTAAATACAGTGACGATTTGTTTTATAGTATTTTTTGCACGTTTTTACAGTTTCATTACACCAAAATGTGTTACAATGCAAATTTAAACACTCGAGTGGAACACCTCAGACATTTAAAACCGCGCCATCTATTGGCATCAATTTTAAACGATCCGTTCAAATAATCTTTGAAATGTGAATTATGAGCCCAATATTCCATAGCGTTGTGCTTAGGAGAATTCATTAAACAAAAACATACAATTTTTATGTTCATTTCCAGAAAATGTTATTTTTACACACAATTCAATAACAAATCGGTGCATATTGCGCCATCTAGTGACATTTATTTCAATCAAATTTTCTTTCTTAGCATTGGGACCATGTGCCTCTTAATAATATTAGTTTAGATATTAATAAATGTATTCCGTTGTTCACAGGTTCGTCTATGCGACTGTCCCGGTCTAGTGTTCCCTTCGACGGTGCCTCGTCCCATACAAATACTGATGGGATCGTACCCCATAGCGCAGCTGAGAGAACCTTATACTACTATCAGGTAAATAATTTAGTTACTTACGTTGTTGAATAGCAAACAATTCAACTGGCTAAGCTGTTACCAGTATATATATGTTTTATTGATTATAAAATTCCACAACAAAATTTACTATTTTTTTATATATATACTAGCTGACCCGGCAAACTTTGTTTTGCCATAAAAACACAAAACATTTATCTACCCTACCTACCCTAATTTACACTACCTATCCTACACTACCCTATCCTACCCTACCCTACGCTACCTACCCTACCCTACCCTAAGTTTCAAACTCTTCAGCTAAGGTTCCCCTAGTCGACGGCACGAACTATTTTGTGCGCGAGGTTAAAATACCTGCTATCTCATCCACAACACGTGCGAAAGAAATAGATGCTGTGATGAGCAGTAAGAAGCTAGTTCGCGTACTAATTAGCACTTTTGCAAATTTGTAGCGAAATGGATGATGATTTTAGAACGAAAACGAGCGCGCGAAATTTTATAAACAGATCTTTGGGAGTCTAGATATCATGAAAAAACTACTAGATGTATATTTTCAAAATAAAATTATTTGCATTGTTGAATCACTAATCTATACCTGTATGGAGGCCGTTTTGCAATTTACCTTCTTTTCATATTATTTATTTCCGCCCAAAGATGCGTTAAAATTAGTGTTGAAATATGGAACTTACGACGCTCATGACTTTCAAATATATATTTTTTTTACATTTTTGTTTCCATACAGGACTAGATAATGATGAGACAAATTAATATCATTTTTATTTTGAACGTACATCGTCAAACAGTGAAGTAATCGCCAGACTACGTTTGCATGAAAGAATTTTCGACTAGTGTAGCCTTAAGTATAGATGGGACTTTCCTCGAGTCCCAAGTTTCTAGCGCGCTAAACTAACTACTATAGTAGGTCTTCTATAGTAGGCCACGCGAATACTCCAGTGTTAAGCAATTATTCTTTACACATATTATTATTGTTACTTCCACCTCAGATTGTTTGATTTTCCACCAAGTATAATCCTGTTTTAAATTCCAGGTACCTAGCAGAGCGCATGGATCTGCCCAAACTGCTGAGGATCGAGCATCCAGAAGGAGACAACACTTGGTCTCCGCGAGACATCTGCGACGGATGGGCCAAGAAGAGAAGCTATTACACTGCTAAGGCTGCTAGGTATGTATAAAACAACTGAAAACTGACAGTACTATGATTAAAGTGGAATTTTTACGGGATGTAAGATTTTCAAAAAAAAATGTTAAATCAAAAAACCCGACTGCTTAAGAAACGTAACTAATAAGACGTAAACAAGAAGAAAATCATGCTGTGCAGTCGGAGGATAGATATTCGCGAGCTGGCTGACCAAAACCAAATGTATCCTTCGATTTTTAAATAACATTTTTTTTTTTCAAATTATGTACATTTAAACATATGAGTGAATCGCCTCTTAAATCCCTTTATTTTGATACCCCACACGATGGGTTTGGATGAAAAAAAATATTCGGGCCCCATAATATGGCGCCCAAAATCAGGCATTTTTTTATTTTCCAATTTTAATGTAGACAGTGGCACTCGCAAGGTTAACACGAATCTATTGTCGTAAGAATCATCAAAATCGGCCAACGCGTTTGGTCTCTGGACTGTCACACAGGAACAAACATACATACAATCTAGAGTTCTTTATTTAAGTCAAGAGTGAATAGGTTACTTCTAGGCAAGCGTGCTTCACCGTCGACCTCATCATCGCTTACCATTAGGCGAGATAGTGGTCAAGCGCGAGCCTACAGAAAAAAAAACAGATTGATAAACACATTAACCTCCTTCGGCAGTCGGGTAAAAACAAGTTATATCGGTCTGTCGGTACCTCGTTATTCCTTGCCTCCTTGGTTCCTGCTGACAAAGTGATAATTCGGATTCTAGCAGTTATGTTAACCTCTCAAATTTTGACTCATGAAAACAGTTTATTGTCTATTGTGAAGGTGAAATTACCGTATCTTTTTTGATGTTGGAAATATTCCAATGACTTCTCCCACTCTGGGTGAAGCGGAAGGACGTGTCAGACTTTTACTGACTAAAACCCACCCGTGTTCCTTCAGTTGCTTGTGCCAGGGCCGCGGTGTTTTCTCTTTTAAATATATCCGCGACCCAGACAGGCATCCGTCAGTTTAGTTGACATCTCTTTGATGCTCGTGTGGAACACTACGCGCCGTCGACTCGGGCCTGGTCATTATCGGATGGCGAGTTACCCATTACTCGCCGTCCGCAAGCCCGCGCCTACGGTGGCCGGAATCGGCTCGCGACCGTCCCGGGCGTCTCCTGCGGTGGCTCGGGGCGTCTCCGTTGCGACTCCCTGACGCGTTCCGCCTCCTCCTTCGCAAAGCTGAAATTACCCTTGAGACACCTTAATGGCTAGATCTTAAATCTAGAACATCTTATGAAAATTGTTATTTGCCTTTTAGTTTGTGCTAAATAAATGTATTTTCTTTCAAGAAATTCAGATTGAATGCATCGAAAAGCGCACGGATTCATTTTTATTTTCTTTTTACAGGTTAGATACATACAGGGCGGCTAACAGTCTTCTAAGAATGGCTCTAGACGGAAGAATCTGTCTATGGTTGCGACCGCCCGGATTTACTGAGAATAGAGGTTAGTTCCACCTCGTGTACTACATGATTAAAGTACTCATTATCACCTACAAAAATGTCTGCGAGAGAATATATCTCACTATCATAGTTAAGTCACAATAGTAGCTTTTATGTTTTAAATTTTAATTAGATCACCGGTAGAAACAAAAGTTGTGTTTACATTCGTATTGTAGTCATCATCATCATCAGCCTATTAATGTTCCCACTGCTGGGACACAGGCCTCCTCTCTGTGAGAGGGAGTGGGCAGTAATTCACCACGCGGGCCCAGTGCGGGTTGGTGGATGTCACATGTTTTCGAATTTTTGGTTCTAGGACTATTAATTCTTATTAAAATAATTAGTTTAACAAATTGGTAGGTAGGTAGGTAGCCATTTGACGGGAGCGAAGTCGCGGGGGTCAACTAGTATATAATAAAAAAAAAAACATTCTGTATATTTTCTCCACAGAAAAATTCGAAACGAGCGAAGAAATAAAATACGTGCGCTGGGTGCAAGCGTTGACAAGTGACGCTAAACCAGAAGAGGATCTGACGTCATCTTCTGACGGTGACAGACAGTCTGACAGCGGGGACGACGGATCTGACGGCTCTGATGATGAACAGGAGACTACCGCTATGGCCAATAAGTTTGCTGCCTTAGCGGGGGACGGAGACGGAGAAGATTAGAATATTTTCAACTAAATTTTACTATATACTCCATTTGAAATAAAATTACAAAGGAGATTGCCTATTATGATTGTTGTGCCTTGATGATTTTTCTTGTACGTGGGACACTCAGAAAGTTTTGCGAAACTAAAAAAAATTGTTCTATACGTACATATATTTTTATTAAATCTTTTCAAAGTACTTTCCACCAGCCTCTATACAAAGATTCATGCGCCTAAACCAGTTTTCAAAACACTTTTTCCAGTCCGCCGCAGACACCTCGTTTACAGCCTGCTCGAACGCAGCCAGCGCATCTTCCGGCGACGAAAATTGTATCCCTTTGAGCTGATTTTTTATTTTTGGGAATAAAAAGAAGTCACACGGTGCTAGATCAGGGCTGTAAGGAGGGTGACCCAGGAGTTTGACTGGCGTGCTGTCCAGGAAGTCCCTCGTTTTGAGTGCGGTGTGCGCAGGTGCATTGTCGTGGTGGAGCAGTAGCCCGCGGAGCCCTGTGTTTGGTCGCTTGTTGCTTATAACAGAGAAAACTTCTGGCAAACATTTGGTAGTATACCATTCGGCATTAATGCTTCTTTGATCCCGTAAGGGAATTGATACCAAGTGGCCAGTCAAATTAAAAAAGCTAGCGATCAAAATCTTACCCCCGCTTCTAGATCGCTTCACTTTGGTAGGCGTTGGCTCATTTTGAAACACCCAAACAGTCGACTGGCGCTTGGTTTCTGGGTCGTATTGATAAATCCAGGACTCATCACCTGTAACGATGTCGTAAACACGCCGAGACGAGCCTGCTTCAAATTTGTTAAGCATATCACGGCACCATTCCACCCGGGCCTGCTTCTGAGCATCGGTGAGGTTGTGCGGCACCCAGCGTGATACTATCCTCCTCACGCGAAGATGGCTGTGTAGAATCTCGTGAACGCTTCCCGATCCAATCTTCAATATGTGTTGAATCTCCTGATATGTAATTCGCCTATTGTCTTGGATTAAATTTTTCACTGCTAGCACGTTTTCTTCGGTAACAGCCGTCAAAGGGCGACCGCTTCTTTCGTCATCCCCCAAAGTTGGTCGACCGCGCTTGAATTCGTTATACCAACGATACACGGTTGCCTTGGAAGGGCCTTCATCCATGAATGCCATTTGAAGTCTATCGTACGATTCATCCGGTTTCAGGCGACACTTGAAATCGTATAAAATCATAGCTCTAAAATGTTCCCGGCGCAGATCCATATTTCAGTGAGACACAATACTTTGAATTAACTCGCAAAAAATGTGGAGGGAAATTTTGAAATTGGAACTTACTTATTTTTACTTATAAATAATCATATTTTCGAAAAACATTATAACTGGCCAGTCTCCCATATATAAAAACTTTTTTTCGCAATACTTTCTGAGGGGCCTGGTATATTGTAGCAAAAAAAAACAAAAATTCAAAATACCCGACTGCTTAAGAAGCGATCTGAAAAGACTTGATCAAGATGAAAATCATGCTGTGCAGTTGCAGGATACGTCTGGTTTTGGTTAGCCAGCTCGCGTATGTGTCCTCCGACTGCACAGCATGATTTTCTTCTTGTTTACGTAGTTTTAGTTTGCTGCCTAAGCAGTTGGGTTTTTTTTTATTTTTTTAAGTAAGTAACTTTTTTATTTATAACTTTTTAGAAAACATTATGTTTTTCAAGTTAGGTACATTTAAATATATAAGTGTTGTGGTTGTGGTGTTGTGTGTGTTGTGGTGTGTTGTAATCACCTCTTAAAACCCTTTATATTTGTACCCCACAAAATGATCTTGGAAGAAAAATAAATTGGTCCACAATATGGCGCCCAAAAGCCGCCATTTTCTATTAGCCACACTATTATTATTATTAGCTATTAGTGACACTCGCAGAGTTAAGACGAATCGATTGCCGTAAGAATCATCAAAATCGGCCAACGCGTTTGGTCTCTAGAACGCCACATAGGAACAAACATACATACATAGACTGATAAACACATTACCCTCATTCGGCAGTCGGGTAAAACAATTTAGACAATAGAGGCAGCTGTACTAGGCAGTTGGTTTTGGTAACAGATTTGTGCTTTTTATATCATCCTTATATTTACGGAATAAAACTCAAAATCTGTTAAACAAACTGTCAAAAAGGATTGTATAAAGGTGAACGGCAGATTTCGTACCGCATACTTATTTGTTGTTCGGATATAGAATTTGTACCACTTATTAAGGCAACTAAGCCATCTATTTTTATGTAAGTTAACTATTTTTAGACCTTCGGATTAATTAATAATATCAGTAAAAGATTTGAATAAATAAACATAATAAAATCGTTCATTAAACGCAGTTATGTTTTAGAAGTTGCTTTGTGTAAAATAACACAAATATTGAAATGATAATTAATTATTTAAAAATACAAATAACAGTAAATATAATCAAACTCATCATTATCAAACTGTTGCAGTCCGCTGCTGGACATAGGTATCTTATAATGCCCTGAGTAGGTACTATTCTCATCCCAATCTACCTACTTAATGGTAAGTAAAACACTACAATGATAGCAAAAAACAATTTAGAAGATTTACTTTACATATTATGTAACAATATATAACATTTACGTATGCGTAACATTGGTACACTAGTACATAACCTTAAAAAATAAAACTGGTTATAACTTATACGTCCCAAGTTCTAAAAATGTAAGAATTTAAAAAGGGATTATCTATCATATAAACTACCAATTAAAACAAAAAATATCCCAAAACACGAAATTTTATAAGCGGTACGAAATTCCCATACAAGCCTGCCTGCCATTCGCCTTTCTAATGTTATTTTAAATGGAGTATAAGATTTTTGCGGCCGTAAATATCACCGTTTTTTATAATGAGATATGTTGAACACAATTTTAGTATATTTTTTACATTATTATTGTATCCAATACAAAAGCTATTAGTCAAAATTAAAAGACTTAAAAAAACTGGTGAAAAGTCATTGAGATGCTAGAATTATTAATATTTAAATAATCAAAAGGCTAGCGAAAAATATGTAACTTGTACGATACGTAGGTACTATGAAATAGTCTATTTTATTACTATTAAATTCTATTTTAAGACAATAACATAGTTTTTATATGCAGCTTATTAATTGTAATGTTCCTCTGTATTCTTGCAGCTAATTTTTTTAGGGTTCCGTACCCAAAGGGTAAAAATGGGACCCTATTACGCAGACTCTATTGTCCGCCTGTCTGTATCTTATGAACCGTGATAGCTAGACAGTTGAAATTTTCACAGATGATATATTTCTGTTGCCGCTATAACAACAAATACTAAAAACAGAATACAAATATATTTAAGTGGGGTTCCCATACAACAAGTGATTTCATTGCCGTTTTTTGCGATAGTGGTACTGAACCCGTCGTGCGCGAGTCTGACTCGCACTTGGCCGGTTTAATTATTTTTAAATATATTAATATTTGTTAAAAAATGGCACCTAATTACTGTACCTACTAAATACTTATTAGAATTTTATTGACTACCTAAATAGCTTCTCGCTAACGCCCCGATTCGTTTTCGATCATTTTCGTTCCAGATACTGGGCATAAAACTTCGTTATGCCCTTCTATTATGAAATTTAAAGATATCTTGTTGCATTTATTATACTTAACTGCTTTTAATTATTAAGAGCGTATCCAATGCTTGTAATATTTAATGTTTTAAATTGTTAATTTTATGGATTACTAAGGCGGGGTTTCTCAACGCTAAATTATAGCAAAATTAATGTGACAAAAACTTAAAACGAAAATTGGTTTGAACGAGATCTAGTAAGTAGTTTTTTTTAATACGTCATAAATCGTAAACCGCTATTTACCAAGTACGGACCCCTTCGTGCGCGAGTCCGACTCGCACTTGGCCGGTTTTTTTTTGTTTTATCCGAAGTCACGGTAGTGCCTTGCGCCAAGTACACGTATTAAATAAATGTTCCGGAGAAGGAACCTGAGAAACGGCTATCACATCCAGGGAAGGCTACTTACCAACGCTACTTACCCACTGCCATTACAGGGAGGTAGTTGCGTTAATAAATTGTCGTTTAAAAAACAAAAAAACACGCTTGAATAGAAAACCAAACTAAACAGAAGTAAATAATTTTCAATAAATTTAATTTCAAAAAAAAAAATTGTAAAAAAGCGCGGGGTGCTTTATGTTAAAGTTGTCAAAAATAAATCATAATTAATTCAATTTGTTACGTAGAAAGTTATCGCGGCATGTACAATGAGAAACGTCAACGGACTTCTTAGATTGTGACGACTTTAGTTTTTATAATAGTTCATTGACAGATATTGGTCAAAGTAGTGTTAATTTGTTTTTTTTTATTGTACTAAAATTTTGTTTTGACCATCATTATCACTTACCTTATCTTATATCAAACTGAGACTCTAGCACATACGTAGTTTGTGACTACGATGTTGTGATACGTGACATTCTTCACGTATCTAGAGTCTCAGTTCCATATTTAGAGGCTACGAATAGTATCGTCAAACGGGGTGAATAGGAACGCAGGGGTGAAAAGAAACAAAAACTTGAATGGAATTTTCACGTTATAAGTGGTATCAAACTTAAATTCCTAATCAAAATTGTGTTCCCATTCACCCCCAGATAAAATGAACGGCCAAGCGCTTTAAGCAAGTGTGGTGATCTATGCTCGTGCCTTCTCTGTTTGAGAAGAGGCTTTTGCCCTGCAGTGGGACAGTTACAGGCTGGTGATTTTATCGAAAGGAAAACGCCTAGTAATCCATAAAATTGTATTTAAGCTAATAATAATTCACGTAATTTATAATTGTCATACAATTTAATGAAAAACTAATTTTGTACGTCCTATGTTTTTTTTTTCTCAAATAAATTTAAGCTATTTTTATGTTTGAGTTTTACTGATTAATCCTAGCCCGTATAAATTACTCTAGACCTACCGTCAAACGGTGTGAATAGGAACGCAGGGGTGAATAGAAACAAAAGTTTGAAGGGAATTTGCACGCTATTTAAAAATTTATTGTAGTTAACATTTTTTTTTTTATCCATACTGATAATAATAATAAATAATATTATAAATGCGAATGTAACTTGTCTGTTTGTTACCTTTTCATGCTTATTTAGATGAACGTTGGTATGGAGATAGTTTGAGACCCGGGAAAGGACATAGGCTACATTATTTCTCATAAAACACGAAGGGGGAGAAATGGGGGTGGGGTAGTTATCCCTGCGTTTCTATACACCCCATTTGACGGTACCATAAGCTATAAAACTGACAGATAAGTAGTGCGATTTCAAGTGCGTGTGTAGAAACTATTTCACAACATCGCATTTCATTTTTAGATCATCAATTATAGTGTATGTTTAGTCTATTGTGATTTTTAATTTCGTAAGCTTAACTGACATGGCCTCCTTCTGTGAGGCCGTGATGGTCCAGAAGGTGGCCGCCGAGCGGGATAGTGAGAGGGCCAATCCCACTCGGAGAAGAAGAAGGCATCAGGGAGGCAACCGCCCGGATAGCTAATTCGCCGAAACCCCGCCTGCATCATAAGCAGGCGCGACTCTGGCGGGCGCTCAGACTGGGGACTCTGTCCACCCATCAAGTGACGAACAGGAGACTACCGCTATGGCCAATAAGTTTGCTGCCTTAGCGGGGGACGGAGACGGAGAAGATTAGAATATTTTCAACTAAATTTTACTATATACTCCATTTGAAATAAAATTACAAAGGAGATTGCCTATTATGATTGTTGTGCCTTGATGATTTTTCTTGTACGTGGGACACTCAGAAAGTTTTGCGAAACTAAAAAAAATTGTTCTATACGTACATATATTTTTATTAAATCTTTTCAAAGTACTTTCCACCAGCCTCTATACAAAGATTCATGCGCCTAAACCAGTTTTCAAAACACTTTTTCCAGTCCGCCGCAGACACCTCGTTTACAGCCTGCTCGAACGCAGCCAGCGCATCTTCCGGCGACGAAAATTGTATCCCTTTGAGCTGATTTTTTATTTTTGGGAATAAAAAGAAGTCACACGGTGCTAGATCAGGGCTGTAAGGAGGGTGACCCAGGAGTTTGACTGGCGTGCTGTCCAGGAAGTCCCTCGTTTTGAGTGCGGTGTGCGCAGGTGCATTGTCGTGGTGGAGCAGTAGCCCGCGGAGCCCTGTGTTTGGTCGCTTGTTGCTTATAACAGAGAAAACTTCTGGCAAACATTTGGTAGTATACCATTCGGCATTAATGCTTCTTTGATCCCGTAAGGGAATTGATACCAAGTGGCCAGTCAAATTAAAAAAGCTAGCGATCAAAATCTTACCCCCGCTTCTAGATCGCTTCACTTTGGTAGGCGTTGGCTCATTTTGAAACACCCAAACAGTCGACTGGCGCTTGGTTTCTGGGTCGTATTGATAAATCCAGGACTCATCACCTGTAACGATGTCGTAAACACGCCGAGACGAGCCTGCTTCAAATTTGTTAAGCATATCACGGCACCATTCCACCCGGGCCTGCTTCTGAGCATCGGTGAGGTTGTGCGGCACCCAGCGTGATACTATCCTCCTCACGCGAAGATGGCTGTGTAGAATCTCGTGAACGCTTCCCGATCCAATCTTCAATATGTGTTGAATCTCCTGATATGTAATTCGCCTATTGTCTTGGATTAAATTTTTCACTGCTAGCACGTTTTCTTCGGTAACAGCCGTCAAAGGGCGACCGCTTCTTTCGTCATCCCCCAAAGTTGGTCGACCGCGCTTGAATTCGTTATACCAACGATACACGGTTGCCTTGGAAGGGCCTTCATCCATGAATGCCATTTGAAGTCTATCGTACGATTCATCCGGTTTCAGGCGACACTTGAAATCGTATAAAATCATAGCTCTAAAATGTTCCCGGCGCAGATCCATATTTCAGTGAGACACAATACTTTGAATTAACTCGCAAAAAATGTGGAGGGAAATTTTGAAATTGGAACTTACTTATTTTTACTTATAAATAATCATATTTTCGAAAAACATTATAACTGGCCAGTCTCCCATATATAAAAACTTTTTTTCGCAATACTTTCTGAGGGGCCTGGTATATTGTAGCAAAAAAAAAACAAAAATTCAAAATACCCGACTGCTTAAGAAGCGATCTGAAAAGACTTGATCAAGATGAAAATCATGCTGTGCAGTTGCAGGATACGTCTGGTTTTGGTTAGCCAGCTCGCGTATGTGTCCTCCGACTGCACAGCATGATTTTCTTCTTGTTTACGTAGTTTTAGTTTGCTGCCTAAGCAGTTGGGTTTTTTTTTATTTTTTTAAGTAAGTAACTTTTTTATTTATAACTTTTTAGAAAACATTATGTTTTTCAAGTTAGGTACATTTAAATATATAAGTGTTGTGGTTGTGGTGTTGTGTGTGTTGTGGTGTGTTGTAATCACCTCTTAAAACCCTTTATATTTGTACCCCACAAAATGATCTTGGAAGAAAAATAAATTGGTCCACAATATGGCGCCCAAAAGCCGCCATTTTCTATTAGCCACACTATTATTATTATTAGCTATTAGTGACACTCGCAGAGTTAAGACGAATCGATTGCCGTAAGAATCATCAAAATCGGCCAACGCGTTTGGTCTCTAGAACGCCACATAGGAACAAACATACATACATAGACTGATAAACACATTACCCTCATTCGGCAGTCGGGTAAAACAATTTAGACAATAGAGGCAGCTGTACTAGGCAGTTGGTTTTGGTAACAGATTTGTGCTTTTTATATCATCCTTATATTTACGGAATAAAACTCAAAATCTGTTAAACAAACTGTCAAAAAGGATTGTATAAAGGTGAACGGCAGATTTCGTACCGCATACTTATTTGTTGTTCGGATATAGAATTTGTACCACTTATTAAGGCAACTAAGCCATCTATTTTTATGTAAGTTAACTATTTTTAGACCTTCGGATTAATTAATAATATCAGTAAAAGATTTGAATAAATAAACATAATAAAATCGTTCATTAAACGCAGTTATGTTTTAGAAGTTGCTTTGTGTAAAATAACACAAATATTGAAATGATAATTAATTATTTAAAAATACAAATAACAGTAAATATAATCAAACTCATCATTATCAAACTGTTGCAGTCCGCTGCTGGACATAGGTATCTTATAATGCCCTGAGTAGGTACTATTCTCATCCCAATCTACCTACTTAATGGTAAGTAAAACACTACAATGATAGCAAAAAACAATTTAGAAGATTTACTTTACATATTATGTAACAATATATAACATTTACGTATGCGTAACATTGGTACACTAGTACATAACCTTAAAAAATAAAACTGGTTATAACTTATACGTCCCAAGTTCTAAAAATGTAAGAATTTAAAAAGGGATTATCTATCATATAAACTACCAATTAAAACAAAAAATATCCCAAAACACGAAATTTTATAAGCGGTACGAAATTCCCATACAAGCCTGCCTGCCATTCGCCTTTCTAATGTTATTTTAAATGGAGTATAAGATTTTTGCGGCCGTAAATATCACCGTTTTTTATAATGAGATATGTTGAACACAATTTTAGTATATTTTTTACATTATTATTGTATCCAATACAAAAGCTATTAGTCAAAATTAAAAGACTTAAAAAAACTGGTGAAAAGTCATTGAGATGCTAGAATTATTAATATTTAAATAATCAAAAGGCTAGCGAAAAATATGTAACTTGTACGATACGTAGGTACTATGAAATAGTCTATTTTATTACTATTAAATTCTATTTTAAGACAATAACATAGTTTTTATATGCAGCTTATTAATTGTAATGTTCCTCTGTATTCTTGCAGCTAATTTTTTTAGGGTTCCGTACCCAAAGGGTAAAAATGGGACCCTATTACGCAGACTCTATTGTCCGCCTGTCTGTATCTTATGAACCGTGATAGCTAGACAGTTGAAATTTTCACAGATGATATATTTCTGTTGCCGCTATAACAACAAATACTAAAAACAGAATACAAATATATTTAAGTGGGGTTCCCATACAACAAGTGATTTCATTGCCGTTTTTTGCGATAGTGGTACTGAACCCGTCGTGCGCGAGTCTGACTCGCACTTGGCCGGTTTAATTATTTTTAAATATATTAATATTTGTTAAAAAATGGCACCTAATTACTGTACCTACTAAATACTTATTAGAATTTTATTGACTACCTAAATAGCTTCTCGCTAACGCCCCGATTCGTTTTCGATCATTTTCGTTCCAGATACTGGGCATAAAACTTCGTTATGCCCTTCTATTATGAAATTTAAAGATATCTTGTTGCATTTATTATACTTAACTGCTTTTAATTATTAAGAGCGTATCCAATGCTTGTAATATTTAATGTTTTAAATTGTTAATTTTATGGATTACTAAGGCGGGGTTTCTCAACGCTAAATTATAGCAAAATTAATGTGACAAAAACTTAAAACGAAAATTGGTTTGAACGAGATCTAGTAAGTAGTTTTTTTTAATACGTCATAAATCGTAAACCGCTATTTACCAAGTACGGACCCCTTCGTGCGCGAGTCCGACTCGCACTTGGCCGGTTTTTTTTTGTTTTATCCGAAGTCACGGTAGTGCCTTGCGCCAAGTACACGTATTAAATAAATGTTCCGGAGAAGGAACCTGAGAAACGGCTATCACATCCAGGGAAGGCTACTTACCAACGCTACTTACCCACTGCCATTACAGGGAGGTAGTTGCGTTAATAAATTGTCGTTTAAAAAACAAAAAAACACGCTTGAATAGAAAACCAAACTAAACAGAAGTAAATAATTTTCAATAAATTTAATTTCAAAAAAAAAAATTGTAAAAAAGCGCGGGGTGCTTTATGTTAAAGTTGTCAAAAATAAATCATAATTAATTCAATTTGTTACGTAGAAAGTTATCGCGGCATGTACAATGAGAAACGTCAACGGACTTCTTAGATTGTGACGACTTTAGTTTTTATAATAGTTCATTGACAGATATTGGTCAAAGTAGTGTTAATTTGTTTTTTTTTATTGTACTAAAATTTTGTTTTGACCATCATTATCACTTACCTTATCTTATATCAAACTGAGACTCTAGCACATACGTAGTTTGTGACTACGATGTTGTGATACGTGACATTCTTCACGTATCTAGAGTCTCAGTTCCATATTTAGAGGCTACGAATAGTATCGTCAAACGGGGTGAATAGGAACGCAGGGGTGAAAAGAAACAAAAACTTGAATGGAATTTTCACGTTATAAGTGGTATCAAACTTAAATTCCTAATCAAAATTGTGTTCCCATTCACCCCCAGATAAAATGAACGGCCAAGCGCTTTAAGCAAGTGTGGTGATCTATGCTCGTGCCTTCTCTGTTTGAGAAGAGGCTTTTGCCCTGCAGTGGGACAGTTACAGGCTGGTGATTTTATCGAAAGGAAAACGCCTAGTAATCCATAAAATTGTATTTAAGCTAATAATAATTCACGTAATTTATAATTGTCATACAATTTAATGAAAAACTAATTTTGTACGTCCTATGTTTTTTTTTTCTCAAATAAATTTAAGCTATTTTTATGTTTGAGTTTTACTGATTAATCCTAGCCCGTATAAATTACTCTAGACCTACCGTCAAACGGTGTGAATAGGAACGCAGGGGTGAATAGAAACAAAAGTTTGAAGGGAATTTGCACGCTATTTAAAAATTTATTGTAGTTAACATTTTTTTTTTTATCCATACTGATAATAATAATAAATAATATTATAAATGCGAATGTAACTTGTCTGTTTGTTACCTTTTCATGCTTATTTAGATGAACGTTGGTATGGAGATAGTTTGAGACCCGGGAAAGGACATAGGCTACATTATTTCTCATAAAACACGAAGGGGGAGAAATGGGGGTGGGGTAGTTATCCCTGCGTTTCTATACACCCCATTTGACGGTACCATAAGCTATAAAACTGACAGATAAGTAGTGCGATTTCAAGTGCGTGTGTAGAAACTATTTCACAACATCGCATTTCATTTTTAGATCATCAATTATAGTGTATGTTTAGTCTATTGTGATTTTTAATTTCGTAAGCTTAACTGACATGGCCTCCTTCTGTGAGGCCGTGATGGTCCAGAAGGTGGCCGCCGAGCGGGATAGTGAGAGGGCCAATCCCACTCGGAGAAGAAGAAGGCATCAGGGAGGCAACCGCCCGGATAGCTAATTCGCCGAAACCCCGCCTGCATCATAAGCAGGCGCGACTCTGGCGGGCGCTCAGACTGGGGACTCTGTCCACCCATCAAGTGACGAACAGGAGACTACCGCTATGGCCAATAAGTTTGCTGCCTTAGCGGGGGACGGAGACGGAGAAGATTAGGATATTTTCAACTAAATTTTACTATATACTCCATTTGAAATAAAATTACAAAGGAGATTGCCTATTATGATTGTTGTGCCTTGATGATTTTTCTTGTACGTGGGACACTCAGAAAGTTTTGCGAAACTAAAAAAAATTGTTCTATACGTACATATATTTTTATTAAATCTTTTCAAAGTACTTTCCACCAGCCTCTATACAAAGATTCATGCGCCTAAACCAGTTTTCAAAACACTTTTTCCAGTCCGCCGCAGACACCTCGTTTACAGCCTGCTCGAACGCAGCCAGCGCATCTTCCGGCGACGAAAATTGTATCCCTTTGAGCTGATTTTTTATTTTTGGGAATAAAAAGAAGTCACACGGTGCTAGATCAGGGCTGTAAGGAGGGTGACCCAGGAGTTTGACTGGCGTGCTGTCCAGGAAGTCCCTCGTTTTGAGTGCGGTGTGCGCAGGTGCATTGTCGTGGTGGAGCAGTAGCCCGCGGAGCCCTGTGTTTGGTCGCTTGTTGCTTATAACAGAGAAAACTTCTGGCAAACATTTGGTAGTATACCATTCGGCATTAATGCTTCTTTGATCCCGTAAGGGAATTGATACCAAGTGGCCAGTCAAATTAAAAAAGCTAGCGATCAAAATCTTACCCCCGCTTCTAGATCGCTTCACTTTGGTAGGCGTTGGCTCATTTTGAAACACCCAAACAGTCGACTGGCGCTTGGTTTCTGGGTCGTATTGATAAATCCAGGACTCATCACCTGTAACGATGTCGTAAACACGCCGAGACGAGCCTGCTTCAAATTTGTTAAGCATATCACGGCACCATTCCACCCGGGCCTGCTTCTGAGCATCGGTGAGGTTGTGCGGCACCCAGCGTGATACTATCCTCCTCACGCGAAGATGGCTGTGTAGAATCTCGTGAACGCTTCCCGATCCAATCTTCAATATGTGTTGAATCTCCTGATATGTAATTCGCCTATTGTCTTGGATTAAATTTTTCACTGCTAGCACGTTTTCTTCGGTAACAGCCGTCAAAGGGCGACCGCTTCTTTCGTCATCCCCCAAAGTTGGTCGACCGCGCTTGAATTCGTTATACCAACGATACACGGTTGCCTTGGAAGGGCCTTCATCCATGAATGCCATTTGAAGTCTATCGTACGATTCATCCGGTTTCAGGCGACACTTGAAATCGTATAAAATCATAGCTCTAAAATGTTCCCGGCGCAGATCCATATTTCAGTGAGACACAATACTTTGAATTAACTCGCAAAAAATGTGGAGGGAAATTTTGAAATTGGAACTTACTTATTTTTACTTATAAATAATCATATTTTCGAAAAACATTATAACTGGCCAGTCTCCCATATATAAAAACTTTTTTTCGCAATACTTTCTGAGGGGCCTGGTATATTGTAGCAAAAAAAAACAAAAATTCAAAATACCCGACTGCTTAAGAAGCGATCTGAAAAGACTTGATCAAGATGAAAATCATGCTGTGCAGTTGCAGGATACGTCTGGTTTTGGTTAGCCAGCTCGCGTATGTGTCCTCCGACTGCACAGCATGATTTTCTTCTTGTTTACGTAGTTTTAGTTTGCTGCCTAAGCAGTTGGGTTTTTTTTTATTTTTTTAAGTAAGTAACTTTTTTATTTATAACTTTTTAGAAAACATTATGTTTTTCAAGTTAGGTACATTTAAATATATAAGTGTTGTGGTTGTGGTGTTGTGTGTGTTGTGGTGTGTTGTAATCACCTCTTAAAACCCTTTATATTTGTACCCCACAAAATGATCTTGGAAGAAAAATAAATTGGTCCACAATATGGCGCCCAAAAGCCGCCATTTTCTATTAGCCACACTATTATTATTATTAGCTATTAGTGACACTCGCAGAGTTAAGACGAATCGATTGCCGTAAGAATCATCAAAATCGGCCAACGCGTTTGGTCTCTAGAACGCCACATAGGAACAAACATACATACATAGACTGATAAACACATTACCCTCATTCGGCAGTCGGGTAAAACAATTTAGACAATAGAGGCAGCTGTACTAGGCAGTTGGTTTTGGTAACAGATTTGTGCTTTTTATATCATCCTTATATTTACGGAATAAAACTCAAAATCTGTTAAACAAACTGTCAAAAAGGATTGTATAAAGGTGAACGGCAGATTTCGTACCGCATACTTATTTGTTGTTCGGATATAGAATTTGTACCACTTATTAAGGCAACTAAGCCATCTATTTTTATGTAAGTTAACTATTTTTAGACCTTCGGATTAATTAATAATATCAGTAAAAGATTTGAATAAATAAACATAATAAAATCGTTCATTAAACGCAGTTATGTTTTAGAAGTTGCTTTGTGTAAAATAACACAAATATTGAAATGATAATTAATTATTTAAAAATACAAATAACAGTAAATATAATCAAACTCATCATTATCAAACTGTTGCAGTCCGCTGCTGGACATAGGTATCTTATAATGCCCTGAGTAGGTACTATTCTCATCCCAATCTACCTACTTAATGGTAAGTAAAACACTACAATGATAGCAAAAAACAATTTAGAAGATTTACTTTACATATTATGTAACAATATATAACATTTACGTATGCGTAACATTGGTACACTAGTACATAACCTTAAAAAATAAAACTGGTTATAACTTATACGTCCCAAGTTCTAAAAATGTAAGAATTTAAAAAGGGATTATCTATCATATAAACTACCAATTAAAACAAAAAATATCCCAAAACACGAAATTTTATAAGCGGTACGAAATTCCCATACAAGCCTGCCTGCCATTCGCCTTTCTAATGTTATTTTAAATGGAGTATAAGATTTTTGCGGCCGTAAATATCACCGTTTTTTATAATGAGATATGTTGAACACAATTTTAGTATATTTTTTACATTATTATTGTATCCAATACAAAAGCTATTAGTCAAAATTAAAAGACTTAAAAAAACTGGTGAAAAGTCATTGAGATGCTAGAATTATTAATATTTAAATAATCAAAAGGCTAGCGAAAAATATGTAACTTGTACGATACGTAGGTACTATGAAATAGTCTATTTTATTACTATTAAATTCTATTTTAAGACAATAACATAGTTTTTATATGCAGCTTATTAATTGTAATGTTCCTCTGTATTCTTGCAGCTAATTTTTTTAGGGTTCCGTACCCAAAGGGTAAAAATGGGACCCTATTACGCAGACTCTATTGTCCGCCTGTCTGTATCTTATGAACCGTGATAGCTAGACAGTTGAAATTTTCACAGATGATATATTTCTGTTGCCGCTATAACAACAAATACTAAAAACAGAATACAAATATATTTAAGTGGGGTTCCCATACAACAAGTGATTTCATTGCCGTTTTTTGCGATAGTGGTACTGAACCCGTCGTGCGCGAGTCTGACTCGCACTTGGCCGGTTTAATTATTTTTAAATATATTAATATTTGTTAAAAAATGGCACCTAATTACTGTACCTACTAAATACTTATTAGAATTTTATTGACTACCTAAATAGCTTCTCGCTAACGCCCCGATTCGTTTTCGATCATTTTCGTTCCAGATACTGGGCATAAAACTTCGTTATGCCCTTCTATTATGAAATTTAAAGATATCTTGTTGCATTTATTATACTTAACTGCTTTTAATTATTAAGAGCGTATCCAATGCTTGTAATATTTAATGTTTTAAATTGTTAATTTTATGGATTACTAAGGCGGGGTTTCTCAACGCTAAATTATAGCAAAATTAATGTGACAAAAACTTAAAACGAAAATTGGTTTGAACGAGATCTAGTAAGTAGTTTTTTTTAATACGTCATAAATCGTAAACCGCTATTTACCAAGTACGGACCCCTTCGTGCGCGAGTCCGACTCGCACTTGGCCGGTTTTTTTTTGTTTTATCCGAAGTCACGGTAGTGCCTTGCGCCAAGTACACGTATTAAATAAATGTTCCGGAGAAGGAACCTGAGAAACGGCTATCACATCCAGGGAAGGCTACTTACCAACGCTACTTACCCACTGCCATTACAGGGAGGTAGTTGCGTTAATAAATTGTCGTTTAAAAAACAAAAAAACACGCTTGAATAGAAAACCAAACTAAACAGAAGTAAATAATTTTCAATAAATTTAATTTCAAAAAAAAAAATTGTAAAAAAGCGCGGGGTGCTTTATGTTAAAGTTGTCAAAAATAAATCATAATTAATTCAATTTGTTACGTAGAAAGTTATCGCGGCATGTACAATGAGAAACGTCAACGGACTTCTTAGATTGTGACGACTTTAGTTTTTATAATAGTTCATTGACAGATATTGGTCAAAGTAGTGTTAATTTGTTTTTTTTTATTGTACTAAAATTTTGTTTTGACCATCATTATCACTTACCTTATCTTATATCAAACTGAGACTCTAGCACATACGTAGTTTGTGACTACGATGTTGTGATACGTGACATTCTTCACGTATCTAGAGTCTCAGTTCCATATTTAGAGGCTACGAATAGTATCGTCAAACGGGGTGAATAGGAACGCAGGGGTGAAAAGAAACAAAAACTTGAATGGAATTTTCACGTTATAAGTGGTATCAAACTTAAATTCCTAATCAAAGTTGTGTTCCCATTCACCCCCAGATAAAATGAACGGCCAAGCGCTTTAAGCAAGTGTGGTGATCTATGCTCGTGCCTTCTCTGTTTGAGAAGAGGCTTTTGCCCTGCAGTGGGACAGTTACAGGCTGGTGATTTTATCGAAAGGAAAACGCCTAGTAATCCATAAAATTGTATTTAAGCTAATAATAATTCACGTAATTTATAATTGTCATACAATTTAATGAAAAACTAATTTTGTACGTCCTATGTTTTTTTTTTCTCAAATAAATTTAAGCTATTTTTATGTTTGAGTTTTACTGATTAATCCTAGCCCGTATAAATTACTCTAGACCTACCGTCAAACGGTGTGAATAGGAACGCAGGGGTGAATAGAAACAAAAGTTTGAAGGGAATTTGCACGCTATTTAAAAATTTATTGTAGTTAACATTTTTTTTTTATCCATACTGATAATAATAATAAATAATATTATAAATGCGAATGTAACTTGTCTGTTTGTTACCTTTTCATGCTTATTTAGATGAACGTTGGTATGGAGATAGTTTGAGACCCGGGAAAGGACATAGGCTACATTATTTCTCATAAAACACGAAGGGGGAGAAATGGGGGTGGGGTAGTTATCCCTGCGTTTCTATACACCCCATTTGACGGTACCATAAGCTATAAAACTGACAGATAAGTAGTGCGATTTCAAGTGCGTGTGTAGAAACTATTTCACAACATCGCATTTCATTTTTAGATCATCAATTATAGTGTATGTTTAGTCTATTGTGATTTTTAATTTCGTAAGCTTAACTGACATGGCCTCCTTCTGTGAGGCCGTGATGGTCCAGAAGGTGGCCGCCGAGCGGGATAGTGAGAGGGCCAATCCCACTCGGAGAAGAAGAAGGCATCAGGGAGGCAACCGCCCGGATAGCTAATTCGCCGAAACCCCGCCTGCATCATAAGCAGGCGCGACTCTGGCGGGCGCTCAGACTGGGGACTCTGTCCACCCATCAAGTGACTCCAGGAAATACGGTGGCACAGTGATCACGTGCACAGCGAGGCTCATGGGAGACGCTTTTTCAGTCGCCCTAGGGATGTGCCCTAACAGGTTCTGCACACAGGGTGTTCCGCAGGCTTATTACGTATATTTTGCAAGAGCAAAACGATAGCGATTTTTGCGCAATAATTGCTCTTCAATACAAAAGTTTTAAAGATGTTGGCGGTTTTTTTTTAAATAAGAGCATTTGACAGGACCTACCATACCTACACTGCAGGTAATGCCGACTTTTATGAGTTATAGCGTTTGATAGCTATCGTTTTGCTCTTGCAAAAGATACGTAATAACCCTGCCGTTCTTGAGTTATAAAATTACAACGAAAAGTGGCATTGATTTTTATATATATAGATGTACTTATGTACCTAAATATTGTAAAAATCTATTTTATTTTTAAAAGAGTAAGTATGGAGTTTCTTGTGCGTTCTTCTCCATAAGAAGCTAGTTTCCGAATGCACGTAGAATTAATTTTTATTCCTTGTTTTTAATGTAACGTTCAAAAGTGCCGCTTGGTAGCCTAGTTGAAATAAATATCTTCAGTCTTTAACTACAATATTCTCAGCTCAGCAAATCTGAGCTCTCAACCACATTGAGTAGCCAATGATTGCGGTCGCTGTGACCGAAACCGGCTAGATATATATATAGATATTGCATAGCTATCTAAAAAAGCGCGTTGCATCGCGTCTCGGTGTAAGCCTTGGTGCGACCTTTATAAGCGAAACCTTAATTTGATCAGAGGATCAAATGCAATAACTCAAAATAAAATAAGATCATGAATTAATAAAGAGGAATAAATAAAAACCTTTTTAATATTTTCATAAAGTTTATTTGACATAATTTATTACAAACATACAAATATAATAATTTCATATAAACATTGTTTCTTTACAGCGATATACATTGTAACCACGTTGATAAAAATTAAAACAGCGGGTTTAGTGAGAGTTTTACTCGGGCTCGAACGCATTAACGTAATCGTCGATTTTTATTGAAAATTTGAAACTGGATAAGTGACAGTAATAGCCGTAACACACACTCGGATATGGTACGGGCGGACTAACTCCGCCCACAATTCCTAGTGTTGCCGTAATTAGAACATTATTTTTATTTATTACCAAGTTGAATGTAAAAATATCGGGAGACAATAATCAAAATCTTTTAGACTTTTTCAACGCTGACGGTTTCCGGACGTGTGTACGTTGGTACTCACGTCCGGATTTGGTACGGAGCAGAACATATCCGATGTGTAAAGAAGCGGAACGTTACGGACTCAATTAATAATAATAATGTCCGGCGTACCACTCTACACACGCTCGTTTATGGTAAGGGCGGACTAACTCCGCTCACAAATCCGTGGTCCGCCCGTACCAAATCCGAACGTGGGTTACGGCTATAAGGGGAAATCTCTATTTTTTGTATACAAATTGACATAAAATAAAGTTTACAATAACGCGAACGATTACGTTAAAAACTCGCACTAAGGCAATTGATTGGTATAAATTACGGATAAGTATAAAAAAAATATTGCAACATTTGTAAAAAAAAAATGCTTTTTAACACAGAGATGCCATTGGTATTAATATTATATTAATATTTATTACAGTTATCCGATAACAGAATATTAACAACAAGCAAATAGGTTATTTTCTACAAACATTAACCTACTTTAGAACTTTGCCACAGTCGGGCAAAAAGATTAAACGTGTGTATATTTCATTTTATATATTTTGTACATTAATTTATCATTTTATTTATAATGTGTATATGGCATTATTTATACATATATTTACATTTAAAATCATTGTGCATTGGAATATAGCAGTTTTAAATGTTAGCGCGTGTAGTTTTGTGACAGTATTTTAGAGTCTGAAACAAATAAATATCTACCTTGTTGCAAATATAATAAAGTTCAAAATAAATAAACTTCTTTGGTACAACGAGTATTAAAACTGACCAGATTACGCGGTTCAGATGATTTATTTTAGACTTTATTTTTAAAAGACGCAATGTTGATATTTGTTTGATAAGGCAACTTTTTTGGAATTTTGCCGTTCTGTAACCCTAAAAACAAAATATTGAGACCTGAAGGGATCAATAATGGTGGGATCAAAATTAGTTTTTATGTAGATTCTTTCGGTATCTAAGTACCTACTTAGATACCGAAAGAATCTACATAAAATTTACAGTTCCTTTAGTATCTAAGGCCGGGTTTCTCAATGCTAAACTATCGCAGAATTAATGTGACAAATTGTCAAAATCGCAGCAGATAACTGGCTTTGTCGATTACGGTAACAGGTTACGTTACCGATAATCGACTGTTGAGAAACCGGGGATAAGTGGGCTCTATCAGGGTAATTTCGGGGACTGAGTAGGTCTATAAGGGTAAACGTGAGTTCTTTCGGAAACTGAGTAGGTCTATAAGGGTAAACGTGAGTTCTTTCGGAAACTGAGTAGGTCTATAAGGGTAAAGGTGAGTTCTTTCGGATACTGAGTAGGTCTATAAGGGTAAAGTTGAGTTCTTTCGGAGACTGAGTGAGTTCTTTCGCGGACTAAGTTGGTCTATAAGGTCAAACGTGAGCTCTTTCGAGGACTGAGTGAGTTCTTTCGCGGACTGAGTAGGTCTATAAGGGTAAACGTGAGTTCTTTCGGAAACTGAGTAGGTCTATAAGGGTAAACGTGAGTTCTTTCGGAAACTGAGTAGGTCTATAAGGGTAAAAGTGAGTTCTTTCGGATACTGAGTAGGTCTATAAGGGTAAAGTTGAGTTCTTTCGGAGACTGAGTGAGTTCTTTCGCGGACTAAGTTGGTCTATGAGGTCAAACGTGAGCTCTTTCGAGGACTGAGTGAGTTCTTTCGCGGACTGAGTAGGTCTAAAAGGGTAAAAGTGAGTTCTTTTGGGAACTAAATGGGACCTTTCGAGATCTAAGCAAGTTCTTGGCGGTGTTAGTGGGTTCTACAGGAATCTAAGAGAGTTCATAAGGATTAGAAAAGGCTCATTTGTTTTTGTGCTTGTATTTAGTAATAAATTTACTTTGGTTTTGGCTTTAGGAACTATTTTCGTTATACTTCATTTGAAATAATATTAGAAATTATTACAATCCTTTTTTCAGACCGTTCAACCGATTTTGAGTTCTGTTCCGTAAACATAAGGATGACATAAAAAGCATAAAGCTGCTAACAAAACCAACTGTTTACGACAACTGCCTTTTGTCATATCACCAACGCAATAGAGTCAAAATTGGATGAAGAGAAAATTGGTTGGACTATAAAAAAGAGGGAAACGTAGTTGTAGTTTTGTTAATTGAATAATTAATATTAAAATTAATAAAATGAAAAATGATTTATAAATTTAATAATTGATTTAAATAATTCATTTCAAATGGAGTAGGTATAGATTTTATTATAAGTTAAGGTATTGTTTGTGATATATTGAGCATTCGAAAAAGTTTATATTTATATTTCATTTATGTTTTTATAGTAATTGCTATAACACTTCATAGTTCCCGTATACGTAATAGTCAACCATTTAAACGCTTACCAAAATAATTAAAAGAGGCTAAAAAAACAAATAAATCATGTATATATTTTTTGTTTTTGGGGAGGGGACGTCCTAGTAAGACATACATAGACCTTATAGGTGATGTTCTTCAGAAAGACTAAGTGCGCAGTACTCATAACCGGCGTGTCTGTATGACTAGATGTATGAATGTCAGTATGAGCATAGTACATAAACTTTTATTGTCTTAAATAAGAAATCAATCAAAATGAAGTCTGACAAGGGCCGCTAGTTTCTTAACAAATGTATTTTTTTTTCCGTGAAATAGTTCCATTTTCGATCTACTTCGATTTTTAATCACTCAGGATACGACACTATTTTTATGTAAAGATAAAGTGGCAAACCCCCAATTGTTAGTTTAGTCTAGGAAATAAAAAAGCGACCAAGTGCGAGTCTAACTCACGCACGATTTATGACGTATTAAAAAAAACTACTTACTAGATCTCGTTCAAACCAATTTTCGGTGGCAGTTTACATGGTAATGTACATCATATATTTATTTTTAGTTTTATCATTATCTTATTTTAGAAGTTACAGGGGGGGGGGACACATTTTACCACTTTGGAAGTGTCTCTCGCGCAAACTATTCAGTTTAGAAAAAAAATATATATTAGAAACCTCTATATCATTTTTGAAGACCTATCCATAGATACCCCACACGTATGGGATTGATGAAAATAACTTTTTGAGTTTCAGTTCTAATTATGGGAAACCCCCAAAGTTTACAGTTTTTTTTCTATTTTTGTGTGAAAATCTTAATGCGGTTCACAGAATATATCTACTTACCAAGTTTCAACAGCATAGTTCTTACAGTTTCGGAAAAAAGTGACTGTGACATACGGACGGACAGACCGACAGACATGACGAATCCATAAGGATTCCGTTTTGGCCATTTGGCTACGGAACCCTAAATATCAGAGTATAGGTATAACTTTTTGGTAAGCGTTCAAACAGTATCCTATAAACAATTATAAATTCTTGATCTACAATTTAGACTGCGGCAACAATCTATTCGCTTCCCTAAATCCGGTATCCGTCGCTCCATGGACAGTCGAGAAATGGGTGTTATCTGTGGCCTCTCCTGCGAATAGGACGCGTGGGGCTCCGCTGGCGTCCACCAGGGGCTCCGCTAACGTAGCCCTAGCGTTGGGGAACTGAGGCGTCAGGACGTTGTCGTAAGTGTAGCTACCACGGGTGTAGGGGTTTGAGAACCAGGATGATCTGAAAAAGAAATAGGTCATGATTACAATTTGAAAAATGTCAGTTGAGTAGAAGCACTGAATGGGCTCGAACATGGCAAAGGAAAGGAACATTGCGAAAGACACATTTTGTATTTTTTTTTCGAAACTTTATATCTGTCCTATAAAATATATGTTATTTCCGAAAGAAACAAATTGACATTCGTCTAAAAAAGTAAAATTATACACGTCTAATTCTTGTTTTGTAATGTATACAAAAATCTTGCTTCAACATCATCAACTTCAACAGCCTTTTTTAATGTTCCCACTGCTGGGACTCAGGCCTCCTCTTACAGAGGTAGTGGGCTTTAATCCACCACGGGGGCCCAGTGCAGATTGGTAGATGTCACATGTCTTCGAATTTTTGGTTCTAAGACATGCCGGTTTCCTCACGATGTTTTCCTTCACCGTTTTGATGAAATAAATTACACAAAGTAAAGCGCCTGCTCGGGTTCGGACCCACGACCTACAACTTGTAAGTTTACAAGGCGCAGTGTTTGCGGCCCCAACCACTGAGCCACCACTGCTCTTGTACCGACTTGCCCGTACAAAAAATCTTGCTTATTAAAATTAATTGAACTCACTGAATATTTACTCTCAAAATACCTTCTTATACATTAATGCGAAAAAAACACATGTAAACAAATATAAAACATGCATGTAAAAAAACTTAAACTTGCCAAAGATTCAACGGAAGATGTGCAAGGAAAGTTTATGTATTAGCGAAACGATCTTCAATTTTATCAAAAAGTCTGGCCCACATTAACACAGGACAGAATTGTATAGATAAAGGACACAGAGCCAGCGGAACAATACAGGTTTGATAATAGTTTGAGCTGTGGTGTCCCAGTGGTAACGACGCCGACTTACGTGTCGTTATAGGTCGTAGGTTCGAACCCAGGCGGGCACTTTACTTCGTGTAAATTAATTCATCACCACTGCTCTAAACATCGTGAGGAAACCGTACCTACCGTTGGTCCTAGAAACAAAAATTCTAAGACATGTGACATCCACCAACCCGCCTAAGGCCAGTTCCCTCTCACCCAGAGAGGAGGCCTGTGTCCCAGCAGTGGGAACATAAAAAGGCTTATGATGATGATTGCTTGCCCGATATGAGCACAGATTTTTGGTTTTACCAATTATAAGTTCCTTGTAATTTCCATACGACCACTGAAATCCGAAACTGCAGTTTTATTTGAAACGCCCAACCAGTGTTCAATCGGGATTCGAACCCAAGATCCCAATATAAGTTTTTGAGCTGCCATGGTCACAATCCCCGAAACAAAAATATTAATTCCAAGGTAAGCAGTCGGCAATCGCATAGATCAGCTAAGATTTTAATGAAAATATTTCGCATGTCGACTCACCTCAACATAGCTATAGGCTCCGGTATAGTCCTGTTTTTCCCCATAAACCTTCTGATGAGTTCCATTACTTTCCTCTTTACCACGTCCTCGGGTAAGGTTTCAACCTAAAATGTTGGCAACATTATGTAGAACACAGCTCTGGAGACACATTGACACTTCATTTCACCAAATGTAACAATTGGGACCACCAAAAGTGATATATGGTCACATTAGACTTGACACTGGGTGACACTTAAAGTGACATTTGAAAGTGATCCTTGGTGAGGTTTGATGATGCCAAAAGTGGCACTCGGTGACGCTAAAAGTGACACTTGGTGACGCTAGTCGTGTCTTGTAGTATGGTAATCTTTAACATCTTTACCTACAAAA
Source organism: Orthosia gothica (assembly GCA_949775005.1). Classification (NCBI taxonomy): domain Eukaryota; kingdom Metazoa; phylum Arthropoda; class Insecta; order Lepidoptera; family Noctuidae; genus Orthosia; species Orthosia gothica. The sequence continues at coordinate 48,095,563 of OX459034.1, read as the reverse complement.
TTGGCAATAAATAATAATAATAATATTTTTTTAACAATTGACACAAAGATTGTTAGATATCAATAATTTAAAATTGATAAGATTACCACACTAACCCAGAGTTTCTCAGCTCAAAGTTATCGCAGAATTAATGTGACAAATTGTCAAGCACCCGTTATCTGCTGTGATTGGCTGTTGAAAATTCATTCAACCAATCACAGCAGATAACGCGTGCTTGACAATTTGTCACATTAATTCTGCGATAATTTTTAATTGAGAAACTCGGGGTTAAATACTCTAGGATACCCAAAACATATTCCCGAATACTCAAACAGCATATTAACCACAAAAGGATTTTCACCCTACTATGTATATGTATTAAAAGTGACAGAGACAGTACGAGCTTCAGCAGCTTATTAAGAGTTGCGTTTGAGTATTCGACTAGTAAAATTATTGTAATAAATGCTAAATGGGGATGATAATTGTAAGTTCAAACATTACCTGCATGCACTATTTGGTCAATGTGGCACCAATGAAAGTTGCCATGCTGTATACTCAAAGCAAGAGCGGCATAGCCATTATTCACTTCTTGGCTTTTAAAACGAAAGGCAAGTCAGCAAGTTAGACCACTTTTGACTCACAAATATGAACAACACATGGGCCTATGCAGAAGACAGAATGGTATGCATCAAGTCTGAGATCTTACGCCCGGTTTCTGAAAAGCTGAAAAACTGTCAACCTCGTCTAAATTGCTCTAAACTGTCTAAAATAAATACAGCCATTAAATCATTTAACAACTTGCCAAAAAAACTTTTGTTTTGATTAACCAATCATAAACCGGGCTTATTTTAAAATGGCAGTTACTCCGTCCTCTGCATAAACCCACCAAAATCATGCTATAAAATATACAAACCAGTTTGGCGCCATCTCCACTCGTCCATAGAGTCAAAACGGTCAGTGACCCCATAGGTGTGCTCGCCCCAAATATTTTAGTCATCCAATAATCCTCCTTAGACACACGCATTCTGTCAGCCCCATGCCAGACAAACCCGCAGAACGTAGCAGTCTTAGGCCACCATGCTTTTGGAAAGTGTAGGACGATTTTGTCGACAACGCCTATCGCTAGATTGTCGATGGCTATGATTTTGTCTTTGGGTAGACTTGGCGAAAATATCGATGTGTGCCTGGAATTTTTTTTTTTTCGTTAGCTGTGTCAGTTTAGCCGGCTATTATTGTCTATGTTTCCGAAAGGCCAATCAATACAAATACTAGCTTACATAACCCTAGTTTCTAAATAAAGAATTTGGTATTGAGAATTGAACATATTCCATTTTAGCATGAACTTTGGCATTTAAGTAGAGTTTAACATGGTCTTAACTTCAAATTCTTATTTCAGAAACCGGGGGTTTTGACTTTTTTTTTTGTTTTGGATAGCCAATGAAATCACAAATGATTTGACAATTAATTAGATTAAGCAAATTTTTGTGTTTATTAGCCTTTGAGAAACTGACTGTAAGAAGATATCTTCTCAACGCCGTTCATAAATTAAATACTGTAGATAATAAACTATTCCAGCGTTTTTTAAATATTATTTTCCAGACACGTTTCATATTTAAGCCAGGATGCAAATGCAGAAGAATATGAGCCATAGACAAGCAATGGATGTACGAGTAAATAATAGTATCCCCGAATATTAATGCTTTTCATAATAATAATCTTAGTCATAGATGCATATTATAATCCCATGCAGTGATTGGACGGTTAGGTAGGTAGTATTTTTATTGCATACCCATAGAGGTCATAGTTTTGTAGATTAAAAAATATCATAAAAAAAATATCAGGTGGTAATTATTTATGTATGGATTGGAAAAAAATTTGAACGACTATAAATATTTCTATTATTTCATCCCCTATTAGAAAATAGTCCTTTTAGCCCTTATAATTCAAAAATGTCCTTTGTATGATAGTTCTATACCTGCAGCCTAATTGTGTAAGTAAATTCGGCAAACGAAACAATCTGTTTCTTTCCTAAAAACACACACATACACATAAAAGTTAAATCTTTATTCAACTTTTTTGTGTATGTGTGTGTTTTTGGGAAAGAAACAGATTGTTTCCGTTGCCGAATTTACTTACACAATTAGGCTGCTGGTTTAGGTAATACTTTGTCTATCAGTGGATGAATTAAGATGTTTATAAGTACCAATCCCTTTTATTTTTTAACCCGCGACGGAAAAATAGGGGTATTATAAGTTTTACGTGTGTACCTTTCTGTGGCATCATAGCTCCGAAACGGATGAACCGATTTTGATTTCAATATTTTTGTTTGAAAGGTGACTTTATGGAGAATGTTTTTAGCTATGTTTGATGAAAATCGATTCAGCCGTTCAAAAGTTATGGGCGCTTTACTATTTGAATCGGGGAGTTTTCGCAAGATATTGTGTCGTAATTACGTGTTCAATAGATTGTCGATCGAAGCGTGTCTACTGCTAGATAAATTATGTAGCATGCATTAAAAATGTGTCGGGGGTTTTTAAATTTTACATTTTCTTGTACATAAGTGATGTTAATTTACTTTTTTTTGTTATTGTTCATATCTTCTCAACCATACGAATTAATGATTTTCATAACAGGGGTAGGCAGAAACTACAGAACGTCACCTGCTACGATCCTTACATACTTCTTTTGCTTCACTCACATTCATACATCTAATCATACACACACGCCGGTTATGGGTACTGCGCACCTGGCCTTTCTGAAGGACATCACCTATAAGGTCTATGTATGTGTTTCTAGGGCGTCCCCTCCCGGCGTTTCCATTCACGTCTGCCTTGTAAATACGTTTCGTTAGTCGCCTTTCATTCATCCTCTCAACATTGCCAAACCATCTTAACATACTCTTTTCAATTTTAGTCACATCTTCTTTTAAATCACAACGTTGTCTTATTACCTCATTCCTAAATCATTCATTCATTATTTTAAGGGTACCATAAAACAATTCGACATGGTTGGGCCCACCAAGCCGAATCATCTGCTAGTATCTTAAAAGTCAAAATGGATGAAGTATTTAAAATCTATACTAATATTATTTAGAGGTAAGATTTGTATTTTTGTATGTAACGAATAAACTTAAAAACTACTGGAACGATTTCAAAAATTGTTTGTTCACTAGGTGTGTATGTATTGATTTACACCTAAATTAAAAACTTTCTAAAATATAGATTTTTAGGAGATGAAAAGAAACTCATTTTCGACAATTTTCATCTTCCGACGGTAAAAGCGGCGTGTTTTAAGTTTGACATGTGTACCTGTGTTTTTGTGTATGTGTGTGGCATCATAGCTCCTAAACGGATGAACTGATTTTGATTTCATAAGTAGCATGAAATAAAAATGTTTAGGGAGTTTTTTTTTCTTGTAAACTAGTCTATATTTCATGAAATAGAAATTGAATACCATGCTCAATGCTTACATACAATCTTCTACTACTTCTTTCATCCAAGTTCTGGATTTCTGCGATTGCCGTGGTCACCTATTGGGCCTAAACTATTTGAAAAGTTTCCATCGAATCGAAAAGAAGGAGAAGATGCAAATCTTCATGCAAACTGTTCATTACAATTCTAAAAATGCATACAAAGCCAAATTTTTATCACAATCGAAAAAATTCAAGACCTTTATAATGCTTGGAAGAAACTTATTTGTGCTAAAAATCACGTTGCATAAGCATACAATTCAAAACTACCCACCAACTTTGCTATTTCGCCACAAGACCATAGACTCATAGACTGGGAATTCCCCATAGAGGTAGTCGCGGAACTCAAGTTCGTCACCCAATAATCCTCCTTGCTTAGCGTCTTCCTATCCTCACCCCTCCAAAGAAAAGGGTACCAGATAGTACCATTCCACCACGACTTTTCAAATAAGAGCACAACTTTGCCTACGACACCTATAGACATTTTCTCTATGGCTGTGTTTTTTTCTTGTGGCAATGTTGGCGAGAAGAGTTTTTCGTGTCTATGGAAAGGAAAAAAAATGGTAAGGTAAGTTCGGGGTCACTAGCATCGGTGAAAGAACACATCTTGATAAATATTGGACTACTAATATAAAAAATGTGACAATCTGGATTAACACATGTTTACATTAAATACAGCACGCGGGCGAAAACTAGATTTCGTCCTAATAGTTAAAATAATAGTTCTCGCTAATCTATATATAAAACAAAGTCGTGTTAGTTACACCATTTATAACTCAAGAACGGCTGGACAAATTTTTATGATTTTTGTGTTTTTGGGTTTATCTTCGCCCGGAATAGGATATAAGTAATAAAACATCGAAAAAATTAACGATAAAAAAATCCCATACATTTTGCGAACACAGCGCCATCTCTGATACATGATAGAAACAAAGCACACACAAAAATTAATATAGCGTTGTATGCTGGTCGATTTTTCTGAAATTCATTCCATAATTCTAATATATAAAACATGAAAAATGTTTCTACTATGTCTGTTATAGACTTTGAAACCATCTAACCAATATACCCCAAACCAATTTCATTAGAAAGGCAATGCGAAGTTGGTTTAAAACCAAAATCAAAATATTGGTAGGTAGGTATATAGGGTAGGGTAGGTATGTAGGGTAGGGTAGGTATGTAAGGTAGGTAGGTATGTAGGGTTACCAATCGGTAGACAGGTGTGTAGGTAGGTAGGGTAGGTGGATAGATAGGTAGGGTAGGGGATGAAGGTCGAGTAGGGTAGGTCGGGTAGGGTAGGTTAACACGTATCACGAGCTCCCGCCAACAAAATCCATTGAGTTACCTGTATAAACCATTTCATAATTATACGACAATTAAAAATACTATAATACTCAGTGCGTGCAATTTTTTTTGGCATCTTTGAATTAATTTATATGGCAAAACAAAGTTTGCCGGGTCAGCTAATAGTTAATAAAAGAAAGTCACAGGCTTGATTTAAATAGACCTTGAAAGCTACCACAAAAAAACCAGAGGCCTTTAACTCTACTCTTAAACTCTAACTAAAGCTGGGAACAAATTATCGGACGCGGCTGACGGACGCGACTTACAGCCGCGGCTGATTTGTGTGCACAGTCGTATGGGACGCGGCTGCCAGATCTCTATCAGACGTCTAACGCGCAAGGGCACGTCCGCGACTTACGTCCGATAATTTGCACAATGTAATGTACATTCATTACCTAGATACTCTATAAGTCGCGGATGTCAGTCGCGTCCGTAAGCCGCGTCCGATAATTTCTTTCCAGCTTTAGTTAGAGTTTTTACTCACACTCAATCGCATTAACGTAAACGTCACTTTGTATTGAAACTGGATAAGCGCCGTCTGGTGACGGTAAGGAGAAACCTCTTTTTTCTATACATTTTGACATAAGAGATCGATTACGTTAGCACGAGTGAGTATTTACGTTAAAATCTCGGAATAAGCACACAGATCGATATTAAACAAGAAGAAAGTGTTGCCATATTGAACCGCGCTGTACAACTGTTACTATAAACTTGACCTGCCCTGCAAATGGTTCTGGTACGGGCCCTTACCAAAACCATCGCCAGAGAATGTCAAGGTGACAGTCAGTAGACACACAATCAACAAAAAGCTTAGATAAAGTACCTATAGATGGAGCCATGGCGTGGCCGCACATGAAACAACAATAACACTTTGGCTTTTACAGCCTAGAACACTTCAACCCACCATCGCACTGACACTTATTATCTATAAATAACCCAATTGCTTGTCTCAACAAACACTTAATCCCGCGAAATCACAAAAAAAACAAACACGACCGAGTTAGTTTGTCAAACCTGTCATGATATTAGCGTTTGACAAAAAGCCGGCCATGGTGACAAAGACAAAAAATAATCTTTTGTCCTTATTATTTACATGGGGCTGCCAATTAGCGATCTCGCTCTATCAATCAAGCTCATTTTAAGGCTAAATCTATAGGTACTTTATCTAAGACAAAAAGGGACTTTTACTTCTTTTTTAGTCTAATATTGACCTGCTATACCTACCAAAAGAGTATACATATTTATGTACCATACTAGCTGACCCCGCAAACTTTGTTTTGCAATAAAAACACCAAACATTCATCTACCGTACCTACCCTGCCCTACCTACCTACCCTACCCTACCTACATACCTACCCTACCTATGTAGAGGTAAGGAACCTTTTTTTTTTAATGAAAACCTTCTCCTAACAATAACAAACACAACAAAAAAAGAATAAGCGAAATCGGTCCAGCTGTTCTCGAGATTTGCGCTTAGCAACACATTCAGCGATTCATTTAATTTTTATATTAATGAAAAAAAAAAAGTTTTATTTTCTATGATTTTCGCTACCCAATTTTATTTCTGAATGTATATTTAATCAACTATCAAATTATAAAGTAAATTTACAAAGAGTGACTGAGCACCTTTTTTCCAAGAGTTATTCCAAGTTCTTTTTTTACTTTTAAGGGTATTTACACACCCTGAAAGGTCTCAAAGAATTCCCTACCTGACTAGACATTATTTTTCTCGACATTAGTCTAACCGGGATTGTAAGTTACCGGTTAGAAGTGAACGTTTATATTTATGAAATTAGTGTAGTAAGTATATACTTAATGTCACATTTCTAGGGTTCCGTACCCAAAGGAAAAACGGGACCCTATTACTATAACTCCGCGATCCGTCTGTCAACAGGCTGTATCACATGAACCTTGATAGCTAGACCTTTGAAATTTTCACAGATTATGTATTTCTGTTGCCGCTATAACAACAAATACTAAAAACAGAATAAAATAAATATTTAAGTGGGGCTCCGATACAACAAACGTGATTATGTTTAGCCGTTTATTGCGATAATGGTACAGAACCCTTCGTGCGCGAGTCCGACTAGCACTTGGCCGGTTTTTAAATAAACATTTCATAGAGAAGTCATTCAAAAGAAAATTTATCATCTGCATTCTTCAGATGCCTGATTTCAAGGTGCAAATATATTCTGTAGACCTTTCATACATACACAATGTTTTTTTTATGTAATTATTTCTGATCTTTTTGAACGGTAACAAGGGTCAAATTACAAGGGCAGGAGTATGGATAATGTCTTCCAAACTAAATTATTATGATACCATTTCCATTGAACCATGTTGTTCCTATTTATCAAATGAATTAATTTACCTGTTAGTGCTAAATTAATTAATGTATGTAAATGTTGTAAATAACTTTTTTTTTATAAGAGTATTGTTGGAGTTTCTTGACCGTTCTTCTCCATAACAAGCTACTTTAGGATTGGACGGTAGAATCAATTACTATTACTTTTAAGTTTTTGAAGTTCAAAAGTGCCGCTTAAGGTTGCACTAGTCGATCATTCGTCCATACAAACGTAGTCTGGCGATTACTCCACTGTTTGACGATGTACGTTCAAAATAAAAAAATCATCACTATCTAGCCCTGTATGGACACAAAAAAGTAAAAATAATAAGAATTGAACTTTAAGAGCGTCAAAAGTTCTATATTTGAACACTAATTTTAACGGATCTTTGGGCGGAAATAAATACCATGAGAAGAAAGAAAATCAAAAACAGTCACCATACAGGAATAGATTAGTAGTTCAACAATGAAAATGATTAGTCGTTTTTTCATGATGTCCAGACATCCCAAAGGCCTGTTTATAATATTTCGCGCGCTCGCTTTCGTACTAAATCATCATCCATTTCGCTACAAATTTGCAAAAGTGTTCATTCGTACGCGAACTAGCTTCTTACTGCTCATCACAGCATCCATCTCTTTCGCACGTGTTGTCGGATGAGATAGCATGCATTTTAACCCGGGCACAAAATAGTTCGTGCCGTCGACTAGGGCAACCTTAATGGCCTAATTGACAATAAATTTTGACTTTGACATTTGAGAAATTAGAAGTCACCCGACAAGAATAGAAAAATGATAATGTCCGCTAAACTACGTTATTATAATTCCCAATTTTTACTAAGAAATCAAAAAGCGTAGAATAACCTACCAACTTAGCTCGATTCCCACTAAACCACACAGTCAGCGCATTGCCGTTACCCATCGGTACACTGGTTTCATCAATCCCAGTTATCCAAAGATCCTCTGTGCTAATATCCTTCTTGTCTATGCCTCGCCATAAAAAGAGGTGAAAGGTCAAATTTGTGTGCCACGAAGGAGTATCAAACAATAGTACGACCTTTCCTTCGACTCCTATAGAGATTTTGTCTATGACTGTCGCTTTTTCTTGTGGTAGAGACGGTGTGAATAGTGTGTTGTGTCTATAAGAAATAAATTAGTTTATAACAGCAGTATAATTCGGAGGCACGCATTAAAAGATTATTAAATGATGCATACATTAAAGATATTTGACTTCTATGCCCATATCGTCCGCAAACTTGTTAACAACCTACGGTATTTGTTACTGGCAAAGTCTAGATCTAGAGGAAAAAGTATTATAAGCTGGCTGGCAGATAATATAATACTAGCATACAGATGCCTCATCCCATACAAAGAAACCATGCCGACGTAACTAGCGTTTTTCATCTGATTAATCTTGTTATTTTTGTGAGTAGATCAATCGCGTTCGATCCCGTTTCACGGCAATAGATGGTGTTAGCAGCGACTTGCAAGTAAAAGGGTTTACTCGGTTCGTGAATATTTATTTCTTTAAACACAGTGACGATTTGTTCCATAGTATTTTTTACACGTTTTTACAGTTTCATTATACCAAAATGTGGTACGTACTGTACAAATTTAAAAATTCGAGCGGAATGCCACAGAAATTTAAAAACGCGCCATCTTTTGGAATTAATTTTAAATGATCCCTCCAAATAATCTTTGAAATGTGAATTAAGAGCTCCATAATCCAAAATTTTGTGCTTAGGAGTGTTGATTTTGAAGAAAATACAGTTTTTATGATCATCAAATTCAATAAGAGATCGATGCATATCGCGCCATCTATTGGAATTTATTTTAACCAAATTTTCTTTATTAACTTCGGGACGCCGCGACGCTGGTCGGATCCAAGTAGACCCTCGTTAAACATGAACGCCTCAGAAGCCGTGCGTGTTGCTGAAAGTAGGAGCAAGTCGAGAAAATCACAAAGGAGAAATTTTGTATGTTGGAGGTCGTCACCATGATTTGGTGACGACCTCCAACATTGTGGATACGACGCAAGAAGGAGGATACTTCGTTCCAAAACTCAAATAGCGTAGGCAACATAGCTCCCAATTTAAAATGGAATTGGACAGGCGTTATCTGTCTCATGCCGTAAGAGAACTAGGCGAAACTAGCCACAGATTGGGTCCCAAACGTCAGGATCCGGCGATATGATAGACCCAGAAGAAGATGGCGAGACAAGTTGGAGTCCTACCTAAGGGATTGGGCTACGATTTCCCAAGATCCCACAACACAAAATGGCGTTAGACGCCATTAAAAGAAGGCCAGCATATTGCCACACCTCGACTGAGAACTGTTATAGTTTTACCCCTGCCACGAAAGAGCATTATAACACTTTGTCCGTGACTCGCAAGACCCCACGAGCAGCAGTCGCACTGGTCACCATTGGAAACCATATGTATGTAATTTAGTTATTATTCCTCGCATAAAACTACGTATTTGACACATCAAACTACGTATTTGACACATTAAACTACGTATTTGACACATCAAACTACGTATTTGACACATCAAACTACGTATTTGACACATTAAACTACGTATTTGACACATCAAACGCATGCCCTTTATCAATAGGGATCTTTCCTGTGTAGAAAAATGATAATTATATACTATTTAGTCCGTCAGTAAGATCAAATAATATTGAATAGAATAGAATAGAATTTTATTTTGCAAATATGGGTAATATACAATAGACCCATATTATTTGCTTTATCAAATAAATAAAAATAGACAAAGATAAAGCGCATCGGTAAGGAGTGGGAGCTTGTGACGTCACTTTGTCTGTATAAAGTGTAGCACACCGTGACGTCACACGATATTTCAACGCACTGTATCGTCGTAATTTTTCGTTTACGTGGCAAAAGAAAAAATATGTGTCCAATATTTTTAGGTTATCTATTAGCTGACGGACTAAATAGATATTTTTTATCAACTACCCTTTTAGTAGAAACTATAGACCACCACGTGTGTGAATCCTCACACACGTGGTGGTCTACACACGTGGTCCTCCTACAAATACTTCTCCTTTAGCTCCATCCACGTTCATACATCTCAAAGTTTTAGTTAGAAAGAATTTCGGTTCAAGAAAAAAATTAAATGGTAACAGTACCCTTGTGAATAAACTAACATATTCATCCAAATTGAGAACTTCCTCCTCTTTTGAAGTCGGTTAGAAAGCAATAGTTAAAGAACAGAATAATATTGTTTTGGCCCAGTTATATTCCTAGTACCTAGGCGATCGAGCTCCCTGGCAAAAATAGAGAAAACGACGTTTTCTAAAAACGAAACCTAGCTAGATTGATTTATCGCCTCCGAAACCCCCTGCATACTAAATTTCTTGAAAATCGTTGAGGTCGTTTCCGAGATTCAGATTATACATATATAAAAGAATTGCTCGTTTAACCAGAAATATACTAAGTTGTTATAATGTATATATACATAAATGTGTAAGTACATTGCATTTGTGACTTTGTGAGTCGTGAAAAAGGCCATGCCATTTCCTAATTCCATTTCACCCTCAACAAAACCATTAAATTTTTCATTCCAACCAACCACACATTCTATGCAACATATTATTTGAAAAGGATGCAGTATCACTAGACATTTGTCTACATTTACTGACCAGTTTGCCTACGGAACCCTTTGTCCACACTGTCATCACGTTACTGGCCCCCATAGGGCATGAGGTCCCTGCTATCTGAGAACTCCAATCATCTTCCAACCCCTTCTTATCGGCAGGGTACCAGATGAAGTAAGTAGAACAACTCGAGTTCCACCAATTAACGGGAAAATGCAAAATAACTTTGCCTATCAAACCCATCGATAGATTGTCTATGGCAGATATTTTTGACTGTGGCAACACTGGCGTAAATAGTGTTGCGTGGCTGAAAAATATTATTTATATATTGTAGGTAGCATAACATCTGGGCTGTCATTTCGCCAATTATGCAATTGGGGGCGTGCCTAGCTTATTGACAAAAATCGGGCAACTATTTAAAAATTCCAGATCCGGGAATCGAACCCAAACTATTGCCCAGCAGTATATTGTTGGTATTTAGAAAATCATCTCGTCCGGCGAAGTTCTACCATCTTTTCTGCTGTCAAGCGTTGAAGTATCCCACAGTCCGAGGGATACCGTGCCAGTGCCATTTCAAGAACATTATTATATTTTCATTTGGGGCTCGAACCCACATCAGATACTTTTTTTTTTGTTTGGTGATAAGGTTGCGCTTGAAAGCAAAAAATAATAACAATTCGCTTGCTTTTTAACTTGTTTTTTTTTCTTTATCGAAAGAAAAAATAAGTTAATATTCTGTAAAAAAACAACGCTCAGAAACTTTATAACACTTTACCGGCCTGGGAATTGAACCCAGGACCGCCCACAAAGCTGAGACCGATGAGGCTCACTCTGCCCAAATAAAGAAAATGTAGAAGCATAAACAGCAGAGTTACTGAAAAAGGTATGGGAGCCACTGTAATTACAGGTACATCAGTCATTTCAACCTTTTCACTCGTCTGGGAATCGTACCCAGAACAAAAGAGTCTTCAAGTCACAGGTGAATCGTTAGATGCCGATTCTAGTTCCGTTAAGTCCTATTTATAAAAGGACAAGTACATTGCTGCTAGGTACTAAGAATTTTGTAATGGAAAAAACAGCACAGCACTGCGTGATCTAGGAATTGAACCCAACTTATTGTTATACTTGATACAACAGCTATCACTCTGACATTGCAGATGTTCTCACTTCCCATCAAGCAACCTCCTTCCCAGTACAGTTCGATTCCAACTTAAAGGCGACTGTGACGTGTGCAAATCGCTGCGCAGTACCCCGTCCCCTCCACCCATTTTTTTGTTTTCAGGACGAACCCTCCAAAATTCGAGTGGGCTTTTGGGGAAGAAACCAGGGACTGCGGAATTTTTTAATCGCTAAAACCAACTCCGGTGATCACCATCACAGCAAAGAGGCCGTAATCTCTTAAAAGACCACCCCAGAACCTCCTCTGTGTAACCCCTGTTAGGGCACATTCCTGGAGAAACTGAAGAAGCGACTCCACTGCCTGGGGAGACTGAAGAAGCGTGTCTTCTGCCTGGGGAGACTGAAGAAGCGTCTCCCCTGCCTGGGAGACTGAATAAGCGTCTCCCCTCCTTGGGGATACTAAAGAAGCGTCTCCTCTGCATGGGGAGACTGTAGAAGCGTCTCCCCTTACTGGGGAGACTGACGAAGCGTCTCCTCTGCCTGGAGAGACTTAAGAAGCGTCTCCTCTGCCTGGAGAGACTAAAGAAGCGTCTCCTCCGCCTGGGCATTCTAAAGAAGTGTCGCCCCTAATTGGGGCGACTGAAGAAGCGTCTACTTGATTGGGACGACTAAAGATGCGTCTCCCCTGCCTGGGAGACTGAAGAAGCGTCTCCCCTGCCTGGGGATACTGAAGAAGCATCTCCCCTGACCGTCGCTGTGCACGGCAGCACGTGATCACTGTGTCACTGTCTTTCCTGGGTCACTTGGTGGACGTACAGAGTCCGCACATCACCCCTCACCTGAATTTTCTACTGCGCAGCGCCTCGTGTCGCTACTATTAAGTTTGAATCGTTCTGAACCAGGTCTTGGAGGTTAGATAGACAGTCGCTCCATGTAAAATAAAGTTATTCCCTGACTCCAGCATAGTTGGGGACAGGGTAGGTCGAGCTGAACTTACCTCTCCTTCAGTACTCCCAAAGACACGGTCACTATGACATTCTTCGCTCTGTAAGAGGTGCCGTCTTTGCAGTTCACTACGACATCTTGAGTGGGGTCTTGTGGCCAGGTTATCTGGCTGACTTCCTTCTGGAGTTTAATTTCTAGGTTCGGGTAGCCGGGTCCGTTGTTGTACGTGTTCTGGGGAGTTAAAATACAATGGTGTCAGAATTTCACGAGTAGTTTGGCTTCTGATTTTTCTTCACGCCAGACACAGACTAACTTGCATTCAAACAGTTATCGATCTTTCAATAAAGTAGGCTGGTCAGCTTAGCCATTTAAGCTTGCTAAATCTGTAAGTGTTGATAAATCCATCTCTCTTCCGGATAATTTAATTTTTTAACGTATGTTCTACATATTTATTTTACCATTAATGTACACACAAAATAAAGAGACAAGAAGAACAAGGAACAGAAAATAGGTACAAGGTACGCTTATTTCAAAAGAAATCGCTTCCAGCATACCTGCGAGAGGAGAGTTGAAAAAAGAAGATATGTAAATACCGTGTGAAAATAAAAAGTAAATTTATTTGTATCGCCAAGCATTGCTGCATTACAATTTAAAGACCAAAGGTCATTGGGCATCATAGTATGGCAACCATACCCATGGCGTACACAAACGAAATATAGCACAATGTATTACACGACTTTGATTTACTATGGGATTGTTCACAAAATATAAATATTTCGAAATTATGAGGAAAAGCTACAAGCACTGAAAGTAGGAGGAGTTTCGGGACCGTTTTGATGAAAACTAAAATTGCATGATGGGATTTTTGAAAACAAAATATTAAAACCTGGCATCAAACCCGTTACTTTTGCAAAAATATACATGCTGATTATTACACGATCCGATAGTGTCGCAAATTCCGGTAAGTAATGGGCACATGGCAAAAAGAAATACCTCATTTTTAACAAAATTTATAAAAAAACCGGCCAAGTGCGAGTCGGACTCGCGCTTGGCTAAGGTTCTCGGACTAAGGGTTCCGTACCATTATCGCAAAAAACGGCAACAAAATCACGTTTGTTGTATGGCAGCCCCCCTTAAATATTTATTTTATTCTGTTTTTAGTATTTGTTGTTATAGCGGCAGCAGAAATACATCATCTGTGAATATTTCAACTGTCTAGCTATTACGGTTCATGAGATACAGCCTGGTGACAGACAGACAGACAGACAGACAGACAGACGGACCGCGGAGTCTCAGTAATAGGGTCCCGTTTTTACCCTTTGGGTACGGAACCCTAAAAACTAAAGTCCTCTGAAATCCTTAGATTTTGATATCACGAGATGGAGAACTTACCAACAAAATCTGGAACAGCGTCTTATATCCATGCCGATGCCAGCTCATATGCTGGTGTCCCCCCAACTCCTCATACCTCGACTGAGTGGACACATCGTTCCAGCTGTTGGAGGACTCGTAATTGTCTATGATCAGGTCTAGGAACTGCAGCAGATTGTCCATGAAGTCCTTGTCATTGAGAAGGTGAGGGTACTTCGTTTTTATGTAGTCTGTTAAGCTGGAATTGAGAAGATTAAAAATAAAAAACTATTTTACAAAAAAATACAACCGACTTCCAAATAAAAACACAAGTGAAAAGTCGGTTGCATTTTTTTGTAACAATTTTTTTTTTTCACTTTTTAGTGGTACATAATGTACAAGTTCTATAGTAAGGTACCTTTAATGCCACAATGATGCCAGAATAGATTACCCGAATAACATGTAACTTGAACATAACCGGTGGAATGAGAGTGTACCAGGGTTAACTGTACACATCTGCGTACCCGTTTAGAGCGTACTGGCGTGATGCTATGTTATGAAATGGTGTAAAATTGTAAACAATAAACAGATATGCTATTGCAGCTATCCCGAGAGATTTGCCGTCATTCATTGAAGAGTTATGTTGTATATCTCCGAAGTTCTTCATCAGATTTTTACCAAATTTAAATAGGACCATTTCGGACTAAACTTCTTTCGAACTAAAATAGAATTTTGTAAATCCGTTTATGACGGTGTTATGCTCGAACATACCATCCAAGTTTAAAAATAAAGAAAAAATTGTTAGGTACAGTCAAAAATATCGCGGCGAAGTGACGGTTCAAAGTTATTTGAATGCAATGAAATGCGCCATCGGTACATGGTGAACATCCCACGCATAGCGTGTACAATACCCGATGTAACTAGCGTTTTTCATCTGATTATACCGATTAGTTTTTGGAAATCGATCGCGTTCAGATCCGTTCCACGGATATAGATGGTGAACTATCTTTCGCCGTGGAACGGAACCGAACGCGATCGATGAACAAGAAATAATCAGTATATAACGTCGGCACGGTTTCTTTGTATGGGATGAGACACCACTGGTACAGCTAAGGAGTGTTATTCCCTGCCGGAGTCTTTGTTTCCTGAATCCTGATAGCTACAATCTGGGGGTCTTTAAGTCAAGAGTGAATAGGTTACTTCTAGGCAAGCGTGCTTCACTGTCGACTACATCATCACTTACCATCAGGCGAGATAGTGGTCAAACGCGAAATAAATCATTTGATCATTTTGACACTTATGTATAAAAAAAACCTACTTAAATTCTGAAGAGGTAAAGTTAGGAAGTTTGTTTGTCCAGGGGTAGCCCCCTGGACAAGCAAACTTCCCTGAGCTACCCTGAGTTCTTTGATTAAGGTTATTTCCACTTTTTTACTCACGCAAAATCCCAATAACCTTGCTCTAAGAACTCAGGGTAGCCCTGTTATTGTTTATGTACAAATTGATAGACAAAGATTTGATTTGATTTGATCTTCACGCCCGCAGTATTACCAAAATTTCTATTTTTATTTTTTTATTTGTATTATTGATAGGCTCGCGCTTGACCACTATCTCACCTGATGGTAAGCGATGATGTGGTTGACGGTGTAACACGCTTGCCTAGAAGAAACCTATTCACTCCTGACTTAAAAACCCCGAGGTTGTAGCTATCGGGAAACACAGACTCCGGCAGGGAATTCCACTCCTTGGCTGAACGCATAATGAAAGTATTTTCAAAACGTTTAGTGCGTATGGGTGGGATCCACTGTACCGATGGCGCATTGCCGTACGTCTTGTAGTCCGATGATGAAACGGGCTAGGCGGAATTAGATCATGCAATTCCACCGCACACTCCCCGAAATGCAACCGGTAAAAAACCGACAAGCTGGAAACTCGGCGACGATGTTCAAGACTCTGGAGCTTTGACTCAACCAGTGCCACATTGCCAATTACCCTCTGGGCCCGTTTTCCGATCGACTCTGGTGCATCAAGCTGGTACCTGGCAGATCCGTCCCAGAGATGAGAACAGTATTCCATGCGAGATCGAATTTATGCCGCAGATCAGTGTTTCTGCATATTTATTCCGGTTTGAAGGTCATGACTGCCGGTATAGTTACATTACAAGAAAATGATACATTCAAGCTTTATCTCTGTGATGGCAACTCATCTGCAATGCCTCTAGTATTGCAAATATTAACGACAAATACATCCATAGACGGCGCAGACTAGTTAGACTTATTTTCCATACAACACTAATTATTCAATGTATTGTTGCCAATAGGGATGTTGCCTGGGTAGAAAAATGACAATTCTTTTTAGTTCGTCAGTGAGATTATCTAATAATATTGGACACGTATTTTTTGCTTTACCAAATCAATACAAATTGACAAAGTTAAAGAGCATCAAAGTTCAGAAGTGGGGGCTTGTGACGTCACTAAGGCAGTATAAAGTGTACTAGCGGCGTGACGTCACACGATATTTCAACGCATTATATCGTCGTCACTTTTTGTTTACGTGTCAAAAGAAAAATACGTGTCCAATATTTTTTATTAATCGACCTAACGGACTAAAAACAAATTTTCAGTAAACTACCCTATTTTGAATAGGAACACAAAACATTCGGTTCACCTAGAAACACAGCTAATAATTATGGTTTAGTTCTATAACTTTGATATGGCAATATTAATTTTCGCATACATCCACGTGTAATTTTGTCTCGAAATCATAGTGATAAGGATAATCTGAAGCCGTTATCAGAAGTCATTAATAACATCAAAATTATCTGACCACCTGTTGTATCAGCTTTCATTAAGAATCATACAACACCTGCAGCTTTATTGCGTAAAAAATTCGGCAAGGCAAAGGGCAAAGAGTATGAAAAATCGACCAATCACATAGACGGAAAGCCACATCGCGTCTTTCACATATGATTGGTCGATTTTAACACTCTTTGCCCATTGCCCAGGCTGGTGATCTCAACCACGCCTGTTTGCACAATATATTATTTCGATAGATACTCCGAAAGAATATGCAGTGGATGAAAGCATTGGACATCCACATTCATCTTCAGCCTTTTATAGTTCCCACTGCTGGGATAGAGGCCTCCTCTCTATGAGGGAGGTAATGGTGTGATGTTTAAATAATGTTTGTGATTCTATGTTTTAATTATTTAATGTTTTGTTGTGTATGGATTTGACATCTGAAATAGAAGTATTAATAATAATAATGGGCCGTAATCCACCACGCGGGCGCAGTGCGGGTTGGTGGATGTCACATATGTCATCGAATTTTTGATTCTAGAACATGCCGGTTTCCTCACGATGTTTTCCTTCACCGTTTTGAGAGCAGTGGTGATGAAATAATTTACACAAAGTAAAGCACCTGCCTGGACATCCACATTAGATACTCATAAATGTCTATGACCCATGAAATATGGGCCGAGTCAATGGTCTATTGCCTTTTTCCGGGCAAATCTAGACAGAATTCCAATAAATCTACACTATAGGCTGACCTGAGAATTATCTAAACAAAACCCAGGAATTGTAAAGCAAGTTTTATGACAATTTGACGGTTGTCTTGTATGTAGTATGTACCGTAAAGATTAAGGTTGCACTAGTCGATCATTCTTCTATACATACGTAGTCTGGCGATTACTCCACTGTATGACGATGTACGTTCAAAATAAAAAAATGATATCAATTTGTCTCATCATTATCTAAATGGAAAAAGACTTTGACTTTGGATATTAAGAAAATTGTTGTAAACACGAAGTTTGCCGAGGGACATAAAAAATATTGTTGTACTGTACCTACCTATGTTCTATGTTCTAAAACAAAAATGTTCCACCATTACTTACCGTCTCGTAATATACTGCCCCAAAGGCTCGGGCACCTCCGGCGGGTCGTCCACGACGCCCAAGCTGAAGTTCATCAGGTCATTCAAAACCGCCTTCTCACCAGGGCTGCCGTCAGACCGGTAGATATCGAAGTCCAGGTCCTGAGGGAGGATGGAGATGTTGTTCTGGATGGCCAGATCGTAGACGCGGGAGGGGAATTGGCCGTGGATCCTGTAGGAGAAAAATGGTACTATGAATTTTGGGGTAGGCAGATAGAATTTGTGTTGTTCTTCGTCGTATCAATGATTCTAAATTAAATGTATTTTGACCAGAGTTCAGACACGTCGATAGCCTTGGCATTAAGTTGCCTAAAAGTCTTCCAGAGTGCATAGGTGAGGTATTGTTTGGGATGCAGCTCCGTAAAATTTTATTTGTAATTTTTAATTTGTGTAGATTATATTTTTACTTTTGCTCGCAGAACGGATGGGCCGAAACGTTCTGGAATGGCGACCGCGAACCGGAAGACGATACGTTGGAAGGCCTCCCACTAGGTGGACCGATGACCTGGTTAAGGTTGCGGGAAGGCGCTGGATGCGAGACGCACGGGATCAGTCAATGTGGCGACGCCTGGGGGAGGCCTATGTCCAGCAGTGGACGTCTTTCGGCTGAAATGATGTTGATGATGTTTTTAATTTTGGTAATAATTTTGTTTTAACTTGCAACGCTTATTATTTCTATTATAGGACATGTGGTGCTAACCTATAAAAAAATACTTGTATCAACCTGAGATATATCTCAGGTTCCGTACCTCGAGAGGAAAAAACGGAACCCATTAGGATCACTTTGTTGTCCGTCCGTCTATCTGTCAAGACCCTTTTTCTCCGGAACACGTGGAGGTATCAATGTATATCAAATACTCAGGTCTACTGTTCCTTAAAATCAAACTTCTAAGCCGCAAATTTTCGACACTCACAAGGGAATCAAAACCTACAGGGAACCTTCTTCCGGTGAACTCAGAATCATAAAATTTGGTACGAAGCAACGTATTAAAGCACAGATAAAGGAATAATTGCGAAAACCGTAAATATTTTGTTACATCGTATAATAAAAATATTTTTAATAATTTTAAACTTGCTACCCCTTTCCTCATGAACGCGTAGAGGTATTAAATTGAAATTCATATCAAATACTCAGATCTATAATACCTTTAGGCTGAGGTTTGTACGGAACCCTCGGTGCGCGAGTCCGACTCGCACTTG
Organism: Orthosia gothica; assembly: GCA_949775005.1. Taxonomy (NCBI): domain Eukaryota; kingdom Metazoa; phylum Arthropoda; class Insecta; order Lepidoptera; family Noctuidae; genus Orthosia; species Orthosia gothica. The sequence goes on along the minus strand of OX459034.1, from coordinate 48,076,264 downwards.
GCCGGTTTTTTATTATTGATTTGGTAAAGCAAAAAGTACATGTCCAATATTATTTCATAATCTCACGGACTAAATAGAATTATCATTTTTCTACACATGAAACAACCCTATTATTTTCTTCTGTCATATGTGGCATGACAATGTAATAAGCTAATATAGGGTCAAAATTAAAATACAAGATGGCGCCGGCCAAATTTTTTAAATCTTTCTTCATGGATGTCATTTTCTTGGTTTTCGGGGTCGCTAAATGCGAATTTGTGGTCAAAATGAAAATACAAGATGGTGCCGGCCAAAATTTTTAAATCTTTCGTCATGGGTGTCATTTTCATGGTTTTCGGGGGTCGCCAAATGAGAATTTGGGGTCAAAATTACATTCCAAGATGGCGCCGACCGAAATTTTTTAAATATTCGCCATGGGTGTCATTTTCATGGTTTTTGGGGTCGCTAAATGCTAATATAGGATCAAAATAAAAATACAAGATGGCGCCGGCCGATTTCTGAAAGGAGAATGTTCATCGATGTATGGAATCGCGTACCATGTTGCATCAAAATCAAACTTTGTTTTTTATAGACTACACTGACCATGTTAACTCCTACAAAACTTCTTTTAGAAAACAAAACCCGGGTTTCGGAGTTATTTTATGGAATCAAAATTAACCTAAAAACTAGGTCTATTTTGTTCGGCGCTACCAACGACATATTTTATTAAAGACACGCTATACACGGACGTTATTGTTATTAATTTATTAAACAAAAGAAACGATTACTGGCCAGTCGATTCATCAAAAAATTATTCTATTGCATTCTACATCTCTAAGATTATGACCAACTGTGAACGGCCAATTAACCATAGATAAAATAATGATAATCTTTTAATTAAAGATTTTATTTCTAGTTTTTTTTAATTAATGTAGAATCGGAAACGTATATTTTTTACAGAGATCATGACACGTTCAAAAAGCAAGGTTATGTTAATCATATCATGTGAAACGGAATGTCATTTATTTAAAGGAAGTAAAACAATATCCATACTTTTAAACTCAAAAGTAAATTCCCTATTCAAAAATCAAATCCCTGACGCGTAATGTCGTAAAAAAATATGAAACTAATTACTATAAAATTTTGGTCTTGATGCGTGAGACATTTTGGTACCACTTTTGGTCATTCTCCTTTCGTCCTGGGTGTCATTTTCATGGTTTTTAAGTATGATAATTGTGTAATTTATATTATTTACCAGATGAAATTTGATACTAAGTCACATCTTGATACTGCATTAGGTACATTGTTATTTTTAATCAGATAAGATGCTTAGCACCAGTAGGGAATCCCATACCTACCAAAAAGTCGTGTAAGAATTAATGAGATTGATTTGTTTGTTTAAGGCTTCCCAAAGTCGGTAAATTATTGCCTAACAAACTTATCATTGACTCAGCTCAAGGAAAAAAGATCTTTATATTCAGAGCAAGCGTGTTTTTAATGTTCGTGTGAAAATATACTTGAGAATGCTCTAAACTAACACTTGTTCCAGCGAATTTATCTCATACAGATTGTACGCTATTTGGAACTATATTTAAAATGCCGTTAAGGTATATTATTAATTTATCAATAAAAAAACTAGCTCGGTCATTTTGCTGCTCTGCCTGCACTGAGCTAAATGTCAAAAATATTTATTCGAATTTATAAACAGAATAGTTAGAGCCTCCGTATGTCTTAATAGTCGAACATTACCAAATACTGACCATTCAGCTTCCAGTTCGACCACACCATCTACAACACAGACTCCCCCCAACTCTGTCCATGGCAACTTAGCACCTACATCTGAAGAGTAGAACATATTTATAGGTACTCACCATTCAGCGCCCAACTCGACCACGCCATCACCGAACGGCACAGTATTGACTCTGCCCCCGACTCTATCCATGGCCTCCAACGCGAGGATCTTCTTGCCGGCCTTGGCTAGAGTGGAGGCGGCAGTACAGCCTGAAGCTCCCATGCCCACTATGATTGTGTCATAGACTTCAGGCATTGTTGCGCTGGAAAAGAGTGATTGTTAGCTCCAAACTAATTAATTTTTTATTGTATACACACCAAATACAGCAGTCTTATTGCGTAAGTGAATTCGGCACGGGAAAGGGCTAAAAGTATGAACTGAAGATATCGACCAACCACATGTGAGATGAAGGACGCGATGTGGATTTCCGTCTATGTGTTAAGTACTTATTAGTACAGTCTCGAATACTGAAATTCTTAGGCTATGTCTCGAGGCAGAATAATGATTCCATTGAGAACCTGGTGGTGCAGGTCTGATGGATGAGGTGGATCTGCAGTTGCTGGTCCTGTAAATGAATGCGCCAAACATTCTTCTAACAGAGCCAAATGGAGAGAGATCGTGAGGCGAGAGACAAGATCACCAGCGATCGGGCAAATTCATCGTGACCACGATCACTCTTTAAGAATGATATGAAGAAGTAGAAGATAAAGGCGAGCTTTAATACAAATTAAGAAGACAAGGAACGATTATATGTCGTATAATTGGAGACCCAATAGGGACCCATCCACTGACGTTCATTCCTGCTGGATTTAATACACTACAATTTTGTCGTGATCTGTTATTTTTTTAAATTATAGATAGGCTCGCGCTTGACCACTATCAGTTCATTCTAAAATACACCTTTTGTAATAAAGATACAGATAAATTTTCTTTGCTGACCAGAACCCAGAACATTTTGACCCATCTGCTTTGTCAATGTAATGGTCAACGTCCTCCTGATAGGAATTAATTAAAGTGTTTTTGTAAGAAGAATACAATTGAATATGATTGAGAGTTTAAGAGCAACACTCTGAGGGCACTTTGAAGTATTTTGAATGGCAATACATACTTTAATATTATAAAAAACGGTTACTATAAAATATTGCAATATTTACATAAAGTGTACATAGACCTGGCCCAGGCTCCATACATTTCTGGAACATCTCCTTTGTAAAAGCTGTAAATATGGTTGATTAAAGGAGTCATGTTCAAGGAGTGAGCAAATGACCATCAACTCTGCACAAATTTAGATTGCAAGCAGCCAAGACCCACATTTGTCAGTAGAGCTTGAGACTACTAGACCTACTCGTATGAAGTAACAACTGGGTTTAATATAATCTAATATATAAAAATAAGTCGGGTTTTCCTCCCTGATGCTATAACTCCAGAACGCACGAACCGATTTCCACGGTTTTGCATTCGTTGGAAAGGTCTCGGGGTCCGAGAGGTTTATAGGTAGGGTAGGGTAGGGTAGGATAGGGTAGTGTATGGTAGTGTAGGGTAGTGTAGGGTAGGGTAGGGTAGTGTAGGGTAGGGTAGGGTAGGGTAGTGTAGTGTAGGGTCGGGTAGGGTAGGGTAGGGTAGATAAATGTTTGGTCTTTTTATGGCAAAACAAAGTTTGCCGGGTCAGCTAGTCTATATATATAAAAGAGAAAGTATGTATGTATGTTCCTTATAGACTCCGAAAGGGCTGGTACGATTCTAATGAAATTTTTAGACAATCTTTAGATTAACCCAGTGGATAATCCTGTAAAGTTTGGTGGCGATGGGAGCCACGGGCGGAAGCTAGTAAATAAATAAATAAAACCTTTCTACTCTTTCTAGAGAACTTGTTTCTATCTATTCAATTAAAAGTACACCATAAAAAAAATTGAATGTAAATAAATGAAAAATTTAATCATATTAATGGAATGACCGAGAGAAACATTTTAGTTTCAGTTGAACATACCATAATAAAATAATATTTGAGTTGTTTTTAGGGTTCCGTACCCAAAGGGTAAAATCGGGACCCTATTAGTAAGACGCCCCGGTCCGTCTGTCTGTCTGTCACCAGGCTGTATCTCATGAACCATGATAGCTAGACAGTTAAAATTTTCACAGATGATGTATCTCTGTTGCCGCTATAACAACAATTACTAAAAACAGAATAATATAAATATCTATGTGGGGCTCCCATACAACAAACGTGATTTTTTGGCATTTTTGCAATAGTGGTACGGAACCCTTTGTGCATGAGTCCAACTCGCACTTGGCAGGTTTTTATATATCTTATAAATCTAGGGTATGAATGAGACCATATCCAGACTATGCCCCACTTGCTGGAGTGTCCTGGCTGTCCATTCACTTGCACCCTGGAAGACCTGTACGGTGCTTCTGATGCTGCAATAAGCATGGCCGCCTACTGGGCCCAGACAATCTAATTAAATGTGTCATTGAATCAAAACGAAAAAGAAGAATACCATATCAATGAATCAACTGGCATATGAATGAGACCATAGTTAAGAATCAACTGGCTTATGAATTATATTGTTTTTTTTTTTCATTTTGGATAAAAAATGTTGGGGATAATCACAGCGTCCGAAAGGACAAAATTGTAAAAAAAAAAAAGTTTTATGATAATTTTGCAACTATTCAGTTTTGGTCCACATATTCTAGAACATTTTGTATTATTTTTATTTATAGAATATAATCCTAAAGATAAGGGATAAAAAAAAACACATTGAGTTCACAAGATAAGTAATAAAACTATGTATTCAGAAACATCTTGAATTATAGCAATATCATGAGCATCATGTGATCATAATGTGTAGTGTTTAAATATAAACAATTCATAACGGCATTGACAGTAATGTCATTAAAAATGTAAACAAAATCAGCTGTTCTTATGTTAGGGAAACTTCGTAATTGTTAAATGGAGTAGGTATTAACAATTAATTTATTTTTGTATGTTACATACTTAATTTCATTGGTATTCAGTAAAAAATTAAGAAATTAAAAACTAATCAACCATATTTTAATTAATTTCCCATAGATAAAATTATTCGTTTTAAAGTTTAAAAAAAGAAAACGTGAAGTTATGTACTCACATCAGTTTCCCAGTAGCCGGTAAAAAAAAAGAGTGTGTTAGGTCGATTTTTGACCTCCGAACAAAGTAATCACAATAAACTTTAGTACAGCGCACTTTTGATCCGACTGAGATTAAGTACTGTATGGTTATAACTAGCATTCAATGTCACCACGTGTAGCGCAACAGCTCAGTAAACAAAGTAGATAAGTAACTAATTATATAATTAACTACTTGTTACACTGTTTTCTAATCTAGTAAGGTGTATTTTTAAATTATCGCCAATTCTAGGAAATAACAATTTGACGTTTGATTCGCACACGGAGATGATACTGCCAGCACTAGAATTTTAATTTGCCTAATGTTATTTGAAAAGGGTATGAATCAAATTCTTAATTTCTTGATTTTACAGTAAAAGATATAGTTAGTCCTTATGCACGCATAACTACAAAGCTACAGGCAGACAGCCTTATGTAAAGCGTTACAAGGTTTACATAACATTACTCATTGAAAACAAATACATTTCAGTCTAAATTTCCAGAAATGTTTAGAGATTTATTTGTGAAAGTATTATGTTATCTCTAAAAAACTAATATTTTCTTTTATTGGCCTTTCTGTTACATACATTACTTATTCACTTTTCATACATTACTTATTCACTTTTCATACATTACTTATTCACTTTTCATACATTACTTATTCACTTTTCATACATTATTTACCCACAAATACTGTTAAAAACATTAAGTGGCAACACTTCATCAGTCAAAATAGAAGCTGGCGTTCCATGTTCAATTGATATAAAGATGTTTCGCATCACATTTCCTTACAGGATTTTTCCACTGTAACAGATTGAAGTTGGTAAAAAAAATACTTTCATCGTAATCCGTTCAACAGTTGTAGCGTGATCGAAATACAAACATACAAACTTTTACACTCTTAATAGGATAAATAAAATATACTAGTTAAACTGTACCTTCTACAACTTGTACTGGTTTATTGCTAAATGGCAATTTAGATTTTAACAGGTAAAGTACGTTCTTCCGTTAGTAGTCAATTTATTGATGACATTAATGATCGTTGTTATCAGCTCGAAATGGCTCTGAGGTCATCAGTCACGCATGATTAATGATGAAGACATAGATGTAGAGTATTTGTATGTTGGTTGCGTAGCGAAACCTTATTAAACCTATGGAAGAAGATGTCTAGGTCAGGTTTACGTAGTAACTAATATTTAATCTGTGGTCAGGTCTAGGCTTAGTTATAGCACCTAGGTTGTGCGTGAGGCTGCCATACAACGAACGTGTTTTTTTTGCCGTTATTTTCGTGCGCGAGTCCGACTCACACTTGGCCGGTTTTTTTATAAGTACTTCGATCGCGTTCGGTTCCGTTCCAGGGCTATAGATGGTGTTAGCAGCGATGTTCAAACTAATTGGTTTTCTCGGTTCGTGACAATTTTTTTCTTTAAACACCGTGACAATTTGTTTTATAGTATTATATGCACGGTTTTACAGTTTAATTCTACCGAAATGTGTTAGAATACAAATTAAGAAAATCGAGTGGCATGCCTCAGAAATTTAAAACCGCGCCATCTATCGGAATCAATTTTAAATGATCCGTACAAATAACCTTTGAAATGTGAATTAGGCCCAACATTCCATAATTTTGGGCTTAGGAGAGTTTATTAAACAATAACATAAAATTTTTATGATCAATTCTAGAAAATGTTAAAATCAAAAATGTTAAAATTAAATAACAAATCGATACTTATAGCGCCATCTAGTGACATTTATTTAAACCAAATGTTCTTTGTTAGCGCTGGGACCCCATGGCTGCTACTGATATTTCCTAATGGAATGAACCACGAACACTTGTTAACTTTACTAACTTACTCACTCGTTATAACGTAAACGATCGCTTATGTCAAAATGTATACAAAAAAAGAGGTTTCTCTTTACCATCACCAGACGGACGCGATTGAGCGTGAGTAAAAAATCCCACTAAGGCCTTTATACTTAACATCACGGCAGGGACAGCCGCTTCAAGGAAAAGAGCCGTGAGCAGAATATCTATATTACCTGACGTCTTCAAGAAAAAGAGCCGTGAGCAGAATATCTATATTACCTGACGTATTCAAGAAAAAGAGCCGTGAGCTCAATATCTTTCTTATTTGACGTATTCAAGAAAAAGAGCCGTCAGCAGAATATCTATCTTATCTGACGTCTTCAAGAATAAGAGCCGTGAGCAGAATATCTATCTTATCTGACGTCTTCAAGAAAAAGAGCCGTGAGCAGAATATCTATCTTATCTGACGTCTTCAAGAAAAAGAGCCGTGAGCAGAATATCTATATTACCTGACGTCTTCAAGAAAAAGAGCCGTGAGCAGAATATCTATATTACCTGACGTATTCAAGAAAAAGAGCCGTGAGCTGAATATCTATCTTATCTGACGTCTTCAAGAAAAAGAGCCGTCACAGAATATCTATCCTATCTGATGTATTCAAGAAAAAGAGCCGTGAGCTGAATATCTATCTTATTTGACGTATTCAAGAAAAAGAGCCTTCAGCAGAATATCTATCTTATCTGACGTCTTCAAGAAAAAGAGCCGTCACAGAATATCTATCCTATCTGATGTATTCAAGAAAAAGAGCCGTGAGCTGAATATCTATCTTATTTGACGTATTCAAGAAAAAGAGCCTTCAGCAGAATATCTATCTTATCTGACGTCTTCAAGAAAAAGAGCCGTCAGCAGAATATCTATCTTATCTGACGTCTTCAAGAAAAAGAGCCGTCAGCAGAATATCTATCTTATCTGACGTCTTCAAGAAAAAGAGCCGTCAGCAGAATATCTATCTTATCTGACGTATTCAAGAAAAAGAGCCGTCAGCAGAATATCTATCCTATCTGACGTATTCAAGAAAAAGAGCCGTCAGCAGAATATCTATCCTATCTGACGTATTCAAGAAAAAGAGCCGTCAGCAGAATATCTATCCTATCTGACGTATTCAAGAAAAAGAGCCGTCAGCAGAATATCTATCATAACTGACGTATTCAAGAAAAAGAGCCGTGAGCTGAATATCTATTCTGACGTAGATGTTTCATTATCCTACGAACTTTTATTGCTCTGATCTGTATGACCCCGATGAAAATGTGTTTTCGTATTTATTAGCTCAGTTATGTAATTAAATTACTGATAATAGGAGCTATTACAAATTGTAAGGTCAAGAAGTTACAAATAAAACAAACGTTGAAATAAATAAGTCATAGTCATAACACAAGATGACGATAAACAATAACAGCCGCAGATCTTCGAGGTTAAGCAACGCTTGCCAAGGTCGGTCCGTGGATGGGCAACCATTCCTTATATTTCGAGACTCTTCTCTGCCTCGGCAAGTACTGGGGGTCTACTCCCTAAGAACGAAGACCGTAGTTTCGGCCTTCGTTACGGGCGTTTCCTTCTACGTATCACAAACGGGCGCATGATTAGTTCGGGGCTCTGAACTACTAATGAATGTCAACACAATTTGACAGTTGTACCTACTCCCGATGTGTTTTATCCGTCCGAATTTTTTTATCATTACGGTGTCTACGGTTCATTCCGAAGTTCCGGAAGTTTAATTTAGGGAGTAGAACTCTTGGTCCCGGTTGTCAGTAATGAATGTCTTTGACAGACATTCATTAGACTGGTGACAGGTTTCAGGCTTCTGATAGTTATAAGTCATGAATAGATTTTCACCCAGTCTTGCCAAAGGTTTCGTTGTATCGTGGTGCTGGTGCCCTGTTCATGGGCGCCGGGGTGGTGTGTACTTGCACCCCTTTTTCTTTTTTTTGCTTGGAGAAATGCTCTTGCATTCTGCGCTACCACGGGGCGATAGCACAGATATGTGGGACTCCAACCCACTAAAACTGCACGGTGTCCTCCAGTGCCGCTTTTGGTGGGAACACGGGTACGCGATAGCAGTTAGAACACTTCCGCGAACCCGCAGCGGCTGTCCGTCACCGTACCGTCCTCTAGGGAGTACCCCCCATCAACGGCGCACCAGAACACATTGCACACCGTGACCACCCGATGGACCAAACCAGCACATGGGCACCAGGCGATCCCGTGTATGGCACACTTGCACCCTCCTGGTCCTAGCTTTCAATAAAATATTCAAAAAATATAAAATACTCAGAAGGGGTCGAAGCTGCGACAAAACAGCGAGTCAAGTTACTCGACCACTTGCCTTCCCCCACCACGGCGCACACTACCTAGTCTACCACACAGTTTGCCGCCTACTCGACCCATGTAAGCCATGTATACGTAAGGCGCAGGCCACACAGAAATGGCGTCGGGCGCGGACATTGCACGGGCGGCGTCCTATTCCATTCTAATTTCAAACTAAATGCATGGAAATAAAGCGCAATTTAGGACACACGGTATGTCGTTGCTCGGACGTGGTTATGACGCGCCATTTCAGCGCCCGCGCCTGTTCAAATTGCAGTGAGATTAAAAATAATAGGTATTGGACACAAACTTTTTGCTTTACCAAATCAATAAAAATTGACAAAGTTGAACCGCATCAAAGTTCAGGAGTGGGGGTATGTGACGTCACTAAAGCAGTAAAAAGTGTACTAGCGGCGTGACGTCATACGATATTTCAACGCATTATATCTTCGTCACGTTTACGTGTCAAAAGAAAAAATACGTGTCCATTATACTAGCTGACCCGGCAAACTTTGTTTTGCCATAAAAATACCAAACATTTATCTACCCTACCCTACCCTACACTACACTACCCTACCCTACCCGACCCTACACTACACTACCCTACACTACCCTACCCTACACTACCCTACCCTACACTACCCTACCCTACCCTACCATTCTCTACCCTACACTACCATACCCTACCCTACCCTACCTATATAGCCTATGTCCTTTCCCAGGTCTCAAACTATCTTCATACCAACTTTCATCTAAATCGATGCAGCGGTTTAAGCGTGAAAAGGTAACAGACAGACAGACAGACAGAGTTACTTTCACATTTATAATATTAGTATGGATAATATAATATTATATTAATATACCTGGCGGACAAAAAACTAATTTTCAGTAAGCTACCCTATTGTTAAATCAATAAATAAAGAAGTGTCACCAATTTCAAATGTTCCTTTGCTGCGAAGGCTAGTATAATACTCACAACGGATCTTTGTGGCTCTGAATTGGCTGCAAGAGGCTGCGCATTAGCTATTTTGTGTCAATATTGAAAGTGAAAATAGCATTGTATCACTGTCTCTTTCACTCGCATACGTTTGTCGCATCATCCTATCTCGTATACTCTATGCAGTTAATCTGTTTCGTGCGCAATAGTTGACAGAGCTAACTTCAGAGCCACAAAGATCCGTTGTGAGTATTATACTCGGGTTACTACTGGAATAAGATGATTGATGATTTGACTGGTCTACATTTTCGCAGTAGCATACCTACATGATAATCTTGGAAATATAGAGGGATTATTCAATGTATTTCACAAGAGCCGACAGACCAAGCAGAGCGGTAAGAAAGATAAACCGGCCAAGTGAGAGTCGGACTCGCACAGGAAGGGATCCGTACCATTGTGGCAAAAAAAAAACACTTTTGCTGTATGGGAGCCCTACTCAAATATTTATTTTATTCTATTTTAAGTAGGTATTTGTTGTTATAGCGGCAATAGAAAAACATCATCTGTGAAAATTTCAACTGACTAGCTATCACGGTTCATGAGATACAGCCAGGTGACAGACAGACAGACGGACCGTGAAGTCTTAGTAATAGGGTCCCGTTTTTACCCTTTGGGTACGGAACTCTAAAAACGCACTTATAGAATTGGTCCATTATGAATAGGAGGTAATGTGCGTCAGTGGCCCAGTAACATTTTTCCTTTGAGCTGTCCTAGCCTATCGTAGTACAGGATAACATGAGTACCTAACAATAGAATGCGAGATAAGCGTTATATCTAGTTTAATTTAGGTAGTTACTGACATGGGGTTAACTGTACAAACTTTATGAACATATTTACCACAGGTCTAAGGAGCAGTTCCCAATACTTTTAAGGGATTTTCGCATTCTTTAACAACACCTCTAACTTTAAATTGTTACTGTGATGTGAATATCTCTTAAAAATAAGGGAATTGGCACTCTAGTGGGAAGCAAATTGCAATATCCAACAATCCAATTAGCTCTCAAACTATTCTAAAAACCCTGTATTTCGAAATCCAAAATTAATGACATAAATACGTATTAAAAAAAAAGGTTACTTACGGATTCGCGTTCCCGCGCGCGGCAAACGCACACAAGTAAAATAAAACAACACTATACCACAACATGGCTGACGGTTGTGCTCTCATATGATCATTCTCCCGCGTATTTATACCTTGCAGCGAGATAAGTCACCACATAGCGTAACGTAAACAACGAAAAAGCTCAAAATAATAACTATTATTATAGTGATAAGTGCAATCTAATCGAACTCCTAACCTTTGCGGTAGTTATGTTGGTGATGTCAGGTTTATAACTAGACTTCTGAAAAAAATGTTCTCGGTAGGACATTAGTTAAATTCGGAGAAATATTTTATTGTTGCATTATAACCAGTCCCTAGGGAGGTGCGCCGGGCGCTGTCATAAGGGCGCTGAAATCAAAACCAACGACTTTAAAAAAAAACAGGCGGAAAAGCTAGAAATATGGACATCTAGGTTTTTATCAAATTATTTGGTTGTTAAGGCGCAGATATTCCTGAGTATCTGATTTTAATATGAGAATCACGTCTAAACTTTTGGAAAAAAAAATATGTTACATATTAGACCATTTTTCGTATATCAAAGAATTAATTTGTAAAGTTATGTCAAACACGGACAAAAAAAACCGGCTAAGTGCGAGTCGGACTCGCGCATGAAGGGTTCCGTACCATTATCGCAAAAAACGGCAAAAAAATCACGTTTGTTGTATGGGAGCCCCACTTAAATATTAACTTTATTCTGTTTTTAGTTTTTATAGCGGCAACAGAAATACATCATCTGTGAAAATTTCAACTGTCTAGCTATCACGGTGCATGAGATGCAGCCTGGTGACAGACAGACAAACGGAAAGCGAAGTCTTAGTAATAGGGTCCCGTTTTTATCCTTTGGGTACGGAACCCTAAAAATGAAAATCGCACCAAAACCGCCGGGCGCATTTTAATGACATTGTCACCATCTCAAAGACAATTTAATTATCTACATTTTGATCAAAAAAAGTTTTTCAAGTCATACTCAGAATGAATTTTTTGGCGGGATTTTTTCGAGTAAAGTTCAGTGGCTGCTTTAATTATTCGCAAATTGGTTCCTAGTGAATATTGTGCTGTAAAATTGGTGTAGTTTTGTGTCTCAAGTGTTTATGCAACTGGAGAAAATTCGGAATCTTTGAAACAGGTGCTATCTTGGCTAAGTGAAGCTGAGAGTGTTATTTTAACCCCCGCGGGAAAAAGAGGGGTGTTATAAGTTTCACGTGTGTTGCTGTGTATCTGTGTATCTGTGTATGAACCGATTTTGATTTAGTTTTTTTTATTTGAAAGGTGATTTTGTCGAGAGTGTTCTTAGCTATGTTTGAATAAAATCGGTTCAGCCGTTCATAAGTTATGGGCGTTTTACTGTTGAGAATCGGGGTGTTTTCGCAAGATAAATGTGTCGGGGCCTTTTAAATTTTAAAATTTTACTTGTAGTAAGTACCTCAGCAAAGCTTTGGCTCAAACTATACATTTGCTGCCAAATATTCAAAAAAAAAAAAATATTGGAATGTGTTACATCCGCTTTCTGATGAAAACAAAGTTTCTGTGCAAAGGGTCTGTATTACTCTATAAAACTAAAGGAACTAAACGTGACACTGGCTAAATGCAAAAAGAGCGAAGTCAAAAAAAAAATGTCTTAGAATTATAAGGAAAGTACAAAAAACTACCGAATTTTGGGGCGCGCTGTTGTGAAACGAGTGCGCATTTTGTTCCGTCAAGGTCGTTGGCGACTATCGTCTTAATTTTTTTAATGTAAGACTATTACTGTTTGCAGCACAACGCTTAACAAATCATGTCAAATTATGTATAGATTATATTTTATTTTGTTACCCACATCCGTGTGTCGCTGCGGGGTGCCAACAATGCCAACTGAAAAGTGTAAACCAGCGCTGGGTGTCTGACGCCCAACAAATGCTGAGTTGGTAAACCTTTGCTGCGCGCGAAATATACACAAAAACAATTACACGGGCGATTTCCAGTACCACTCGCGTATCGCGAACACAATTTCGAGTAACGATCGGCTGGTTAACAATCAATTTCAAACAATGATGTCAAAAAGCTGTCAAATCGATGACAGCGAGCTGACACAGTATTGCAACGAAATAACAAAAAAAGAACGAAACGTTTGGTTTCGAATAAAACATAATGAATGCGAAAAATGGGTGTCTTGTACATCTCTGCCGCACCCTTCAGGGAATAGTTGTGATGATGTTAAGATAACAATTCCCAGTAAATTGTAACTTAACTAAGGTAAAGGTTAGAACTATCAAACTGTCACAAAACAGACCAAGGCTCTAGAAGTTGTTCGAAATAACCTTGTCTACCAGTGATAACGATTATCAAATTCATTTACTTTCAAAAAATACTACAAAGTCAAAACTTTCGTTTCGTATTATACAAGTATGTTTTTAATTAAAAAAATCCAAACACAAGAATAAATTTGAAGAAATTGACGGTTAATCCGTGAACATAAATAAAACAAAATACATCCGAACTACGTAGAACCGCCTACTTTTTGGTAAGTCTGTTAAAAATGAGCATTTTCCTAAAGTTTGTCTTATGTATTGTCATTACTTTGCAGAATTTGATCATTTTTAGCAACACTGTGGGATGTTGTAATAATTAAAATACAACATATGTATTTGTAATTGGAGGAGCTCGTGGCTAAATAATACAACCGCACGGGTCGATCTTAAGGTTAAGCAACGCTTGCCGAGGTCGGTCCGTGGATGGGTGACCATTTCAACATAGGTACCGAGTTGCCTCCGTGCCTCGGTGCGCACGTTAAGCCGTTGGTCCCGGCTGTCATTTGAAGATCTTTGACAGTCGTTACGAGTAGTCAGAAGCTTGAGATCTGACACGTCTTGCCAAGGGGTATAGTGTTACCCAGTTATTGGGTTGTGGAAGTCAGATAGACAGTCGCTCCATGTAAAACACTGGTACCCAGCTGAATCCGGTAAGACTGTCACAAATGGTAACAAACGTCCTTTTTTGCCGTTTTTTTGCGATAATGGTACCCTTCGTGCGCGAGTCCGACTCGCACTTGGCCGGTTTTTTTACTGTAGCTGCCATTTTTAGGGTTCCGTACCCAAAGGGTAAAAACGGGACCCTATTACTAAGACTCCGCGATCCGTCTGTCTGTCTGTCACCAGGCTGTATCTCATGAACCGTGATAGCTAGACAGTTGATGTATTTCTGTTGCCGCTATAACAACAAATACTAAAAACAGAATAAAATAAATATTTAAGTGGGGCTTCTATACAACCATCGTGTTTTTTTGCCGTTGTTTGCGATAATGGTACGGAACCTTTCGTGCGCGAGTCCGACTCGCACTTGGCCGGTTTTTTCATATAACCAACGCAATAGAATTCAAAATTGGTTGAACGAGCTGCAAAAAGGGATTATTGAAATGTCTAAAATTATTATGTTTTAAATGTTATTTAAAAATATCCGCTTCCGTATTCTCACCTTCATCTGAAATCCTGCGGTTTTATCAGCAGGTGGCGACCCATATTCAAAGTCCGTTTTAAAGACCTCCACTGGACTAGGAAATATTCGTCGATAAATTAATTTCAATTAACAGGTAACAACTGTCAATTTGATGACTTGAGGTCTTCTTGAGGTAGTCTATTTGGCGGGCTTGACCAGTCCAGTTGCCCAGTTGGCGCCACTGTTGACAAAGGTACATAAAGGTGAACGCGCACCTAGACGCACCGCACTCGCCGCACGCGCCGCAGTCATCGCATTTTATAAATCTTTATATGAAATCGTATGCAGCCTCGCGCACCTATCCGCGCCGCACGAGCCGCATTTCAGCAAAATGCTGTAGGTATACGGATTCCACCAGTGCGTGCGGATGACGTCATCAGACTCGGCGGGCGATGCGGGTGGCGCGGCAACATGATCCGTATCCGTATGAAAATATAGTTCAAGATGTACAGAAGTGAATACAATGCGTGCGGCGCGTTCGGCGCGGATAGCGCGGGGCCAAGAGAAAATGCGATGACTGCGGCGCGTGCGGCGAGTGCGGTGCGTCTAGGTGCGCGTCGCACGGAAGCAAAGTTTGAATTAAAATACAATTCTAATGCCGTAAAAATGCGATTAAATATAAAATAAAGTATGACGCAGTTTTGTGAAGACCCTTTTTTTCGAAAAAAAAGGAGTAGGTACATTAAACTTTATTAAAGCAGTGGTTGGTAAATCCCGTACCATTTTGAAGACCTCTGTCTACACCAGCGCCGCTAGCGACAAATTTAAACGCGCCAAGTCATTGAGTCGCCTTCAATTTCTATCGTCAATCAGATCTCTATTATGTAGCTATTCTTTGTGACCCAGAGATAAACGTATCTTCGTAATTTGTTTGCATAATCGGATTATTTATCTATTAAATGTAAATATTTACGAACAATCTGAGGAAGAGTAATTACTGTTAGTACTAGAATTCTCAATGATTAGTTAACTTTATTTCTGTATTTAACCGTTTCTATATTGACTTTTGATGTTGCTTAATAAAATACGGATTAGCTCTAGTAAACAAAGGTGAAAGATCTTTTAGATGTATTCATCAGCGACAAAGTTAAAATAGCTTCAAAGTTGATAATTTGAAAGAGAAGTCAGCAAAAAAAACTTAATTCAAAAAATCAAAAAACCCGACTGCTTCAAAAGCGAACTAAAAAGTCGTAAACAAGGAAAAAAATCATGCTGTGCAGGCGGAGGATACATATTCGCGGGCTGGCTGACCAAAATCTGGTGTATCCTCCGCCTGCACAGCATGATTTTTTCCTTGTTTACGACTTTTTAGTTCGCTTTTGAAGCAGTCGGGTTTTTTGATTTTTTGAATTAAGTTTTTTTATTTATAACTTTTTAGTTAGTTTTTTTTTCGAATTAGATACATTTTAACATATAAGTGTTATATTTTTGAAATCACCTCTTAAAACCCTTTATTTTGATACCCCACACGATGGGTTTGGAAGAAAAAAAAATTTGGTCCCCAACAATATGGCACCCAAAAGCCGCCATTTTTCTATTGTCCAATTTTAATGTAGCCTATGACACTCGCAGGGTTAAGACGAATCGATTGACGTATGAATCATCAAAATCGGCCAACGCGTTTGGTCTCTGGAACGCCATATAGGAACAAACATACATACATACTTACATACATAGACTGATAAACACATTACCCTCCTTCGGCAGTCGGGTAAAAACGACAACATTTATGGAAATTGTTTGAAATCTGGTTTGTTGTTTGAAGAGTTTTGATTCAGTAATCACTGTTCGTATTGTTACAAGATAGGGCAGCGCCATCTAGTGACGAGTAGAAGAACTAAGTAGTAACTAGTGGCGCCATCTAGTATCGAATAGCGGAACTAATGTTCTCGAAAGTTCGTGTCGAGTAGAATTTTCCAGAATGTTCGGTTCGAACATTCTGGAAGTTTCTAGTCGCTTCGGGATCGATGAGTTCAAAAGTCGATTGTTCTGGAAGATTCTCGAAGTACCTGGAACAGTATTGAACGTTCTAGAAACATCTTCCGGGCTATATAAAGAGCGGTCGGGTTCGTCGTGGGGCAGTTTCGATTGAGAAGCGATACAGAGCGATCAAAGCGGAAAGAAGTGCGAAGTAATAGAATTGTTTAAGAAGTGTTTTTGCAATAAACAGTGATTAATTGAATTCAGCTGTTTAAACAATTTATCCCTGAACTCCAGCTCGTAACAGTATTTTATTGTATATTTATCATCAAACTGATTAGATAACCATTTTTCATGCATATTCCCCTATTGACCTCTTAGTTTTAACCGACTTACCAAAAGGAGGAGGTTCTATGTTCGACTTTGTTTTTTTTTTGTTTTGTTTATGTTCACCGATATATCTCCGTCGATTGAGGACAGATTTTGAAAATTCTTTTTCGTTTGAAAGAGTATGTTTCGAAATTGGTTCCATTTTAATTTGGTAAAGGGTTGATGAAGAACTTCGTAGATAAACAACAGAAATCTTCAATTAATAACGGCAAATCTCTCGGGATTGCTGCAATCGCATGTCTGTTTATTGTTTTTACCATTTCATAACATAACATCACGCCAGTACGCTCTAAAGGGGTACGCAGATCTCTAACTTCACCGGTTATGTTCAAGTTTCATGTTATTCAGGTAATCTATTCTGGCGTTATAGGCACTTTACTAAACAACTTGCCTATTATGTGAGTAAATCTAAAAAGGAAAAAATAAAAAAACTTTTTTGCAAAAAAATAACTTAATTTTAGGAAGTCGGTGTCCATATCGCTAGAAAATGGTACCTACGAAAGACACCGACTTCCAAAAAATAAGTTATTTTTCACTATGTAGTTATTCATTTGGAAGTCAGTAGTATTTTTTTGCAAAAAAGTTTTTTTTATTGATATCTATTGAAAACTTCGGGCGTCATTATTTTAGTTGTCATTATTATCAAACAATGACTAGTAAAACTTAACAAGGCATGTTTGAAATAAAATCATCACAAAAAGAGTCTGAGAAGTTTCAATACTTAGGTATTTCGTTTAATCCTCACAAAAGTTATGACAACAGCTGTAATAAAGTGATCAAAAGTATTGCACAACATCAAACAGTCTATTAATAACAGAGAAAATACATAAATGGGCCTTCTTTATACAAAAACTTTTTAACTATGTTTCGTTTTTAGCACTTATTGGCAGAAATTTGAATTAAGAAATCAAAATTTCTGTGGCGAATTCAAATTAAGAACATGCGAATCAATGTTTAAAATAAGATTATGGTCAAAAAGTTTTTATAATTAAGGATGTTTATCTGAAATGATACTGTAGCCTCTCTGACCTTACACAGGTCTAAAAACAAAACGATAAGACTCTATACTTAGCAAAAATGATCCCCCTATTACTGTTATTTCTGGCGACACAGCAGATATTTTCCAATTAATATTCCGTATAATGAGGCGACAAATGTTGCAATTTGTAACGTATGGATCTCTTATCATTTCCCCACTGTTATTCTCTTTTAAATGAACCTAATTTAGGATACCATAATACTCTATTGTGCGACGGTGATCATAAAGAACATGGCAGAATAGAGAACTAACATACAACACGGTCAAAATAGTACAATGTGTTAAATTTGACAGGTTTCTGACATCTTACAAGCAGCGACGCCATTATTGTAGACGCTCGAATGACATTGGCGTTGGTTAACATTTTTGAATATTGAAAAAACAATATGGTGGACGGTAGTTCCGGTTTTGGCGAAGCGCCAAAAGATCCTATTCACAAATTGAATTATATTTAACAAAGTTTTTGCAAATAAGTTTTGACGTGTGAACTTTCATTACTAATTAGTAATTACAGTACAACAATTTTCTTAATATCCCTCAGAAAACTTCTCGTTTCTTCAGTCGCCGGATTTCTATCAGATGCTCTTTGCAGTTGGTGCAGACCGGACGCTCACAGTCTCAATCAACTTGGTAGTATATAGAGTTGTTAATACTCTTTTAACTTAATGTAATTTCTTTAAGGCGCAGATTCCCTTGAGTAGCTGCTTTTAAAATGAGAATCACGCCTAAACGGCTAGTCGTAATTTTTTGGAAAAGATATATGTTATACTAGAGCGTTTCCTTAATAATTTCATCTGAGTACATTTTAAAATATATTAGTGTAACATAGTTTAATTAATTTGCAAAGTAATGTCTAACGCGGACCAAAAATCGACAATCACGCAAAAACCATTGGACGTATTTTTATGAAACTTTCACCATCTAAAAGGCAATTTAAGTATCAAAATTTTAATCTAGGGCTTTTTTTTAAATTATTATTAGTAAATAAATGTTATTAGTTTTGCCGACTAAACTTGGTGCGCGTTGAAGCGGGGGCCCCACCGGGCGACGGGCGGCAGTGCACCGCTGACCACTGTCACGGGTAGACGCTGACGCTCGCGCGCTCGGAGCAAAAGGACACTATTTTATTTGCTTGTTTATAAGGTTCGCGCTAAAATGGGCGGTAAATTCAAATTTTTGAAAGTGAGATGGCTTATAATGAAAAAAAAATTGATTACTTAGGTAAGTGGCATATTTTAATTATCAATAATGTATTCCTAAAGTTTAAATTAGTATAGGTAACTAAATAAAAAAATACACATAACATAAATATAAAGTAAATTTGTAATAAACATACTTTTATTTTATTAAAATAATTATGTTATTTCTGTTTTACCAAAATAGCAAATAGCAAAGATTATCTAGATATAAATGCAGAGACGAGGTGAGTATTGCCATTGCATTCAATGTAACCATACCACCATCCTAGTAGGGACAGTCCGGATAACATTTTCAAAAAGTATGTGAATGTAATTATTAGCAATTTGGCATAGTTGTAAGTATAGTACTCCACTCCAAGTACGTACTGCTCGGGGAAAATAACTGTGCACCCGGCGCTGTCACGTCACTCTGTCGTTCGTCTTGCTCGGGACAAACGTAGGGCGCCGCGCGGGTAGGCTGAAGTGGGTTCGCAATCCAGCGAGGTGCACATTTATTTTGACCGGATTGTACCTCTATTACATCTCCGAATGCGGAGATGTAATTTTTTGGGTCTGTTTTGTGGTAGTGCGTCATGTACGAATACTTTACTAATTTCGCCTAATACAATATAATGGTTTATCTATACTTACAAACATACATTTATATTGTAGCCCCGGCTGTACAGAACAGGAGAAAAAGGCAACTCCGCTTATTGGTCATGAAAATATGGACATAAGTACCGACAGGTAAATGCATAGGTACCTAATTTAATATTCCGACTTTAGTATTATTTAAACATATTTTTATTATTATTTTATAGATTTTGCATTATAATATCAGCAGCCTAATTGCGTAAGTGAATTCGGAAAGGCAAAGTGTCTTACCCCATGAAAGAGTATGAACAATCGACCAATGACATAGACGGAAATCCACATCGCGTCTTTCATCTCGCATGTGATTGGTCAATTGTTTATCAGGGCAAAGGGTATGACTCCATGAAACAATATGAACAATCGACCAATCACATAGACGAAAATCCACATCGCGTCTTTCATCTCGCTTGTGATTGGTTAATTGTTCATGTTCTTTCATGCGGTCAAACCCTTTGCCTTGCCGAATTCACTTACGCAATTAGGCTGCTGTTTATAGTTTTTATACATTTTTACTAGTAAAAGAGTATTTATTTATATATTATAAAGAGTTTTATATTTGGCACCACCAGGCGCGGATACCGGGGGGAGGGGTTGGACAGGGGAAATGGTTTTCATGTGGGCTATTTATTGCTTTTGGTTTTAGTAATAACTATTTAAAAAAAAAAAAAAAAAATTATATTATTTTAAAATATAGTTGGTAAAATAATAATTTAAATAATAATTGGCATATTTATGCATATGAGTGTTTGGTATTTGGTTGTTGTATGAAATAAGCATCTCATGATGTTTTTATTTTAGATGTTTGAGTGACAGCCTGACAGCAAAGGAAAAAAACCTTTATTATGGTTTGTTCATCTTTTATTTTTTGCCCCAGCTGATATAGCATAGATTGTTTCGGTGTATTTATCATTGTAATTATATTTCAGTTCTGCAGAAATTGAAACAACTATATCTGAGGGGGATCCATCATCCTTTCACAAAGTGACCGAAAATGAGGAACAGTCCCTACTAGGTAAACAATGATTTTAACATATTCGGCTCATATGAATATTTATATGATATATTCTTGTAGAACGCAAAAGAAAACAAGAAGGAGAATAAGAAAAGAAAAATAAACGAAGGAAAAACCGAGCAATAGCGATAGACACTAGTACACAAGACGACACAATACAAGAAAGACAGGACAATACAAAGAAACACATCGTATAGATATAAGTGTTCTCGGTTTTGAGGGGTTTTAAAGCTAATAAAATAATGTTAATAATTCACATCATTTTATTTCAAGTATCCCCCCCCCACTCCTGGATCCGCCAGTGCACACAAATCAATTGTCTTTATTTTATGTTTTTATCACTTGTTAAAAATAAAATAATGTTTATAATTCACATCATTTTATTTCAAGTACCCCCCCCACCACTCCTGGATCCGCCCATGCACACAAATCACATGTCTTTATTTTATGTTTTTATCACTTGTTAAGAATAAAATTATGTTTATAATTCACATCATTTTATTTCAAGTACCCCCCCCCCCCACCACTCCTGGATCCGCCCATGCACACAAATCACATGTCTTTATTTTATGTTTTTATCACTTGTTAAGAATAAAATTATGTTTATAATTCACATCATTTTATTTCAAGAATCCCCCCCCCACTCCTGGATCCGCCCATGCACACAAATCACATGTCTTTATTTTATGTTTTTATCACTTGTTATTATTTTTACACTATTTACCTATCACTTGTTACCTTTACGTTACTTGTTACCTTTTCACGTCTAAACCACTAAGCGGAATACAATGAAATTTGGCAAGGAGATAGATGGCATCCTGAGGAAGGACATAGGTTATTTATAGTATTTTATTGGTAGGTACGTAGGGTATGGTAGAGTTGGGTGGAGTAGGTAGGGTAGGTAGATGGGTAGGGTAGAGTAGGTAAGGAACGAAGCCGCGGGGGACAGCTAGTTGCCCATATATGAATGAGCACATTGATTACTTACGTAAATATATAAACCACTAGCTTCTGCTAGCGGCTACACCCGCGTGTTGTGTTTTGTTGCTCCAAGGGAACATTTTACCGGGATGAAATAAATGTGATATTCCGAACTATAATCTGTCTCTGTGCCAAGTTTCACCCAGATCCGTTCACCCGTTCTGGTGTGATTGAGGAACAAATATCCATCCATTCATCCATACTTTCGCATTTTTAATATTCGTAGGATCTCACCACTAATAAAATAATATTTATAATCAGAATGCTACCTTATTATTTCTCATTACATAAAAACAAAAACAGTCAGTAGTCCTCGCCGTCTGAAGCGTATGGTTACCCTACGAAATTACGAGCGTGTAGTTGCGGGGTCGCGGGGGTGCGGCGCAAGCTCCGCCCAATCGCTCAAGGTCGCTGGGGCGTGTTGTCGCCTTAAAGAATAGGCGGCAGTATCAAAAGGAAAACAGTTTTACAGCTCTATATAGTTCACACGGAAAACAAAACAATACAACAATCAAGTATTTAGTTCTGACTTCAAATTATTTTACACGATAAATCTAATAATTGATGGACATGGCAATTAGCATTTGTTTATTTTGTTTTTATTCGGCAATGCGATGATTGCTGAGGGGCATTAAGAAAATAGTTGTGCTGTACACACATTATTAATGATCGAAGCGCGTGGCCAGAATCGGAACTAAAGCCACGAACGTTTACCATCAGCGCCCTCTAACGATGTAGTTCAGTGCTAAAAGATCCTTTTAACACTTGAACTACATTTACATAGAACTTTATCTGACTTATTATCTTTTACATGTCGCTCGGTGGTTGCCACGTAACAGCAGATATTTTCCTATTAATCTCCTGCAGAATGAGACGACATGTCGCTAACTGTGGCGGTCTTAGCTGTGGTGTGGGGTCTCTTGTTCGTTCTCCACTGGTATTGCCTGGTGGTGGTCGTTGGGCGCGACGAAGAGCGCGGCGACGACGGGCTCGAGCTGCATGGGGAAGAGAGGTTGAGATTGGGCTCGAAAAAGGAGGAGTAAGCTACGGCTAGATTTTGTTGAGATAGCTATATTATTATTATTTTTCGTAGACTAAACTGACAGAAGACCTGCCAATGATCTTATTTATTTTATTTTTTTGCATTTGCGGTTCATAGTGATGTGGGTAAAGCTCATTCAAAAGTGATTCATCGAATCGATGTGACATGACACCTCAATTTAATTTTACTAATTGGTGTAAATAAATGTTTTATGAATATTAACGTAATATATTTTAATATAACAATATTAATACACTTAGTACATTATTATTGTAATAAATAAGAAATCAACAATAAAATGAATGCGATCGATAGAATGAAGTCTGACACAAATGAGTAGAAATTAAATAAGGACCGCTAGTTTCTTAAGATTTTGTTTTCTGTTAATAGTTCCATTTTCGATCTACTTCGATTTTCGACCATCATTCGATCACTCAGGATACGACATTATTTTTGTGTAACGATAAAGTGGCAACCCCCAAATGTCAGTTTAGTCTACGAAATAAAAAATCAGAGGTTGACTCTTCGAGAATGTTCGGGTTAGTAGTGTCGTTTCTGTCACTCAAATCTGTGTGAATCATTCTTAAACTTGGATGTACGAAGTAACAAGATCATTTTAGTAAAACCCACTTGGATCTATGTTTTACTTGTGACGGAAAATAATTTCAAGAAAAAAATATTTTTGCCATATTTCAATATCCACATTAATTTTGAGTTAGACCCATTTAGCACTGCACATTAATGCTTCAATTAAACCATGGAAATACCGATTTAAGTGTTGAGTTAATTGAAAGAGCCTGTTTCATAGCGTCCGGAAAGGTACTACCATCAGATATATTCAGGTCTAGTTGAAAACCAGCGTCAGGAAATAGTTATCTGGCATTTTTGCTGAACTGGGCCTTTTTGGCGCAGCCGTGAGGCACACTTTCCTGTTAACTTACGTCAAACTTTACACTTTTTCTTATTTTATTTGCATCTTATGTGATGTATAATATTACGTTGTGTGTCTTTTAGTCTGTGCTAAATAAATGTATTTTCTTTCTTTCTTTTTTTCTTAGATATTTAAAAAGTGTAGGTAGTAGAATTTGTCTGGGAGATTGAGAACAATGCTTCCTTTTTCTTCATTCTGTTCTTAATCTGGCAAAAATCTAATTTCAACAGACTTCAAGAAGGAGGTGGTTCTCAACACAACTGTATGTTTGTTAGGCGATTACTCCGCCATTTATGAACAGATTTTTCTTATTTGAAAGCTGCTGCATCACATGTTGTCCATTTAAATTTGATTAACATCTGACGAGTACTTTTTAAGTTTTCCTTAATAATGCGTATTTTCATGGTAATATAAGGTACCAAAACTAAAAAGAGTAAAACAAAAAACTTTAAAAAAAAAACCGACTTCCAAAACAGTCGGTGTCAAAAACGAAAAAAAAAATAGGTACCAAAGACACCGACTTCCGAAAAGAAAGTTATTTTTCGCTTTGTTGTGTTTTATTTTGAAAGTAGGTTTTTTTTTTGTAAAAAAGTTTTTGTTTCGTCTACACTAGAAAAAAAAGAGCTTTAAATAAAATGTATAGAAAAGAAGTTATAACTGGCTTAAATGTCTGGTCTTTTATTGGTCGGTAGGAGTGCTCACTTTGCCACACCATTTTTTTTTTACCTATTTAAATCAAAACCTAACCAGACGTGGTGAAACAGGCCCTAAATGCTAGCCCTTTATTTTTCCATCCTGTTTCTTACAAAGCATCATCAACAGTAGGGATAATTCCTAGTTAAAAAAAAAAAAAACTACTTAGTCTGTCAGTTATATTATCAAGTAATATTAGCCACGTATTTTTTGCTTTATCAAATTAATAAAAAAATACAAAGATAAAGCGCATCAAAGTTCTGGAGGTTCGTGACGTCACTTGTGAGTAAAACCTGTACCAAAACGTGACTATTTTTTATTTACGTCACAAAAGGAAAAATACGTGTCCTATAATCTACCTGACGGACGAAAAACATAGTTTTTAATCATTACCCCTATTAACTATTATAATTTATTATTAAAGAGCTTACGGCATTCGTCCGGGGCGGACGAGCGCGCACTCCCTCTGCCCATTCGGGCAGTGTCTGCAACGTCGACGTGTGAGATATTAGTCGCACAGTTACAGTGGCATGCAAAGCGGACTGTGAGGGACTTAGGAGTAACTAGGACCAAGCGAGAGCTAAGAAGGACTTGGGAGCAAGCGAGGACTAAGAAGAACTTTGAACAAAGCGAGGAGTCAGGCATATTATTAAAGAGCTTACGGCA
Organism: Orthosia gothica; assembly: GCA_949775005.1. Classification (NCBI taxonomy): domain Eukaryota; kingdom Metazoa; phylum Arthropoda; class Insecta; order Lepidoptera; family Noctuidae; genus Orthosia; species Orthosia gothica. The sequence continues at coordinate 48,051,110 of OX459034.1, read as the reverse complement.
TTGAGTTGATTGTCTATATAAAAATCAATTGATGTACGTTAGTCTCGCTAAAACCCAACAATCGCTGGACCGATATGAATAAATCTTTTTTTTCTTTTGTCGCCCAAATACAGGCCAGGTTTAAAAATAATAATTGTTGCGTGTGAGGGTAGGTAGGTTAGGTAGGATGGGGAGGGTTGACGGGAGTGAAGCCGCGGGCGCAACTAGCTTTGTAATATATGTTTTCCGAGTTGTGGTGTACGAAATTTCAATACGGTGTAAACGTTTGGAAGCGAGCGCGCACTCTCTTTGCCCATTCGGGCAGTGTCTGCAACGTCGACGTGCGAGATATTAGTAGGAAGGCTTATATGAGTAACTAGAACCAAGCGAGGACTGAGCACTTAGTGCTATGTGAGGACTAAGGACTTGGGGTCAAGCGAGGACTAATGAATTTGGTGTGAGTCTACCTGGCAGGCCCCAACGAGATTTATCAACAGGTGATAGCTTTTCATAAAGGCATTATTTTGTACCTAAAGAAAATAAATAAGATATATTTTGTACCTCAACAGTTTTTGGTTGAATGACGTTTTTATGAAGTGTCTAGCTAGCGGGCCCCTTATGATTATTTTTATTGTTATTATACTTTCAGATCACCCAATGGTGTTAGGAGCTTGATACTATTATGTACCTTACAAATACGAAATTTCAACTTTCTGTGAGCTTTGCTTCAGAAGATATTCGTTATTTAAACAAACGTCCAGCCAGCGGGCCCCTTTTTTAAATACTACTCTTTTATATCATACAATGGTGTTAGGAGCTTGACACTATTATGTACCTTACAAATCCAAAATTTCGACTTTCTGTGAGCTTTACTTCAGAAGATATTCGTTATTTAAACAAACGTCCAGCCAGCGGGCCCCTTTTTTAAATACTACTCTTTTATATCATACAATGGTTTTAGGAGCTTGATACTATTATGTACCTTACAAATCCAAAATTATGACTTTCTGTGAGCTTTACTTCAGAAGATATTCGTTATTTAAACAAACGTCCAGCCAGCGGGCCCCTTTTTAAAATACTACTCTTTTATATCATACAATGGTGTTAGGAGCTTGATACTATTATGTACCTTACAAATCCAAAATGTTCGCCTTTCTGTGAGCTATACTTTAGAAGATATTGGTTAATTAAATATGTATGATTTAAAAGAGTAGTATTTAAAAAAGGGGCCCGCTAGCTGGACGTTTGTTTAAATAACGAATATCTTCTGAAGTAAAGCTCACAGAAAGTCGAAATTTTGGATTTGTAAGGTACATAATAGTATCAAGCTCCTAACACCATTGTATGATATAAAAGAGTAGTATTTAAAAAAGGGGCCCGCTGGCTAGACGTTTGTTTAAATAACGAATATCTTCTGAAGCAAAGCTCACAGAAAGTTGAAATTTCGGATTTGTAAGGTACATAATAGTATCAAGCTCCTAACACCATTGGGTGATCTGAAAGTATAATAACAATAAAAATAATCATAAGGGGCCCGCTAGCTAGACACTTCATAAAAACGTCATTCAATCAAAAACTGTTGAGGTACAAAATATATCTTATTTATTTTCTTTAGGTACAAAATAATGCCTTTATGAAAAGCTATCACCTGTTGATAAATCTCGTTGGGGCCTGCCAGATAGACTCACACATGAATTTGGATAGGTAGGATAGAGATATGCCGAGTTATAAAGCACATTAAGCCACATAAAACAGTCAGATCCACACGAACAAACAAACTTAATCATTAGACAAACACAGAAACATAGACGTACCTAAATACAAACACACAGACACAAACACACCCCTATATTGTAAGTAATTCCCTTGAAATAACATCACGCCAAGAATCGAGTATACAGCATAAAGTAAACGAGATAGTATGATGCGACAAACGTTAGCGAGTGCAAGAGGCAATTCTTCTACTTCAACATAGACACAAAAATAGCAACTGCGCATTGCACTTGAGAGCATGAGACCATGGAGAGCCTCAATACAATGCTCGATGACCTCAGTAGAGCTTCCGAAAGAGTGGGTCTTAGAATGAACATGGACAAAACCAAGGTGATGTTGAATGCCCATGTTACACCCACTCCTATCAAGGTTGGAGACTCTACACTCGAAGTTGTGGACGACTATGTCTACCTGGGACAAACGATCCAGTTGGGTAGGGCCAACTTCGAGAGAGAGATAAACCGTCGAATCCGACTCGGCTGGGCAGCGTTCGGGAAGTTGCGCGGTGTCTTCTCGTCCAACTTACCACAGTGTCTCAAGACAAAAGTCTATGACCAGTGTGTGTTGCCAGTGATGACATATGGCTCTGAGACGTGGTCGCTTACAATGGGCCTCATCAGAAAGCTTACAGTCACTCAAAGGGCAATGGAGAGGGCTATGCTCGGCATTTCCTTGCGTGATCGAATCAGAAATGTTGAGATCCGTAAGAGAACTAATGTTTCCGACATAGCTCGAAGAATTGCCAAACTTAAGTGGCAGTTGGCAGGGCACATTGCTCGCAGAACGGATGGCCGATGGGGCAGAAAGGTTCTGGAGTGGCGACCGCGAACCGGAAGACGTTGCGTTGGAAGGCCTCCCACCAGGTGGACCGATGACCTCGTGAAGGTTGCGGGGATCCGCTGGATGCGAGACGCACGGGATCGGTCAATGTGGCGACGCTTGGGGGAGGCCTATGTCCAGCAGTGGACGTCTTTCGGCTGATATGATGATGATGATGATTGCACTTGAGTTGATCGATAACGGGCCAAGAGGCTCATTGGCTATGAGGCACTGGTTGAGTTGAAGCTCCAGTGCCTTGAACATCGTCACCGAGTTGCCAGCTTGTCGGTTTTTTATCGGTTTCATTTCGGAGAGTGTGCGATGGAATTGCAATTTTTTTTGTTTATTATTTTTAGGCTTGCGCTTGACCACTATCTTACCTGATGGTAAGCGATGATGTGGTCGATAATGAAGCACGATTGCCTAGATGAACCCTATTCACTCTTGACTTAAAGACTCCCAGGTTGTAGCCAACAGGAAATACAGACCCCGGCAAGGAAATCCACTCCTTTGCTAACGCATAATAAAAGTATTCCCAAAACGTTTGGTGCGTATGGGTGGGATGTCCATCATGTACCGATGACGCATCGCCGTACGCCTTGTAGAGTGATGATGGAACGGGCTAGGAGGAATTAGTTCATGCAATTCTAACGCACACTCCCCGAAATGTAACCTATTAAAAACCGACAGGCTGGCACTCTGCGCCGATGTTCGAGGTTCTGGAGCCTAGATTTGACGAGTACTTCATTGCCAATGAGCCTCTCGGCCCGTTTTCCGATCGACTAAAGCGCATCCAGCTTGTACTTGGCAGATCCGTCCCAGAGATGAGAGCAGTAGTACTCTATGCATGATCGAACTTGCGCTTGATACAAGTTGAGCAACTGTTCTGTTCATTTTTTTTTTGGCAGCTGAGCTGAGCTTTTGCCTCAATGAATGGACCGAAATTGAGCGTCGATGTGAACGTAATGCCAAGAATCACGTAATGTCAAGATGGTCCGTTATAGGCACGGTCACACCTCGGAAAGAAGGAGCCGGGTGGAAATGACTCCTTTTAGAGGACAAAAGACACGCCTGGGTCTTAGCAGCATTAAACTTGACCAGATTGGCATTGCCCCATTCGGAGACTGCCTTCAAGGACAGATTCAAGCGCCCAACCATGGCCTCCCGGCGAGACCGGATCTGAGATCCAGTAGCGCGCGCGTCGAACACGTATCTCTCAGCAACAGTACTGTCGTCCGCACACCCAAAGGTGCCGGGTTTCAGCAGATCGTTTATGTGCAGTAAGAACAATGTTGCTGAGAGTACCGACCCCTGAGGGATCTCGGCATTAATACCCAGTTGGTCAAACGAGCGGCCATCAATTACCATTCGAATAGACCGGTTCCTCAGGCAGTCTGCAATCCAATCGCACAGACCACTGGGCAGACCGAATGCAGGAAGCTTACCAATAAGGCTTTCATGCCAGACCCTGTCAAAAGCCTTCGAGATGTCGAGGGAGACGGCAAGCGCTTGGATGGCCTCATTCCAGATGTGAATGGCATACGCTAGAAGATCTTCAGTAGACCTATTTTGGCGGATGCCATATTGGCGGTCACTGAGGATGTCATTAGCTTCCAGGAGCTAAGAGTTGAGCACTCGTTCCATACTCTTGCAGAGGATGGACGTTATTGAAATGGGCCTGTAGTTGACCGGCAGGCGTATTACGTATCTTTTGCAAGAGCAAAACGATAGCGATCAAACACTTGATGTCATAAAAGTCGGAATTACCTGCAGTGTAGATATGATAGGTCCTACACAATCGTTTGCTAATCGCTCGCTGTTGTGTCAAATGCACTTATTTAAAAAAAAACCGTCAACAACTGTAAAACTTTTGTATTGAAGAGCAATTATTGCGCTAAAATCGCTATCGTTTTGCTCTTGTAAAAGATACGTAATAAGCCTGCCGGTCAGCCCGACTGCCCTTCTTGGGCACAGGCTGAACGTTAGCTTGCTTCCAAGCATTTTCTTTTCCCGTCTCATACGAAAGGTGAAACAGGCGTGTCAGGATCGGAGACAGTTCAGGCGCACAGGTTCTGAGAACAATTGCCGGAATCCCGTCGGGGCCACTAGCTTTGTTCACGTCAAGATTGCGCAGCACCCTACGAACGTCCTTTTGATGGATGCGAATGTCCGACATACTCGTCTCGCATCCATCAGGAGAAGGAGGGGGCCGCGCGTCACCAGAATCCAGACGCGAAGGTTCCGCGAAAAGAGAGGCAAACAAGTTTGCTTTCTCCTCAGCGGAGTGGGCCAGTGACCCGTCGGGCTTTAGCCGTGGTGGTAGGAGGGACGACAGAAGTTCGGTTCAACCGACTTGGCCAGAGACCAAAACGCTTTACTACCCGCTGGGTAAGAAGCAAGTTTGGTCCCAATAAGGCGTATGTGGTCAAACCGAGATTTTCGCATCACCTTGCAGGACTTGGCAGCCTTATTTAAATTGTATGTCGTTTTTGTGGCGAATAAACACTTTTTCTTTCTTTTTCTTTCTTTCTATTGTAGGCCTTCTTCCGCTGACCCACGTCGCTTGCTTTGCGCATCCGAGCGTCGACCCATGCCAGGTACGCCTCATGTTTAAAAGCGTTGGCGCGCTTGCACTCGGCGCCTAACCATGGCCGGTCAACGCTAGACATTGCTACGTCAGACAACGGAATGTAGTACTCCATTCCCCGACGCAACACACCCGTCACGCCGTCCGCGCACGAAGAAGGATCAGCCGAAGAGAAACAAGTAGGTTGCCAAGGATAAGATGCGAATAAAGAACGCATCCCATCCCAATCTGCTGACTTGTACCGCCAAACCTGCCGAGCGCCTCTTGGGCTGGTATCGGGTGGAGAGTGGACGGATACAGACTTCACCAGACAATGGTCGGAACTACCCATGATGCATTATCTAATTCCGTCAAGCCCGTTCCATCATCGGACTTCAAGACGTACGGCGATACATGGTGGACATCCCACCCATAAGCACGTCTTGGAAATACTTTCATTATGCGTACAGCTAAGGAGTGGATTTCCCTGCCGGAGTCGGTTTCCCCATACATTTACAATCTAGGGATCTTTAAGTAAAGAGTGAATGGGTTACTTCTAGGCAAGCGTGCTTCACCGTCGACCACATCATCACTTACCATCAGGTGAAATAGTGGTTAAGCAAGCCCATCTACAATAAAACTTCTGAGTCACAAAGTTCCACTGTGACGACTAGAAAGTTTTGGGGTAAACAGATGTGATGTTTTTATATATAATGACTAGCGGACGCCTCGCGGTTTCACCCACGTAGTTCCCGTTGCCGTGGGCATACAGGTATAAAAACTAGTCTATGTCACCCGAGGATAGTGTAGCTTCCCAACGGTGAAAGAATTTTTGAAATCGGTCCAGTTGTTTTTAAGTTTATTGGTTACATACAAAAATACAAATCTTTTCTCTTTATAATATTATAGTATAGAAGATAGTGTTCGTTCGTGTGGACCGACCCAGGAAGTAATAAGAATCACTTACGTAACTTACCACTTTCATTCTTATCCTTTGGTTTGTTGTCCTCGTCCATTGACCGAGACAGGGATCTCTTCTTTGGTGACTGGAAAGAGGAAATAATATTATTGGAATCTCCTCAATCTGCCTAGCCTTTTCCCAACTAGATATATTGGGCGCGGATCCAGAATTTAGCTCAGGTGGGGAGGGGGGGGGCTCCGGCAAATAATTATATTTTATTAAACTACTAGCTGAACCGGCAAACTTTGTTTTGGCTACCCTACCTAACCTATCCTATCTTATGTCCGTCTCCTGGTTCTAAGCTACCTCCCCATTAATTTTCAGCCAAATCGATTCAGCCGTTCTTGAGTTATAAATAGTGTAACTAACACGAAATTCTTTTATATATATAGATAACGAACATATTTTATTCAAAATCAATGGAATATCAATAACTTTAATTAATGTAGATACAATGTAGTCAAATAGTAGAAGTTGATTTATCCAACAGATGAGTGGTTGGATAGACTAATTTGTTGTATTTAATACAAGCAGAAGACTAAAAAATATTACGCTTTAATTTATTGAGGTAAAAGAAATCTGAGAAAAAGTTAAACAAGGATTGGTACTTGTTCTGAAAAAGCCCTCTCAAAAATATCTAAGTGTTGATGATCATCATCGTTTCAGCCGTAAGACGTCCACTGCTGAAAATAGGCCTCCCCAAGTGTCGCCACATTGACCGATACCATGAATCTTGCACCTAGTGGATGACCGTAACCTAAGCGTTATTCAAAAAGAAATCAATTTTAAACCGGTTTCTATGAAGCTGTGTATTTACTTTTATAGGTAATATTTTTGTCAAGCTCAGGTAAATCCGGGATTCAGTTAAAGTAAATAAGCGCCCGATTGTCCGATCACTGCTATTATAATCAACGTAGTCAACGGATTTAACCACGCTATCGTACCGTTCGGCGCTTTACAAGGAGCTAAAATATAGGATTTTTCTAATTCCGAGATTCCGATATTGGATCACTCAGTATCGGAATTGAAATATCGCAAATTTTGTTCCGAGAAACCGATATTCATGCCCTATCAGGAAAACAATTTATTTAAAAATGAAAAAGGACTTGGAAAATCATCTGCTATAAAAACTCTTACAATCCATCAGAAGATCATACCTGTAACACGGGGTCTCATTGCTAAGAAAGAATATTTGGTTCAAATAAATCTCACTAGATGACGCGACATGTACACACAATTCAATAAAATTGTGATAAAAATTAGCATTATCTGGAATTGAACATAAACATTGTATGTTCTTGTTTAATTAACTCACTAAGTACAAAATTATGGAATATTGGGCTCTTAATTCACATTTCATAGATTATTTGAACGGATCATTTAAAATAAATGCCATAGATGGCGCATTTTTAAATTTCTGAGGCATTCAACTCAATTGTTAAAATTTGCATTTTAACACATATTGGTGCAAAAAAACTGTAACAACGTGCAAAAAAATACTATAAAACGAACCTTCACTGTATTTAAAGAAAAAATATTCACGAACCTATTACATTAAAAAATATACGAAATACTATTAAACAAATCGTAGCTGTATTAAAAAAAAGTATTCACGAACCAAACCCTTTTACTTGCAAGGCGCTGCTAACACCATCTATTGCCGTGAAGCGGGATCAAACGCGATTGATGTACTCACAAAAATAACAAGATTAAGCAGATGAAAACCGCTAGTTACGTCGGCACGGTTTTTTTGTATGGGATGAGGCATCTGTATGCTAGTATTATATTATCTGTGCCTGTAGTGTCTGAAGGGCTAAGCAGAAGAGTACATTTACCTGCAAATACAAATAAAAACTCACTCTTCTCTTAATCTGCTTCTGATAATGCTGGGCATCATAAAACTGTGGTTGTGACCTCCGCACCCGACCTGTCCGTCTCTTGATATCTTCTACAGCAGGCAAGCAGTCCGCACCACGACGTGCAGCGAAGAATGTGTGGCCACACTTACAGGACTTTGAGGCTACCGCTACCTGCAAATATTTGATGCCGTCATCATCATCAGCTTTTTAATGTTCACACAGGTCTCCTCTCTGTGAGAGAGGAAATGAGCCACCACACAGGCCCAATGCGAGTTAGTGGATGTCGCATATCTGCAAATTTTTGGTTCTAGGACATGCTGGTATCCTCACAATGTTTTCATTTACCATCTTAGAGCAGTGGTGATGAAAAAATTTTCAAGTGCCTTCCTGGGTTCGAACCCACAACCTACGACACTTAACCTTACCATGTGTCACACACAATAGTACATCAGTTCGGTACATAGGCAGACTTAATGCCTCAAGGCATCTCTTCCGGACAGTCTTTAGTTAAAAGAGAAAAGGAAGATTTAACTGTGGAGATATATAGGTATTTATTTATTCCTATTCATAGTTATTTTATTCATTGTTTATTTTTTTCGAATTTGACTCACACACTGTTCAGTTGTTGTTGAATTAGGTATTTTACCTATGTTTGAAATATTTGTAAGTATGTGAGAACCATGTTCCTACTTATCAAATTAATTAATTTTCCTGTTAATGCTTTTTAATACTGTATACCTGTATGTAGTATAGTGTGTAGAGCTATTCTGGGTGCATCGTCCTCACATATATGAATTTATGTACTTATGTAAATATTGTAAAACACCTATTTTTTTAAAAGAGTAAGTTTAGATTTTGTTGTGCGTTCTTCTCCATATCAATCTAGTTTCCGAATGCACGGTAGAATCAATTTTTATTACTTGTAAATTTTAGTTTTAATTTTATTTGAAGTTCAAAAGTGCTGTTTATTGGCCTAGTTGAATAAATATAATATTTGACTTTGACTTTAGAAAGAAAATCTTTGCATATTGCAAACGAATCATAAAAAAAACCGTGTATAATTCTCGCCAAGCTTCTTAGCCGCCCTGAAGTTGGCTACAATGGCTGCGCTGAAGTAAATCTCATACGAAAACAGCAGCGATCCATGCCTTGCGCATCGGAAAGCCAACTTCAGGGCGGCCAAGAAGTTTGAACAGAGCTATAAGCTCTATAACATCACTAGTGGCATGCCCGGGCTTTGCTTAGGTGATAATAATGGATAATATTTTTGTGTTCACCAAAAATCTAAAGGTACATCTAAAATACTGATTGTGCACCAAATATTAGTTGATCTACGAATAAATTATGGTCAAAGAATCAGTGGCAGGGCACCCCGACACGGACAGGTTAGGTTCAGTATATTTGGTGGAACACAGGCAAAATGAGGTAAATGAAACGGGGACTAAATTGAAGTACTTTTAAATACCATCCGATAATAATGTACCTTTCAAACCATTTATGATTTTAGTGGTTCCAGAGATTAGCCTATGTCTGAATAAACTCATAAAATTCAGACTGTCCCTTAACAATATTAGAAGCTTAAAAGGCTACCATCAAATCTTTGAAGAGCTGAAATTTCTGAGGTTGTAACATTGTTGTTGTTTGGAATTGTCAACATGCCTAATTTGATTGATTTTCTTTCTTTACTACAGAAGGATAATTCTGTAAAACAATAAAAAATATTCGGTCCATAGAGTTTCATTAGAAAGAGTTTGTCAAAACATATTACTTATTACTTAGGTTAAACTTGTGGCTGAAAATAACAAAAACGATATATAACCTTTAAGAATAACGGCATTTAAACATTATGGAAGATAGCATCATTAGAGTTAAATTAATTAAATTATTTTTGTTAATCACCTGAAGTTCACATTTTGGGCAGCTTTTCGCAATCATCTTGTGTTTACCCATTTTTCTCATTTCGTAAGATTCACTGTCTCATACTATCTAGGACTAATATACTATTTATCTGTCGTTCATTAATTTAAATAAACAATTAAAGTAATTTATTTTTTTAAATGACTCTTGTTTCGTTTTCTTTCATCGACATTGATTTATAAAAACAATATCAATATTTTATTACACAATGTCACAATGACATCTGATGATCTGACTGAATCGACACTTTTTTTTTTTTTTTTTTTTTTTTTTTGGATTTGGCGTTGCACTATTCGTGCTTATTGCCACTGACAATATTTAATCTGCTAATAACAAAACGTAAGAATTGATAACTCGCGAAATAAAAAATATTAAAAAGGGAAATTTGGAAAAATAAAAATAATAAATTGTAACCAATTTATCAGTTCACTAAGGGAATATAATACAACAGCAAACTGTCACCAGGTGACCTAATAAAAGGGCCGACTCGGTGCGTCTATTGATCTATACACTAAACTAACACTTACTAAATTATGTATATACATATTAAAATTTACTTTTAAATAGCTATATCATTATTTACAAGGAAAAGTGCAATGGATTTATAAATATCTAAATTAAAATTAAATAAAATACATGAGATAGATGTGGGAAAAGGGACTCGGAGGGAAACAAGGCTTTGGAAAAGTAAGGAATGGTCATAAAGGGGGCAGGCAAAAATAAAGTGGTTCAGATCTCCCACCTCAGCGCCACATTCACACTCAGGGCTCTGCACAATGCCAAGCCTGGCAAGATGAGCTGGAGTGCACACATGACCCAATCGCATACGTATGATTATGGTTGTAATCTTTTTGCTTAGCTTGTACTTGCTAAACCAAGGTTTTACAGGAATGGATGGCTGGATAGTACGATAGAATTTCCCTTTCACTGGTTGCCCTGACCAAAGCTGACCCCAGGATTCCTGTAGATAAACCCTAGGCAGAGCAGCCAGATCTTGGGAATTATTTTTGTACGGAAAAACGTCTCCATATAATACGGCATCATTAGCTAATTGGTCTGCTCTCTCATTACCTAGAATGCCACAATGTGAGGGTATCCACGCAAAATGCACTGAATATCCCTTAGTATAACATCTATGAAGGAGTTCACGTGTTTCAAATATAATAATAGAATTATGAGAGTAGAAAGGAAATCTGGCCAATGATTGTAAGGCACTCCTTGCATCAGTTAAAATGAGTGAATTCTGTAAGCCCATAATGAGTATATATTCGACAGCTTTGAATAGACCGTAACATTCGCCCGTAAATACAGATGATTCGGGCGGGAGCTTTATTTTTTGGACGACATTATACTGGGAGTGGTATACACCTACTCCCACACATGAGTTTCTTCCATGTTTCGAAGCATCTGTAAACAGGAGCTGACAGCCCTTGAAGTCTCTATCCATAGTAAAGTTGAAGTTAATGTTATGACATACGTCATCTCGGTAAATGTTAAGGTTATAGTGAATGTTTGGTGGTATAATTAATGAACTGTAATTACAATGATATATAGGAAGAAATTGGGATTGGTGGCAAGGAGCTTCAATTAAATTGTATTTTCTAAAGCTTTTAACTAAACACGGAGTATCTTTGTGCCTCCAGTAAGTGGATGAAGTAACTTCTTTAGAGAGAATGGAAAGTGTATTTCGCAAAGGATGATATGTAAATTGCAAACATCGAGCCATAAATCTATCAGCTAAAAATTGACGTCGTAAATGAAGCGGGGGTTCTCCACATTCCACCTGAAGGCAATTAATAGGACTGCTTTTCATTGCACCTGAAACTACTCTAAGTGCCTTAGACTGAACACTTTCCAGTTTCTTAAGACCAGCAACATTAGCTGGTTCCAGCAAAAAGGTACCATAGTCCAATACACTTCTAATCAAGGTGTTGTACATTAGTTTTAATGAAAAGGGATGTGCACCCCACCAAACACCAGCAAGGCATCTAATTATGTTGATATTTCGTTCACATTTAGCAGCTATATACTCACAGTGTGGTAAGCCTGTAAGATGTGTATCTAAAACAAGGCCTAAAAATTTTACTTGATTTTTAAGCGGCATAGAGATATTATCATATGTCACTGTAACTGCTGGAGGCTTACGCATTCTAGTAAATAAGACTATGTTGCTTTTATCAATTGACAGGTGTAGACCATTGGTTTCCAACCAAGTCTTCAGCAAGCATAAAGAAGAGGTTAAGGAAGTACAAATATTCACAACAGAATGACCAGATAAATAAAGAAGTAAATCATCTGCATATTGAAGGACTTGTACTGACCCATTAAGAGAGGATTCTAAATCATAAGTGTAAATATTATAGAGAAGTGGACTAAGTACAGAACCCTGAGGGAGACCTTTCCATACCAAACGGGTAAATTTACATCCCTCAATATCTAGATTTAACGATCTCTCTGAAAGCATATTAATTATGAAATTAGACAGCATTTTTGGAATTTGTAATAAATGTAGCTTTTGTTCCAGGACTGATACTATGACATTATCATAAGCTGAACTTATATCCAGGAAGGCAGCAATAACAGAGTTATTTGAAGAAAAGGCTAAGCGAATATCAGTTGTGAACACACTAAGACTATCAATCGTACTCTTACCCTTCCTAAAACCAAACTGTGATGTTGCCAACAAGTTTTTGCTTTCTAAAAACCACTCCAAACGATTCTTTATGAGATGTTCAGCAATTTTAGCAAGAACTGTTGAAAGTGCAATTGGTCGATAAGAAGTAACTTTAGAAGAAGGTTTGTTTGGTTTCAGAATAGGAATAATTGTTTGAGACTTCCAATTTGATGGGATGTTGCCAGATATTAAAGCTGTATTGATGAGATCTAAATAAATTAAAAGAACAGAGTCAGACAGATTGGCTATAAATGAATATGGTATACCATCTTCACCAGGAGCTGAATCCTTAACGTGTGAAAGAACTCCTTTCAACTCACTTAATGTGAAGAGAGAGTTCAACTCGGAATTCAAAGTAGGAACATAGGGAAAATGCATTAAAGATCTCTGTTCTGGAACCGACGGAGGAGCCAAATGATCCATGAACTCATTGGCCAACTCTAATGGCAGTTTTGAGGCTGCTGTGTTACTGAATGCTGACCTGAATCGCCTGATATTCTGCCATACTACAGATGCGTTAACTTCTGGAGAGATAGATGCACAAAATCTTTGCCAACCTTCAAATTTCTTTTTCCTGAGGAGCTTACGAGTTGCACGAGCAGCGTCTTGGTAAATCTCAAAATTGTGATGAGTCATAGAATGGCAATAATTTTTTTCCGCTTCTTTTCTTTTTTTAATTGCCTGAGTGCACTCAGCATCCCACCAAGGTGGTGAAGGAATTTTGCCTTTAGCCCCATTCTTAATAGGGAAAGTATTATCTGCTACCTCTATTAAAATTCTTGTAATTGCATTAGATAATAACTGAGGATCATGTAGTAAGGAATTAGATAAAGCAGAAATTTTTGCTTCTACACAATTTTTGTATTTATCCCAGTCTGCATTTTGAAGTCTGTATTTTAATCGCGGTTGTGGTGTCAGAATACAAGTATCTGGTTTTTTATGTGGAAAAGAAATAATTAAAGGAAAATGGTCACTACCATATGAAGACGGTAATGGAGACCAGGATAATGTCGATGCTAACTCAGGTGTGCAGATTGAGAGATCAGGAGCACTTATTCCCTCATCTGGATTTGTTTGGCGTGTTGGAAGACATGTGTTTAAAATACACAAATTGTTTGAGTCTAGAATTTCTAATAACTTTTCCCCATAATAATTGGAACTAGAACTGCCCCAGGACTGATGTTGTGTATTAAAATCGCCCATTACCAAAAATGGTTTAGGTAAAACTGTAAGAAGATTATTAATTTCAGAAAGAATATTTACAGTAGGGCGAGAATAATATATACATACTATACAAATTTTATTTACAATAGCAGCAACAGCAGATATATCATCACTGAGACTTGGAAGAGGAAAAGACTGAAAAGACAAGTTATTTTTAATAAGTATGGCGACACCGCCATACCCATCGGTTCTGTCTGTTCTTAGACATGCATAGCCAGGAACTCTAAAAGAGAAACCTGGTTTCAGCCATGTCTCACAGAGAGCGACTGCAAAGGGATTGTATTTATTTAATATATAGTACAGATCAGATTTTTTATTTACAATGCTGCGACTGTTCCACTGAACAATCTTGGATAGATTTGGATCCATTATGGTTAAGATTCATTATGTTAGACAGCGTATCAATTATAGTGGCAACGTTGGACGGTTCAATAATATTATTTTTAGATAAAGTATTAATTAACATGATAATTAAATTAAAAATTTGATTTTCATTATTATTTGTTGTTGATTTATTATGCAAAGCAACACCATTACCTGATGTTGAAACTTCATTATTAATAAATTCTTGATGAGCTGCCCGGTCATATCCCTTGGCTACTTTTGGGGGATCCCGAGGTTTTAGGAATACTGTTTTCCTGTTTGAAGTGTTCGGTGAATGGGGCAAAGGTGGTGAAGAAGAAAAGCTATTATTTTTATTTGATGAAGCAGATGTTACCACATCTGCATATAGTTTGGAGATTGGGGGATGTAGCAGCGACGCTTCAGCATACGACACACAGCTATGGGCCATATAGTGCTTTATTGACTTTTGTCTCTCAAACTCTGGGCATTTTTTGTTAATGGCGTAGTGAATGCCACCGCAATGACAGCATTTACTATCACTTTCGTCTACAATACTACAAGTGTCAGCAGAATGCCTCTCCCCACACTTGAAGCACTGAGGGTTCGACCTACATTGTACCTTTGTATGACCAAAATGACAACAATTAAAGCATTGAATTGTTGGGAATGTATACAATTCTACCGGCATAGAATTGTAACAACAAAACACACGTTTTGGTAAAATTTGACCATCAAAAGTGAGCACGACTGTTTGGGATGGTTTCCAAACAGGGGTCGGTTCGTGAACTTTATAGTTAAGACGCCTTGCCTTTATGACTTGCCCGCATCCAGTGGGAACAGTCACATTTTCTATTATTTCTTCGGGAGACCATTCGGTAGGAACACCTTTAATAATACCCATACGACAAACATTTATAGATGGTACAAATGCCTTTAATTTCTCTTTTACCAAAAAAGGGTCATTTAAAAAAGAGTTTGCATCTAAGTAACGAGAGAAGCTTAATGAAATTCTATTTCTCCCGATGCGTTTTAATGAACCATTTACAATATTGTTATAGCGACGTTTTTTAAGAAAATGCCCTAATGCGATTGGGTGTAACGATTGAGAAGAATTTCCTGTATCAATATTTTTTTGAATATGTACAACATATGGCGACAGGTCCGTGGCTTCGTACAAAGCCCTAGCAACTTGTGGCGCTTTCTGGGGAAGTTCTGAGGTGGAACGAATTTCACTTTGAGCACCATCTACAGAACGTTGAGTGGCTTCCAAATTAACTACTACCGAGTCATGTTCATGTTCGCAATGGCAATCTGATTCTTTAATAACTCCTGTAGAGTGACCATGTCTCCTTCTTTTATTACAATGTTTGCACATTTTGCGTGGAGCTCTAGCCCTATTCCGCTCCGATCTGGTTATGGACGAGTCTGTGTCCATACTGGACTCACTATTAATGACAATGTTAAGCCCAACCGAGGGGACTGTGCCCCCCGGGTCAGGCGGTTCATTGTCCATCGGACAAAACGATAAAAATTAAAAAAAACTTACCCTAAATGTAGAGAATTATATACACAAACAATAAAATTAACTAGCCTAATCAATATCTACATAAATCTACACAACTTATCTCCAATCTCAAAAGTTTTGTGTTATTTAAAAAATCCGAAAGAAAAATCACGACCGCCAAATTCGACAATTCCCGCGCTTTTTTTCAATCGACACTTGACTTGACTTGACTGTTGTTTGACAACTTGACGAAGTGTTGCCAACTATACCAAATAAAAGAAACAGCAAATCAGCTATAAAAAAAACAGCAGAAAGCTGTATTCATCATTCCAGAAACGTATTGTACTATCTATTATAGCCAAGCATCCATCTGCAACCAGCTCTCATGCAACGTGCATAACATAACATAACATTGCGGGCTACCGAGGCATAATTAGATCTAATTGCAGCCAGGATAGAAAAAAGACAAAGGGAGCGGAGCTGACCCAAAACAAATAAACCAGTCAATAAAAATGAGACTAGAAATTACAAATTGTCAGTCTGAGCAAATGTAGCGATTTTTTTATATTTTCGGCTCCACCCAGCTCCACCCCTGAGACGACCAACTGACCGGAATTTGATATGATTATATCGACACATTAAATATCACAAAAAAAACACATCAATTTATCGATGTATCGATATATTTTTAACGCGGGCATACACAGGGATTGTGATGTGATTTCCATATTTCCTTTACGGACATGCTTCCCATTTTCCATTCAATTTCATTTCTCATATTCACGTCAATATTAACTCTTTATACTGGTTATCGTATCTGTGATTTGATTCTCGTAATGGCGACTAAAATGACAAGTGGGCGATTATTATTTGTAAACAATAATATATAAACAAACAAGTATTACTTGTGAAATGGAGTTAGAAACTATAGCAGTTTATGCCTAATTACAAATATTGTAGTAATAAATTATAAAATTGCGGTTAAGACTGATGCTCTAATGAATAAAAATTAAAATGAATCGGGCTAAAGGGTAAGAAAAATTATCTTTGAAAAAAGAACATATTGTAAACTTTTCCAAAACGAATGCATTCTAATTTTAAAATTAATTATCTCTTTCTGGCCCTGCAGAATATTTAGTTATTTGTAGTACTTTTTTCGCTCTATGAGGAAAGAAAGCTTGCTAAATTATTTAAAATAACTTTAATTTACCGCGACATGTTGGGTAACGTGTCACAAAAACACGTACAAGTTGTACTTCATGGTTGCTGAAATATGCGACAGCAGAATTAGCCAGTCTTTTATGCACTTATTTTTTTTTTTTTTTAATCCCATTTCTTGTGTTCAAAATTACTAAAACTCGAAAAAATAATCTGCTTTTCCTTTCCAGTAAAAACAAAAATGTATGCACCGTATGCCTAAAAGCCTTCCAGTACAACCATCAGCTTAAATATCACATAAGAAGAGAACACTTCAACTTGGTTGGCTTCGAAAATGTACCTATTGCTGAAACTAAAGAGGTCAGCAATGTCTGGGTTGAAAAAGTTGCAAATACAAATGATTATGTAGAAATGACAAAAGTAAGTGCAACTGAATTTTTAATACAAAAAGTGAAGGATGTGTCTCTATCACCAGCACCGGCCATGACCGAACATAAAGCCATTGATTTAACTGCTCAATATCCTACTAGTACCGCAAGTAACAAGTTTAGGACTGAACAGTGTAGAATATGCCAGAAGCAGTTTAACCCAAGTGTGTTGAGTAGGCACTTTGGGATGTGTCACAAAGATCTTGTAACGAAACAATGTGATGTGTGCGGAATTCCTTTCAAAACTATATTATATTGTGCGAGACATGTTTGTCCAGTGGCGTCCCTTAAGTAAGTGGAACTTGATATTTAATCATAATTTTTTCGTACTGCATGACCAATCTTACAAGTGTGTTTAATAGTCACAATGGATCTTTGTGTTTCTGAAGTTGACTCTGCGCAAGAAACAGTTTGTCAGCGAGTATACGCATAGGGTAGGCGAGATAGGATGATACGACAAACGTAAGCGAGTGAAAGAGGCAGTTATACAATGCTTCACCTTCAACATTGAGACAAAAAAAAGCTACTGCACAGGGTCTTGCAGTCAATTCAGAGACACAAAGATCCGTTATAACTATTATATTAAGTTACCCATTAACTGGATTATTTATGTCAAGCAGCATTCGCTTAAGCTTAAAATACTGGTGTTCTGCTGCATCTGGATAGACTGGAAGCCCACCCCAACATAGTTGGCTAAGGCTAGGCAGACTGAATATTTATTTTACTGTATAGTCTTTTTTATTGTTGTTTGTTTCACCGCTCCAAGATGTCTGGATATGCTTGTATATCTGGATTATTAGGTTTAGCACAGATTCTGGTTTAAGCAGATTCATTTTTTGACAGATTCGTTATACAACAAAAGTAACATGACCAACATAAACCATACAATTTAATGCAATGGGATATTTTAAGTCAATTTCAAACTTAAAACCTAATTAAAGGTACTTAGCAAATGTAACAAAATTACAGCAAAAAATCTTATTCTTAAAACTAAAAACCTTGTTGTAATTTTGTTACCTTTGCATTACTTAATGCAAAGGTAACAAAATTACAACAAAAAAAAACTTAAGTATTGCAAATAACACTGCTTTGTGAATGTCTTACCAACAAATTTTTTTAGTGTTGCCAAATGTTGAAGACATTAGTAGTATCATACTAGTATCATGATTTCATTATAATATTATTTATACCTATTTTTTCAGACAAACAAATCACGCTGTTCAGAGGATCTTTTATCCGCAACAAATAGTTTTCAAATCAATGCACACTTTTTTAAATAATCCTTACATAAAACTTCCGCAGATGACTGTAAAATATCTATCTTATCAGGAATCTGCTAAAGAAAGAATATGTTGATAACCAGAATCTGTCCTAAACCGAATAATCCATATATCTATCTATAATCGGGCGTTTTTATCTGTTAGATACAAACTCCCATAAGCGCAAGGTCGGATCCAGGATATTTTTCTGGGGAGGCACAATGGCCAGACAAGTATGCAATGTTTTTATTACACAACAAGAACATTACATTTTAAGCATAAAACAACTCTAAAAAAATATGTGCAATAACTGTATATTATAAAAATTATGTGGCCCTTTTAATGTTATTTAAAACAAACAAATATTCATAGTATCAAAAGGGTATAGGTGGTATTAATCGCTCGGAGTGTCAGCTCTTTGATTTTTGTTTTAACTGACTGGGGAGGCCAGGTGCCACTCTGTCCTCATCCTGGATCTGCCTGTGCCCATGCGGAAGCTGTGAAACAAGGCTTAAATATTTATAGCTTTAAGCTGCTGCCCTTTTTTATTGTATACTCTGTGTTTTGTGTTATTGTATTGGATTGGAACCAAAGAAATGTTTTGAAAAATTGGTAGTAGCATGTTTGTTTATAGTATTGAAATGTTTTTTTAAATAATTGTTTTCAATTCTTTTGTAGGAAAAAAATTGTTTAGTTATATTATTATTTATTGATATTATTATTTTTAATATTATTTTCTTTTTTTAATTATTTATTATTATTTAAAAAATTAAGTAGAAACCAATATTGAAAATATTACAATTTATTATTATTTAGCAAATAGAATGCAACAAATGTAATATATTGCGATTTTATGCCATAGTTAAATTATGAATTTTATAAACACCTAATTTCAAAGCTTGAGTTATGGCAGCTATTTTTAAGTTCCTAGGCCACAGGGCCATATTATTATTTCAAAATAATTTTGATTGACGTATTACCAATAATCCTTACGTTCTATTCAATTGAGTAATTAAATTATGCAATGAATTAAAATCTATTAACATAGCCAAATCGATATCTTTTGCGAAAATGCAGTTGGTTTGATTGCCAAGCGATTCTATGTAACAATACTCTTCATTTTAAAGCATCCATAAGGATCCCTAAGGTTACACTAGTCAAAAATTCTTCCATACAAAAGTAGTCTAGCGATTAGGTACTCCACTGTTTGACGATGCACGTTCAAAATTAAAAATGATATCAATTTGTCTCATCATTATCTAGCCCTGTATGGAAACAAAAAAGTAGAAAAATAAAAAGAAAGTTATGAGCGTCGCAAGTTTTCCAACACTAATTTTAACGCATCTTTGGGCGTAAATAAATAACATAAGAAGAAGGAAAATTGCAAAACGGCCCCCATACAGGGATAAATTAGTAATTCAACAATACAAATAATTTTATTTTGAAAATATACATTAGTCGTTTATCTAGACTTCCAAAGGTCTGTTTATAAAATTTCGCGCACTCGTTTTCGTCCTAAATCATCATTCATTTCGATACAAATTTGCAAAAGTGCTAATTCGTACGCGAAATATCGTTTTACTGCTTATGACAGCATCTATATCTTTCGCACGTGTTGTCGGATGAGATAGATAGTTCGTGCCGTCGACTAGGGGAACCTTAAGGTCAAAAACGCACTGGCAAGCAGAGCCGGTTTGGTGAATGTCACGTAACTTTGGATTTTTGTTTCGAACACATCTCGGTTTAACGCGGTTTTATTTTTAAAAAAAAGCATGGAATTTAGGAATAAAGTATAAATCGAAACATGCTGTATCCTCTTAGCATTATAGATATTGGGTGGGATACTCAATTTCAAAAACCAAAATATCAACACCATATAATCAACTTTGGTTTTTGAAGTTGAGTATCCCACCCATAGATATTTATGGTCTCTGTGTTTTTAAGGTCTAAGCGTACACATCTATGCCATAAAGTAGATAATCAATTTGGTAGTAAATAAGCGTAACCTGAACCATAATTCCCTAACTGTTTTGAGAGCTCCATCAAGAACGCACGATCCTTTTCATTTGACAAGTCAACACTCAACAGTGGCCTTAGTGCGAGTTTTTACTCACGCGTGACTCACGCTCACTCGTGTTACGTAAACGATCTCTTATGTCAAAATGTATACAAAAAAAGAGGTTTCTCCTTAACGTCCCCAGACGGCGCTTATCCAGTTTCAATACAAATTGACGTTTACGTTAACGCGATTGACCGTGAGTAAAAACTCGCACTAAGGCCTCTGTATTGATTGCGTGTTTTATACTGTCGAAAAGACGGATTTATTAATTGCTTCATAAAGCAATTAATAAATCCGAAAATCTTTCAGTAAAGTTGCGCATTAAGGTTACACTAGTCGATCATTCTTCCATACGAACGTAGTCTGGCGATTACTCCACTCACACTGTATAAAAAAATATATCAATTTATCTCATCATTATCTAGCCCTGTATGCAAACAAAAAAGTAAAAAAAATAAATAATTTAAAGTTATGAGCGCCGAAAGTTCCATATTTCAACACTAATTTTAACGCATCTTTGGGCGGAAAAAAATACCATAAGAAGAATGAAAATTGCAAAACAGCCACCATACAGGGAAAGATTAGTAGTTCAAAAATGCAAATAATTTTATTTTGTAAATATACATTTAGTCGTATTTTCATGATATCTAGACTCCCAAAGGTCTGTTTATATTTCGTCGTGTTTATGTTTTTGTCCTAAATCATCATCCATTTCGCTACAAACTTGCAAAAATGCTAATTCGTACACGAATTTCCATCTTACTGCCTATCACAGCATCTATCTCTTTCGTACGTGTTGTCGGATGAGATAGCATGCATTTTAACCCCTCGCACTAAATAGTTCGTGCCGTCGGCGTCGACTAGGTAAACCTTAAGAGCGGACTCTAGTCAACGGGATTTTGAAAAATAGGTATTTGAAGAAACTATTGCCGTCGCGTCACCTCCAACCTCACCGTGTAAAGTGCGAAAGGGACAACTGCAGCTCAGGCTGATTTTACCTACAAAAACTTTGACTAAAAGACGTTTCGTATTCTGCTGTTTTCTTCATGAAACCTGGTCTGATCTAAAAAATTCTTATATCAAAATTTAGAGGAAAAGTATATCTATGCTCCTATCATTTCCTTTTTTGTTAAAAACTTATAAGTTTTGTCTGAAAGTCTTCTGAACATGGCGGTAAAAACAGGAATTTTTTCGGATTTTTGGATTGTCATATTTCTTTTTGTGATTATGTTTTGGAAAAAAGGAAATGATACAGGCACGTATTAATTAGACCTAGATTTTATGGAAAAAAATCATTGCTCTAGGCATTATCCACGAAGAAAACAGCAGAATGTGTTTGTATGGAGAAAGTCTCACTAGAGTGCCCTCTTAAGAGTGCCGCTCGAAGAGTAAACAATGAAATGAGTAGTCATTGCATTGCTTACTCTGTTTATATGATTTTTTTTTTAGACTTCACGCGCAATGCTAAAAAACTGGCCAAGTGCGAGTCGGACTCGCACTTGAAATATTTTAAACATCCAAGTCGTTTTGGAGGAGTCCAAAAGTAGCGAAAAAATATCGTCATGTAAATTATTTTTTTAAAGCAAATATGTTATTTACACGAAAGACACACGTTTCACAAATAATGGACATAAATCAATAAATTATAATATATTTTTCAAATCTTTTAACCTAGCCGTTACTAAGAAATAAGCTTTAGTTAGAAAGTAACCGATTTACGTTGCTAAAGCGGTGGAAGCCGGATGGCCCTTATGGCATCGTTTACGGAAAGCGATCACCGAATACCGGATCATCGCGTATGTTTGTTCAGCAACCCCGTAACCGTTGTCGCGCCGATAAAGGGCACCTTTATTGGTTTTGCCGAACAACTGATCGCGACTGCGTATTCGAGCGATGATCGTTTTATCTTAGGACGACACCTAAAGGTAGATTTGCGAGCAAAGCGGTACCGTTGTCACTTACGCCGCGACACTGGAAATTCGCATAAAGAACGTACGTGTCGGTTATGTGTTCAAACCAAACCATTGCTATAGTTCTCGCGAAACTTCTTGGCCGCCCTGAAGTTGGCTTTCCTATGCGAAAAGCGCCGCGCGGTGCTGTTTTTGTATGAGATTTACTACTGCGCAGCCATTGTAGCCAACTTAAGGGCGGCCAAGAAGTTTGGCGAGAACTATACTGTCGCTGCTACAGAATCGTTTGTACGCTTTAATCGAGTGAGTAAGCGACGCATATTACATGGTGCTTTGGCCCTTCTGTCCGACAATTTCAGTGTAGCTGTGTCAGTGATACCGGAGCCGCTCTGCTCGGAACTCGTACCTTAAAGTTGTCTATAGGTTTTATGTTTTTGTAGAATTGATGTGTGTGTGTATTTAGCTTATTCTTTGCTTTGTATGTACTAAGACTTGAGGAATGCAAAGCTGCTGAATGTTCAAGATGCCATTACGGTTAGTTTTTTTTTAAATTAAAGGTTCCTTTATGTTACCACTTACCGGTCAAATACGATTTTAGGCCAAACTTGTTTGTCCTAAAGTAAGCCGGATTTACATCGACTACACAAATTAGCAGAGAGTTCGCTATAAGCGAGCTTACCGTCATCGTACTCTCAAAAGCTGAGGTAAGGAGGCTTACCGCATGCTTACCACGCTGGCGGCCCGTGCGGTGCACACACGCAGACTGCTCGCACGTTGCACTTTGCAGTTAGCACGTTGCTAGCTTAAGCGAAAGCGGTCGGCGTGTGAACAGTGTAGTTGAACCTGTAAGCGCAGGGACAGCTGGTTGCCTGCTAGCTGTCGGCGCTTAGACACTGTAGACAGCGAGCAGTCAGATCTGTTTGAGGCGGTGTTGTACGGGAGCGGGGTCGTGTAAGTGAGCTACGACCTTTATCCTACGCGTGTCAGGATATCTTAGAGAAGTCTAGGATAGGTAATCTCGTTGGGCCTTAATACTTTGCACCGAATATCAATGGTGTCAAACAGAAACCATCACAATCTCAGCGTGTACCAGATCTTTTAAACTACTTTTCTCGGCCAAACTTATTAAATCTTTGCAAGTGAGAAAATGTGATGTCGGAATGTATTAATCCCCGCGATTGTCCCTAGCCCGGAGCCCTGTTATTATTATCACTAAACCAAGATACAGTACCCCCAGCATCATGAAATCTTGTTGACTGTTTACACTGTGTGGGTGACAAATCGGCTCCGACAGCCCCTGAATAAAATTACTTCAAGAGCGAGCGAAGCGAGCTCGGGCATTTAAGGCGCAGACTTCTTAAAGTATTTAGTTTAAACTAGATTTTTCTAGGCTGAACTAGTATATCCTGATACGCATAGCATAAAACAGTGTGGCCTAAGATTCCTAAGACAAACCAGTGTAGCCTGAAACCGGGTTTGGACGGTAACATAAATGTGTTTTTTTGGCTGAACGTTTGATGAATAATTTAAAGAGATGCCTTTTGTACATTTCAGCAAAAAACTAAGGAAAGAAAAAGACAAATGGGTTTTAATCGACGAGGATTCGGATTCAGATTAATCAGATTTATCAGATTTATCGAAACGGCAATGCGAAAAATTCAACCCGATATAATTGTAAACCCTAGATAATCTTCGGCTACGGATTTGTGCGTTTAGACCCTACGCCTACTTTTAGCCTTCAAGGCTTTTCAGTGTTTAAAAAATTGCGTCATCCTTGGTTTTACTGAATATAAATGTAAAGGACCACCCTGAGGGCTCGACGTAATTTAAATTGTGTCGATCGCCCGCGAGTGAGCGGTGGCAGTTGCCGAATGACAACCGAGTGTTCAGGCGCTATCTCTCTCTTTTCGCTTTGCCTCTTTTTCAAACAATGCGCTGGATGAAACAACAAGCTTTTCGACCAAGTTCGCGTTGACGATAGAAGGACCGGGAAGGGCCCTCTTAATAACCAAGAGCCTCGACGAACACCCGAGGAGACTCTCGTTGAGCAGTTGGACTACATCCATCCGTATCGTTAGGACCCTGCAGCCTAAATGCGTTTCTTTTTCATAGCTCTAAATACGCGTGCACACGCGAAAATCTCATTCATTGCTCCATGTCTAAAAATCAGTCTACTCGACTGATGAAATGGATCGCAAAGTCTTTCATTTTGATAATACTTAGGTACTGTTGAATTTTCTGAAAGAGTTTGCGATCGATTCCATAAATTTATTTAGCGAGCTACTTTTTTTTATATGTACCCATATTTAAATTCTTTTGATATCCTAATATTTAAAAATGTGAATACTATGTAAAGACAAGAAATAATTGGAATAATGTTTACGTACGATAGTGATTGCGAGTAATTTGTAAAGAATGGTCCTTAGTAAGTCTGAAAGATACATTAATAAAGCTTTTTAGGGAAAGAACAGTAGTAGAAATAACAGCACTAATGCGTTCATGTTAAGGCTGATTTTACAATAAAATCAAGGAACGAAGTTTCAGACTTTTCTAGGATAAAGAGACTGACTTGAAATCTTGAGACTATAGACTACTATACATATTGATAGGGTAGTGAGAGACAGTGAGCGTGACTATAGCTTGTCAAATTCGTATATGGCACACCCAAGGTCTGCGCGGGTGGCGGGGGACGTTACTAGTTTTACTACCCAATGACGACGGCGCGATGACAAAGACGACGCTCCCGGCACGTGACCCGGCCCCGTCCCGCGCGCATGTTAACCGTCGCCCGCGGACCATCGGAGTGTCACGTTCGAATTTGCCAACCTATAGTAGTAACCAGGGGCCTATCTGATGTAAGCAGACATTGCGACATTTTTGTCAAATACTAAATTTTTAAAACAGGTGATGTTTACTGGTTGAAAGCAGTAATTACCGAAACAATTAAAAAGCCCTTGTTCCCGCGTGGATCCACGTTTCGGGCGCTGAAGCGGTTAAACAAAATAATTGGCTCATATCAATTATCAATTGTGATATATTTTCAGATACCTATTCATAAATATAAATAAATAAATTGTAGGCAAGCATGACCCTATGCTTGCCTACAATTTATTTATTTATATTTATGAATGTCTGAAAATATATTTAAATTTTAACATCAACCACAGTATGGTTGCTCTTACATCATTTGGTCGGTATAAACCTGTCGAGGCGCTGTCCACGGTCTTTCCTGTAAAAAAATTCAAAATTGCAACTTTTAAAACGAATGGCGAGAAGAATCGAAATGTCTAATATAAGTTTATTTATTTGCAACTGTATTTGAAGTAGGGTAAGGTTGATATTTGCTGCGTTGCCCAGATATGCGAGGGCCCACATAGTGACAAGACTGTGCAGTGTTCAGTATGTACTGATTGACTGACACTTGAAATTTTTTGAGGGTAGTTTACATTTCTACTAAAAGTAGATAATTTGGTAATAATTTCCAGGATGCCTGGAAGAGATCGCGGTATGCGATAAGGCCACCTGTTGTATATTTTTTAGTTTGAAGCTCAGATCAAATAAAAAGTCAAGATGGAACGTTGCAAACAACAAAGTGAAGCCGGTTCAAACTATGCCTTGCCATGTAATTGTGTATTTATACGGCAAGGCATAGTTTGAACCGGCGTCACTTTGATGTTTGCAACGTTCCATCTTGACTTTTTATTTGATCTGAGGTTTTAAATTTCTTTTGTGCCTGTGTATTCTGGTGTACAATAAAGTATATACTAGGAGGAATCAAAAAGTAGTGAAAACGACATACTCCTTGGTAAGAAAAAAAAAATACTGGCAGGCATAGCTCAGATACATATTTATAATATTAATAAAGAAAAAATCTTCGAATCTCTTTTGTTTTTTTTTTTAATGTAGTAATTTGTTTGCTTCGTGTCGGAATGTGTTCTCGAAAATGGAGAAAAACGAAGTGCGAGCCGTTATTAAATACCTCTGTTTAAAAAAGTTAACGACGCAAGAGATACATTGCGATTTGGAGGCAACATTAGGAGAGTCTGCTCCGCCGTATTCCACTGTCGCAAGGTGGGCTTCTCAATTTCGAGTAGGGAGAACGACGAGCACGGAAGACGAACATCGTTGCGGCCGTCCATCGACGTCAGTCACCCAAGAAAATATTGCGAAAGTCGAGAAAATTGTATTGAGCGATCGAAGTTACCATCCGATACTTAATTCAAGAAACGGGCATTTCATATTTTGGTACAATTGTATTCAATTCATATTGAAACAATCTTTGAATATGAGAAAAGTCACCGCAAGATGGGTGCCGAGAATGTTAACCGACAGTCAGAAACAAAAACCAACTTGACATTTCGAAGATATTGTTGGACAAGTTTCAAGAAGATTCTGAAAACTTTTTGTCTCGTTTCGTAACAATGGACGAAACATGGGTCCATCATTTTAATCCTTTTTTTTTATTGTCAATAGGCTCGCGCTTGAACACTATCTCACCTGATGGTAAGCGATGATCCCGAGACAAAACAGCAATCTTCGCAATGGAAACGGCCATCATCACCGACTCCGAAGAAGTTTCGTGTCGTGGCATCGGCTGGCAGGGTTATGGCCTCAATATTTTGGGACTCAGAAGGGATATTGTTGATTGATTACCTGGAACGTGGAACCACTATTACAGGCCAATATTATGCAGCTTTAATTCCCAAGTTGAGGAATGTCATCAAAGAGAAAAGGAGAGGGAAACTTCGAAGGGGCGTGCTGTTTCATCACGACAACGCACCCGCGCACAGGTCGGCAGTTGCGATGGCTGCCATTCAGCAAGCTGGCTTCGAATTGGTTGACCACCCCCTTATTCACCACTGATCTGACGGCTAGCGATTTTTATCAGTTCCCCAAATTGAAAAAATACTTAAGGGGAAACAGGTACGAAGACGATAACGAGGTGATGGATGCCGTGGAGAGCTTTTTGCAGGACCAAGGCAAAACTTTTTTTGTGAAAGGGATGGAAGCCTTAGAAAAGCGCTGGACTCGGTGTGTAGAGAGACTCGGAAACTATGTAGAAAAATAAATTATTAAGTTATCAATACTCATTATATTCTATCTCATTCTCACTACTTTTTGATCCCTCCTCGTACTTAAATAAATAAATATATTATTTATCTTATCTCGAAAATAAAAGTAGAGTTCGAAAGTTTTTCTGAACCCGTAAAATAAAACCGGCCAAGTGCGAGTCGGACTCGCGCACGAAGGGTTCCGTACTTGGTAAATTGCGGTTTACAATTTATGACGTATTAAACACAAAAAAAACTACTTACTAGATCTCGTTCAAACCAATTTTCGCTGGTAGTTTACATAGTAATGTACATCATATATTTTTTTTAGTTTTATCATTCTCTTATTTTAGAAGTTACAGGGGGGGGGGGACACACATTTTACCACTTTGGCAGAGTCTCTCGCGCAAACTATTCAGTTTAGAAAAAAATGATATTAATAACCTCAATATCATTTTTGAAGACCTATCCATAGATACCCCACACGTATGGGTCTGATGAAAAAAAATATTTTTAGTTTTAGTTTCAAGTATGGGAACCCCCGAAATTTATTGTTTTATTTTTATTTTTGTGTGAAAATCTTAATGCGGTTCACAGAATACATTTACTTACCAAGTTTCAACAGCATAGTTCTTATAGTTTCAGAATAAAGTGGCTGTGACATACGGACGGACAGACAGACAGACATGACGAATCTATAAGGATTCCGTTTTTTGCCATTTGGCTACGGAACCCTAAAAAGTATAGGAACGTTTCTATAGGTAGGTACCTGTAAAGTTTGATATTAATCTATGCTTATTGATGTTATCATATTTTATTTTATCATTGCGATAGGTGCACTCAGCATCACAGCTATCCTAAATATGTATAATATTTGGAAGCCATAGGCATACAGTCCTGAAAATAAATTGTTTATCATCTAACGTCGAATATCACTATTCGCTTGCACGTCTTATAGGGGCAAATCTATTAGTTTATGAGACAGTTAAAATCACAGATCACAAATGCACTCTGTGCCACAGTAAAAATATACAAACAGTATGGAAACTACTTCCAAACGCTCGAAACGGCACACTCACACAAACACATGCATCGACGAGAGCCCTAAGCGGCTCGCACTACTGATACGTAGTAACTAATATGTAATCTGTGCTACTGATAGCACTGCAGAAGTGCCTTAATGGTCTCGTCGGTGCGTATGTTTGTGTGAGAGTGCCGTTTCGAGCGTTTGTAGGTAGTTTCCATACTGTTTGTATATTTTTACTGTGACTGTGCTTTTGTTAGGGTAGGGTAGGTAGGTGCTTTTGTGAGGGTAGGGTAGGGGGTCGGTATTGCAGGGTAGGGTAGGTAGGTCGGTTCATGAGACACAGCCTGCAGCCGAATTGCGTAAGTGCGCACAAAGAGTTTAGTCTATCCAACCGACCAAATCGACCAATCTCACGCGATGTGGATTATTACGTTTTGTGTGTTTGGCCGATTTGGTAGGTTGGATAGAGTTTAAACTCTTTGCGCATTTACGCAATACGGCTGCTGGTGACAGATAGACGGACAGTGGAGTCTTAGTAATAGGGTCCCGTTTTTACCCTACGGGTACGGCACCATAAAAAAAAAAATTACAAGCTAGTCAAATGAAAAAAAAAAGGATTTTTGCCTGTTGGTATACCAAATAGCTGGCGGTGATTATAGGGACTGCTTATTTTGCAAATCAAATTTGTGTTTTATGTACATACATACATACATAAACTCACGCCTTTTTCCTATGGGGGTAGGCAGAAACTACAGAACGCCACCTGCTACGATCCTTACATACTTCTTTTGCTTCACACACATTCATACATCTAGTCATACACACACGCCGGTTATGGGTACTGCGCACTTGGCCTTTCTGAAGAACATCACCTATAAGGTCTATGTATGTCTTTCTAGGGCGTCCCCTCCCGGCGTTTCCATTCACGTTTGCCTTTGTAAATACCTTTCGTACGTCGACTTTCATTAATCCTCTCAACATGGCCAAACCATCTTAACATACCCTTTTCAATTTTAGTCACTACATCTTCGTGTTTTATGTACAATACATTAAATAATATTAATTAAATAATGAATATATTTTCCTATTTATGAATAATTGTATTGTAGTAATTATGCAGCTGAGCTAACTAGATTTAATATAAATTATTGTATGTGACCTTCCTGATCATGCGACGTTAAATTTGCATCTAAAGGCGATATCGGTCGCACGTATTTTCATCGCATTGCGTCCATGTGGACGTACTTGCAACTTAAATCGCTTATCATTGTGATATAAATCGCTTCGAGTTATCAGGAAGGTAAGGCTGCTAAGTTTATACATTTCTTGCCGTAAGTTCATATTCAATAGCTTGTATTGTATTTTTATATTCCTGTGATTCTTTGTATCTAAAGACCTTAGCGTTCGGCTACAGGGGCTCATTGCTGGGCTTAGTATAAGAAATATATACAATCGTAGTGATATTTATAATATTAAAACCATAGATTTAACGAAGAATATACTGAAGCAACGTGGAATTACCCTTTCTTGTTTGCGTCGTTGCTTGTCAAGTGTGACCGGATACTACTAAAGATCTAAAGCATACGCGCACGCATTCATTTTGACAATAGGAATGTTTTCAGGGTAGAAAAATGATAATTCTATTTAGTCCGTCAGTGAGATTATCAAATAATATTGGACCCGTATTTTTGGCTTTATCAAATAAATAAAAATTGACATAGATAAAGCGCATCATTGTTTATTGTTTATTTTTTTATAAATTGACTCACACACTGTTCCGTTGTTGTTGAATTAGATATTTTACCTATGTTTGCAATATTTGTAAGTATGTGAGAACCAAATTCCTACTTATCAAATTAATTAATTTTCCTGTTAATGCTTTTTAATACTTCATACCTGTACGTAGTATAGTGTGTAGAGCTATTCTGGGTGCATCGTCCTCACATATATTAATTTATTAATGTATGTACTTATGTAAATATTGAAAATAACCTATTTTTTTTTTAAAAGAGTAATTATGGATTTTCTTGTGCGTTCTTCTCCATAACAATCTACTTTCCGAATGCACGGTAGAATCAATTTATATTATTTGTAAATTTTAACTTATTTGCCGTTTATTGGCCTAGTTGAATAATAGTACATTTTGATACAAGTGCGGAAAGTTTGTTATTGCGTACGAGGCCGAATAAACACCCGAGCCGTAAGGCGAGGGTGTTATGGGGCCGAGAAACGCAATAACAAATTCCCACGTGTATCAAACGACGTTTTTCAATACACTTTCGAAGAAATAAACACAGTTTAGATAAGCATAGGTCGTTTAGTGTACGGACGTAGAGCCTAGGTAAGGTTTTATAGATTAGATATTGATTCAACTACTGACCTTTGTTGCCAAATACTAGCTATCCGGAGCTTCTTTCAAAAAGTTTTCAACTTCATTTGGAGACAATACTTTTGATTTTTGTCCAATATATCCGACGGAGTGTCTTTTTAGAAATGCAGTCAGGTTGCAATATATTTTATGTTAACACCGTGATTTTGTAGAACCGTGCTTTGTAGCATGGAATATATACACCATAGCGTGCTAGGCTTATATTTAGTAGCGACTTCATTGAAATATGCCAAAAATACTTGCCCCGAAATGACGACGCCTTTTTAGTAACTTTCCACTGAAGAAAACTTTGCAAAGCTGCCATTTAATTCACCTTAGATTTAGATGGCAACAGGCTATCGCAAGCATTTTGTGCCTCAATCACAATATCCGGCGGAGTACCATCTAAAGAATTCTCTTCAAAACTTAAATTCGACATTTTTCACAAATAACTCAAATTATTAAGACTTACTTTCCTTTTTTTGCCGCGCTTTATGTTCGCAGGTTAAAGGAGAAGCAAAGGTATGAAGCCGTTAAACAGCCTCACAGGAAAAATATTAAATTCAAATATATTTTAATTAAGAACACAAATAAAATGTTAACTTGTTCATAAAAGTAATATTTGCTTAAAATAATCATGTTTATTAGTATTATTCTTTTTATAAACACAATTTAAATATTCAAAAAATATTTACGCTATAAAGACGCAAATCAAAATGACGAGATTAAAAAAATAACACCACTGACAATTATTGTCAGTGGTGTTTTTTTTTTAATTTCTTATGTTTTAATCGAATTACCGCACGCGTGCTGTAATCTTATTACCGCACGCGTGCGAAATATGTTGCATATCGAACCTAATCGTAGTGCAATAAGAGCTAGTTTTCGAGGAAGTGTATTGAAAATATATTTGACTTTGACTTGCATCAAAGTTCAGGAGTGGGGGCTTGTGACGTCACTTTGGCAGTATATAGTGTAGCACACCGTGACGTCACACGATATTTCAACGCAGTGTATCGTCGTAATTTTTTGTTGACAAAAAGAAAAATACGTGTGCAATATTTTTAGGTTATCTAACTGATGGACTAAATTGTTATTGTTTTGTCAATTACTCTATTGAGCAGTATTCATTTGGCTAAATGCTTAACTTTATTAAAAGATTATATCATTCTAACATAGAATAGCGACCATAGTGACCAGTGCCTCTGATGCCGCTATAAACATGGCAACCTTTAGGGCCCAAACTGTTTATGGATTAAATCACCATCGACTCTAAAAGAAGGAGAAGAAGTGGGACTTCAGTATGTTCTCAGACACATAATAATCACATATATAAATATGTCTGTATTATTGTAATAAGTTAGAAACTAACACACAATGACTGCCGATGCCGATCTCGAAATTTTGTCCATAATTTGTAATATTAAACTGAGACCCATTGCGTAATGAATTCGGCAAGGCAAAGAGTATGAAATATCGACCATTCACATATACGGAAATCTAAATCGCATCTTTCATCTAGCATGTGATTGGTTGATTTTTCATTTTTCTCTTTGCCTTGCCGAATACATTACGCAATAAGACTGCTGATATTTTTGTATCGCAACAAAATGCTTTTGCAGCAAAAGCAGATTTTTAATGAAATCGAATCAAATCACAACTAAAATAAATGTCAAAATTGTGTGTAATTGATGATTCCCTGTGCCATGTCTTCGCAGCATGCTGGCTATAGGTATATTTTTACTCAATAATCTGCAAACACGTTGACCGCTCGGTAGCGGCTAGGATTTTTAATTTAATGTATTTATTGATGATATAAAATTTTGAATAACTTATCATATCTATTTAATAATATAGCTGTCCATGGAGTTACTCACAGAACAGGAAAAGCGCCTTCGGGTTACTCTTGCTCATCAAATTATCATTACAGTAATGGCACACATTTAACATTTAAGGGTACATTTAAGCTGATTAAATATATTGTTTACATTAAATATGTTGTCCATGGGGTTACTCTTGCTCATCAAATTATCATCACAGTAATGCCACACCGTAACATTTAAGGGTACATTTAATTTGATTAAATATATTGTTTACATTAAATATATTGTCCATGGGGTTACTCTTGCTCATTTTTTTAATACGTCATAAATCGTAAACCGCAATTTACCAAGTACTAGCACTTGGCCGGTTATATCCCCTTACGGGTGGAATTTCAAAAACCAATATATACATGCATTCTTTTTATCAATCAACAGCGTAAATGTAAAATTCAGTAATGCCACACATTTAACATTTAAGGGTACATTTAATTTGATTAAATATACTGTTTACATTAATGTTGTACATTTAATTTCATGTACCTTACACATTGTATACAATGTTGTTTACGTTAATGGTAATTAAAAGTACAATTTGAAGTTATACATTGCTTACAGTTATGTCTTGGTACATTTAAAATGATTTAAATTGTTATTTACAATGATGTAGAGATTCAATTTAATGCGTTGTTTACAATACTGTAGTGATAAAAATGTATTTATGCCACGTTTAGCTTATTAAAAACATGGTTAGTCGTGAGACTAAGTTTAAAAGTTAGTTTGATACTCATTATTTAGGTTAAGTACATAATATTTCAATTTTATTATACCATGGAAGTAACCTACTTAGGTATAATGTATTTCGAATTTAAATATTAATAAGTGTAAGTATTGTATTTGCCAATTAGTCTTATTCCTTGAAACACAATTTTTTAAAGAATGTTTCCGAATTTATATTCCACTTTCTACCGTTTTTTTAACAATAGGTATTTATTGTAATCAATAAACACGGTTATAATATCTGTATAGTTTTATTCAAATCCTTTTCTTCAAACAATCGGTTCTCCCTGATTTTAACAAACTTCAAAGTCTCAAATATTCATGCTAGTCCGCACGAATTAGCAGTGTTTCGGTTAAGTAATAAAAAAAATACTCTTTGTAATAAAATCAATGGGAAACCACTTAAAATCCCTACGATAGATTATTTTACTTAGGAAACATTCCTTTATTTTTAAATGGAAACAAAACTGCATTCACAGATTTCTCGACAAGGTTACCTAAACCGGACATCGAACCGGTTATAGAAAAAATATAAACATTTGCTATTTTCTTCTATTATTTGATAGAATTATTGTTCAGGTTAATATATCTTTAATAAACATTTGTTCCCTGTATATTATGTTATGTGTACAGGACACAATCTATCTATCTATATATATAAAAGCGAAAGGTCACTCACTCATCACGAAATATCGAAAACCCTTTGATTATATATAATCAGAGCGAAAACCCCTTGACCTTGGGTTAAGATGAAATTTGGCAGGGAGGTTCCTCAAGTGACGTAAGTGCGCACTAAGAAAGGATTTTTGGAAATACTACCCCTGACGGGGTAAAAGGGGTTGAAAGTTTGTATGAAATTTCTACAGTTTGAAAATTAGACAAGTGAAATTTTACATTTACGCTGTTGATTGATAAAAAGAATGCATGTATATATTGGTTTTTGAAATTCCACCCGTAAGGGGATATAACCGGCCAAGTGCTAGTACTTGGTAAATTGCGGTTTACGATTTATGACGTATTAAAAAAAAACTACTCACTAGATCTCGTTCAAACCAATTTTCGGTGGACATGGTAATGTACATCATATATTTTTTTTAGTTTTATCATTCTCTTATTTTAGATGATACAGGGGGGGGGGGACACGCATTTTACGACTTTGGAAGTGTGTCTCGCGCAAACTATTCAGTTTAGTTTAGAATACAATGATATTAGAAACCTCAATATCATTTCGAAGACTTATCCATAGATACCACACACGTATGGGTTTGATGAAAAAAAAAAACAGATTCAGTTTCAAAGGGAACCCCCAAAATTTATTGTTTTTTTTCTATTTTTGTGTGAAAATCTTAATGCGGTTCACAAGTTACCAAGTTTCATGAGCATAGCTCTTATAGTTTCGGGAAAAAGTGGCTGTGACATACGGACGGACAGACAGACAGACATGACAAATCTTTATGGGTTCCGTTTTTTGCCATTTGGCTACGGAACCCTAAAAAGGTGGTTGAAACTTTGTATGAAATTTCTACAGTTTGTAAATTGGACACGTGAAAATTTACATTTACGCTCTTGATTGATAAAAAGATATCATGTATTTATTGGTTTTTGGAAATTTCATCCTTATGGGGGTTGAGAGTTTGTATAAAATTTGAAAGAAAGAAAAATATTTATTTGTGACCCGCACAGGAGACACGAGAAAATAAGCACACACTCAATTCACAATTTCTACAGTTTCTAAATTGGACACGTGAAATTTTACATTTACGCTCTTGATTGATAAAAAGATATCATGTATTGATTGGTTTTTGGAAATTGCATCCGCGAGGGGGTAAAAAGGGGGTTGACCAATGATATTCAAATAAACAGATACGTTATACACTCACAAAACAATTGAAAAAAGTGTTCCGCGCAGCAGCGGGGTTTATTCCCATCGGCCACCCCCCAGTTGCCACCCCGGTGGCCGATGGGAATGATTTAGTGAAATTTCTTACCTTCCTTTATTCCCATTTGCCACCGGGGTGGCGGATGGCACTAACTAGTGGCGTTTGCCACCCCGGTGGTCGATGGGACTTATTTAGTGAAATCTTCCACCTACCTTTATTCCCATCTGCCACCGGGGTGGTGGGCGATTCTCATGACATTTGTCACATAAAAGTGAATGTTGATGCTGTGACCGGTTTACTTTGTTACTTGGATCCAACTAAAGGTGCTGGCCCTGATAACTTAATAATATCATCTAAATTTCTAACTAAATGCGCGCCTTGCATTGCCGTACCTATTTCAATTTTGGTTTTTGGAAGTCTGACTCAAGGTGTTGTCCCCATATTATAGAATTCTGTTTATATTTCACCCGCACATAAGAAAAAAAAAAAAAAATGTTGATGATTTAAAATTCGACTCCATTTTTTTACAAAAATTAGTCAAATAAGAACCTTGAAAACTTTCTTGATATTTTTTCTATTCACCCCGTTTTACGGTCATGAGAATCAACCACCCGACTAAACTTATGAAGGTGGCAGATGGGAATAAATCGGCAAACGCCACTAGTTAGTGCCATCCGCCACCCCGGTGGCAGATGGGAATAAAGGAAGGTAGGAAATTTCACTAAATCATTCCCATCGGCCACCGGGGTGGCAACTGGGGGGTGGCCGATGGGAATAAACCAGCAGCGGCAGCACACATACACACTTTTCATTCATCTGACATTTCACTACAATGTCGAAAGGGATGGCTTGATAAAACAAACAAGAAAAAAAGAGACAGCTAGTGTTTGTCACTTGCGTGTGAATGTAAACAAACATTATTCTGACAACCAATGTTTTTTCTTTTTGTAACCTCCAAATATCAGAAAATTCATTCATTTTGTTTTTTTTTCAACAAAGCGTATCGCTCTTCGCCATGCGTGCAGCGTGACATAAACTAAAGACTAAATCATACAATTGTCTACTATTCGAGTCTTCACAATGCGCGCGCTTATAACATAATATATCTGTTTATTTGAATATCATTGGGGTTGACGGTTTGTATGAAATGTCTACAAATTTTAAGTTGGACACCCGAACTTTTAGATGTATACTTTTGGTTGATAAAAATAATTCATGTATTTATTGGTTTTTGGAAATTACACCATAAGGAGGTAAAAAGGGGGTTGAAAGTTGTGTGAAACTTCTATCTAACTTCTATCGTGAAATTAAAGATTTATGCTTTTGATTGATAAAACGAATTCATGTATTTATTCTTTTTATGGTGTAGGAGGGGGATGGCGAACCTATGGCACGCGTGCCTGTGGTGGCACACGACAAAATATTTTGGGCACGCTTTTAGCATCTATACTTCTTATATGATAGCTTGATCTCTGTGACAGCTTTCAGTATCAATACCTACAGTAACAATAGCGCTTGTCAGGCTAACAATACATTAGCGTATACCTACGTCGCAGCGATCAACCTATCTTTTATGAAGTTTAGGTAATTTGCAACAGCAGAAATAACACCAACTCCTACTTTTGTTTATATAAACCTGTAAATAAATATTAGGATTGCTTTAAGAATTTCTGTTGCACCCAGAAATTCTTAAAGCAATAAAGAATTATTAATCAATTCTTATTCTCTCTATTAAAAGCATTTAGAGTTTTATTTTTTGTCAATTAGGTCAAAGTCAAAATTCTTTAGTGGCACTTCATTGTCACATAAAAATATATGTATACTAGCTGACCCGGCAAACTATGTTTTGCCAAAAAAACACCAAACATTTATCTACTCTACCTACCCTACCTTACACTACCTACCCTACCCTACTCGACCCTACACTACCCTACCCTACACTACCCTACCCTTCACTACCTTACCCTACCCTACACTACCTTACCCTACCCTACACTACCTGACCCTACCCTACACTACCTTACCCTACCCTACACTACCTTACCCTACCCTACACTACCTTACCCTACCCTACACTACCTTCCCTACCCTACCCTACGCTACCCAACCCTACCCTAAGTATCAATTTTTTTAATTTTATTTTTTTCTTCGCTTTTCTCTGCTAAATAGTCCTAATAAAGCCTATTTTTTTTTGTGAGCCCGTTCTTGTGTTATAAAATAACAACGAAAAGTGGCATTGATTTTTACCCGACTGCCGAAGGAGGGTAATGTGTTTATCAGTCTATGTATGTATGTATGTATGTTTGTTCCTATGTGGCGTTCCAGAGACCAAACGCGTTGGCAGATTTTGATGGTTCATACGTCAATCGATGCGTCTTAACCCTGCGAGTGTCATAGGCAACATTAAAATTGGATAATAGAAAAATGGCGGCTTTTGGGTGCCATATTGTGGTGGCCCAAATTATTTTTTCTTTCAAACCCATCGTGTGGGGTATCAAAATAAAGGGTTTTAAGAGGTGATTTCAAAAATATATAACACTTATATGTTTAAATGTATGTAATTCGAAAAAAACTAACTAAAAAGTTATAAATAAAAAAACTTTATTAAAAAAATCAAAAAACCCGACTGCTTCAAAAGCGAACTAAAAAGTCGTAAACAAGGAAAAAATCATGCTGTGCAGGCGGAGGATACACCAGATTTTGGTCTGCCAGCCCGCGAATATGTATCCTCCGCCTGCACAGCATGATTTTTTCCTTGTTTACGACTTTTTAGTTCGCTTTTGAAGCAGTCGGGTTTTTTGATTTTTTGAATTAAGTTTTTTATATATATAGATATAATTTAAATAACACGTTTTCTAATAAAGGTTCGCCATCCCTTGTGTAGGAGAACACTAAGAAGGGATTTTTGGAAATTCATCTTTAAGACTGACTTTTTAGTTCCAAAAAGTCATCTGTAAGATAAAATACGGATCACGCGAACGAGTTCGCGGGCGAAGTGCTAGTTATTTAAAAACTAGAGAGGTATTTTATTCAGTCACAGTATGCGTCAGCGGTGAGCACGTTATACGTTCCGGTCAAGAGATCAAAGCTTTACGACGGACGAGTACGAGTGTTTGGCATCAAAAGATAAGAGACCCATCATAATCATCATTTCAGCCGAAAGACTGCCACTGCAAGCTTGAAAGAAATAGGTTTAAAAACACTGTGATCTCGCTGTATTGTTGTTCCAGGATAGTATAGTAATTGAATCAGGTATTTGGCAGTAAATTGGCCCAGAAATAAACTGTTGTATTGCCACGATGATTAAACAGGAAACTCTCGATAAGATCTTTAATCTGTGGTTATAAGAAAATAATCGGGTTATTCCCGTTCGTCCACACCCCGTCGTCTACACTGCGGACGACTGGGAATAATGCGTTCTGTTCGTCCACAGTGTAGACGAACAGAACGCAACATTCCCAGTCGTCCGCACCTCGTTTCATGTTTAGTTTAAGAGTCAGTGTTTTTTTTTTTAAAATTAAATAAATGATTTAACGGTTTAATTACTTTAAAAACAACATAACTATTAAGTTTTTTTTATTTAAAATCATCAAATGTTAAAATAATTAACAACAATTCTAGTTTTTATCACAGATCAACATAATTTACAATAATTAAAAGGCAATATTTTAACTAATATTTTGTTGGTATTATATAAACATTTTTAAAGTATATAATAACAACATAATATGTACTAAGTAGTGTTTAAATTCAACAGTATTTTTCATCACAGATCATCTTATTTTACAATAATTAAGGGCAACAACAAAGTAATTTGTATCACAGATCAACTTAATTTACAATAATTTAAACATTACCATTTTTACAACATAACTATTTACAATTTTTGTCAGTAATAGTACAATTTTACAAACCTTTTTTTTTTTTTTTTTTTTTTTTTTTTTTTTTTTTTTTTTTTTTTTTTTTAATTTAACACCTTAACTGCCAGATGCCCGACAAACAATACATTTTCTATTGTGTCTCGTTCTCTGGCAGCCAAACTGTTAAAAAAAAAAAACACTGACTCTTAAACTAAACATGAAACGAGGTGCGGACGACTGGGAATAATGCGTTCTGTTCGTCCACAGTGTAGACGAACAGAACGCAACATTCCCAGTCGTCCGCAGTGTGGACGACGGGGTGTGGACGAGCGGGAATGACTCAAATAATCGACTAAAACGGACATCTCTAGTATAAACCGAACTCTTCTGTCAAAGTTTTTATAAACAAAGTTCACATCACTAGAATTTAATTTCGACGCTTTGTTTTGATTATATTTTTATAAATTATTAATTAAAATGTCTGAAAACAATAGCTTTAGTGTTTCTAATATGAAGAATAGATGTCGGGCTTGCCTTCAGGAAGCGGAAAAAGTATTTCCAATGACCACTTTGGAAGTAAATGCCTATCAAAATCTTACCGAGAAGGTTAGAATTTGTGTTATTTTCTTAGCTTAAGTTCAAACGGTGTCAATGTCTGTTTTGGGCTAGACTTGCTGGTTTTATTTACTAAACCTTAACTTTAATTCTCTAGTGTTAATAATATAGGCTCGCCTACTACTACATGGGACTTCAGAACTGCCTTAAGTAAGGTGTTCTATGCATCTCTGCTTTCTCCTTCGACTCCTTCGAGGAATACTGTTTTAAATAATTAAAGATAACATCTTACCTCGGGTTACCCGGGATCAGCACAACATGTATTCTTCATCCATACTTCTCAATTAGTTGGCATCTTAGTTTCCATCATCAAACCCGAACACAGACTAAAAATAGTGTAGTAATTTATATTCAAACATCTTTTTTTGCCTTATTGGTCTAGTGATTGTAAGTAATAATAAATAAATAATGTAATTGTAACATTCAAATTACAATGAAATGAGTACCTACTGATCATGCTTATGAGATTATGATGACGTCTGTACAAGAAAATACACACATAGTACACACTGTGTACTATAAAAAGTGCTACCTTTCTGAGGTACTAAATGCAATCACCAGGACCATAAGGTCTTGGGTTTGATTCTGGGGCTGAACAAAGTACTATTAGGTTTTGAATCTTGAATTTCTCTGTAGACATCCAGAGTCTAGATTGGTGCTAGCTTGGTGGCAAACGGCTCTTCCACTTTTAAATGGGAGTTGAACATTACTAGTAAATTGAACAGTGTTGTATTTTACCCTTAGGCTTAGAGGGCCATGGCCCAGGGTGGAAGGCTGTGAGGGGTGGCTTAAGCCGCTTCTACCAGCCTACCATACTGACAAAATGCTATGCAACATGCCATTCTAACCTACCACCCCTTAATGCCTGGTCTAAGGCTGAGTGCTTAAAATTCTAGAGCTTACTTCACGAATTATAGGCTGAAAAGCCCATTTGGCCCGGTGCGCCAAATCTTTAAATACACCACCGCTGGTGAAATGTGTCTAAAACAAAATCAAAATTTCTTTATTCAATTATTCCAAGAAGTGGCACTTTTGAGCGTCAAAAAAATCAAATTTAAAAGTAATAGTAATTGATTCTACCGTCCATCGGAAATTTAGCTTAAACTCCACACTTACTCTTTTAAAAGAAAAGTGTTTTATAAGTATTTGGTTACATTATTCTTGTTGGAAATATACATATATTTGAAAACGATGTAAAAAGCCGTGTTCGTAAAAGCGTCTAGAGTAAAACAAACAATTAAAATACAATAAATAAGTAATTAAAAACGGCCAATCCCCACTGATGGTGTTCGTTCACTAACATGACACATGGATCGGCATCACTCAGCTCAACCATCATGTGTAAGTCCT
Source organism: Orthosia gothica (assembly GCA_949775005.1). Taxonomy (NCBI): domain Eukaryota; kingdom Metazoa; phylum Arthropoda; class Insecta; order Lepidoptera; family Noctuidae; genus Orthosia; species Orthosia gothica. The sequence goes on along the minus strand of OX459034.1, from coordinate 48,009,924 downwards.
AACATACATCTATGCCTAACCCTCTTATGCTATGCTATCTATTTTTCAGATATCCAGCAAGGATGACAATATGAATCTTTGTATACTTTGTAGATGGATATTAAAGAAATGCATAAAGTTCTCACAACAATGTCTGAAAGCTAACGAAGTATTGAATAAATCTCTGGAAGGGGTATGTATTAGCTTGTTATTACTATTTCTTCTAATATAATTTTACAAGGAATCCTTTTACTATTGTCATGGTGGTTGAAAGAAAAGTTGGTTTAAATAAATATCACTAGATGGAGCAATATACATTGATTTGTGTGTAAAATTAACATTATAATTATCTAATTATAATTATAAATATCTAATTATAATTATATCACTATAATTGATCATAAAATTTTATTTTCTTATTTAATCAACTAAGCAAAGAATTATAGAATATTGGGCTCTTAATTCACATTATTTTCAAAGAATAATTGAACGGATCATTAAAAAAAAAAAAAAAAATTTATTCCAATAGATGGTGCGGTTTTAAATTTCTAAGGCATACCAATCGATTTTTTTAATTACTGTTTTAACATATTTTGGTACAATGAAACTGTAAAAACGTGCACAAAAAGACTAAAAAACAAATCGTTGCTGTATTGTATATAGAGAAAAATTGCCAAATATTCGAAGACGTGAGATATCCACCAAACTGCACTGAGCCCGCGTGGTGGATTAAGGTGAAACCGCACTTGTCCGCACCGCACTCGCCGCACGCGCCGCAGTCATCGCATTTTCTCTTGGCCCCGCGCTATCCGCTCCGAACGCGCCGCACGCATTTAACCACTTCTGTACATCTTGAACTATATTTTCATACGGCTACGGGTCATGTTTCCGCGCCGCCCGCATCGCCCGCCGAGTCTGATGACGTCATCCGCACGCGCTGGTGGAATCCGTATACCTACAGCATTTTGCTGAAATGCGGGTAGTGCGGCGCGGATAGGTGCGCGAGGCTGCGTACGATTTAATATAAAGATTTATAAAATGCGATGACTGCGGCGCGTGCGGCTCCTGCGGCGCGGATAGGTGCGCGTCCACCTTTAAGGCCCATTCTACCTATATCACAGAGAGAAGACCTGTGACAGCTGTGACCCAGAAGTGGAAACTTTAAAGGCTTAGGTATGATGATGATGATGATTATAGTTAGGCAAATGCTAGGCAGACAGCCTATAATTTGCACTGTGTGCTTGTGGTGGATTATGGCCCTTCCTCTCTCACAGACAGAGCTTGGCAAAGGGCAAAATACATGCTTTGCTGTAATTAAAATACATATTATTTTTTTGTTTAGAAAAAAAAACGTTGCCCCACACTAGGAATTTCTTCCTGTATCGTGGGTGCGTTTACAAACATATAAACTCACATACACAACACCCAGAGCCGGAACAACTATCTGTAGGTCATACAAATATTTGTTCCGTGCGGGAATCGAACCCGCGACACGATACGATACGATATTACCTCGCATGTATTTAAAATACCAAATACAAAATATTTTGAAGTCGTGTAAGTATTTGAAAAGTTAAATACGAAATACAGTATTTTAACTATTTCTATTTAAAATACAAATTATAAAATACTAGCTGACCGCCGCGGCTTCGCTGCCGTCAAAATTATAGCCTATGTTACTCGGGCATAATCAAGCTTACCATAGGTGAAAGAATTTTTTAAATCTGTCCAGTAGTTTCGGAGCCTATTCGGTACAAACAAACAAATAAACAAACAAAAAATCTTTCCTCTTTATAATATTGGTAAAATACGAAATACAGTATTTTAACTATTTCTATTTAAAATACAAATTATAAAATACAGTCAGGTGATGCATGACAATTTGACGTACATATAGTAGGTACAGGTACAATGCTGCCAACTTAAAAGATTAACATCTTTAGCGGTCGCCATTTTGGTTACGAAAGCTATCTAGCGCTATTTTCTGCAGAACGCACTTATTATTAAGATCGCTAAATGTATTTATGTTAAAATGTATTTTGAAGATAAGTATTTAAAATACAAACTACAAAATACCTCAGTGTGAGGGTATTTGGAATACCAATTATAAATAAAATATTTAAGAAGTAATTTTATTACAATTTACAAATACCAAATCTGTATTTGTATTTTAATTACAATTCACTCAAATACTGCCCAACCCTGCTCACAGAGATGAGGCCTGAGTCCCAGCAGTGGGAACATACTATAGTAAAACATTCTATGTATCTGTCTATTTTCAGGACACCAAATCCAGTATTCTCCTACAACAAACCACCATGTATGACCTAAAATCTTGCACCTTAGATGTTCACTACCTTGGACCAATGGACATATTAGATGTAAATGGAGAAGAAAAGGAAGAATGTATGCCTTTAGATGAGGCAGATGACGATGAAGATGATGAAATACCTCTAGTGATGTTGCAAGATGACTTTAGGAGTAAAAGGGGGGATTCGGATAGTTGTGAGGTAATTTTATTATTAGTTATAAGTAACTTCTGACAGCGGCTTCGAAAATTATCGTAAGGGCTATTCCAGACTATAATCTATCTCTGTGCCAAATTTCATCCAGATCCGTCCAGCCGTTTGAGCGTGAACAAGTAACAAACATACACACACACTTACAAACTTTCGCCTTTATAATATTAAGTGTAATGAAGGCTGGTTGGAACAGGCAGAAGAAAACAGTACTGGGAATGATATGGGTGGCTTTGCCCAACAGTGGGACACAAAAAAATTATTCATGAGCCCACTCATGAACATTTTAAACTAACAACAACTTCGTCCGCCGATGAATGGCCTATGTTGTGGTAATTTGGCAAAACCTGACCTTATTCCTTGTGTTTTCGCCTAACGTCGGTCGTTTTTGTGACGTGCTTGCGGGTAGAAAGAGAAACGCGAAATGTTTAGCTGGAATCGTGTCCTACCCTCATTATCCCTTCCGGCATAATGCCTTGGCATCGGGTGTGAGCGAGACTGCCTCACCCCATTTGCGTATTATCAAAATGCCAGCTGTGACAGGCTGACAGATGCCAACCAGCAGAATATTGGCCTGCGGCTCCTGCGCGGGCCTCTTTTCCTTCACACCACTCATCGGCAGCGCCAGTAGGCAGTCTACTCTCGGACGTCCGATCCCAGGCATTTGTGCTTTACCTAACCCTATTGTAAGCGAGTCACCACCTTGCCTACATCATAAAGGGAATATCTGAGGAAAATTACAGCTTTGTAGGGGTTTGACCAGGGTTTCGATAATAAGTCGGCCAGTCAATGTGTCAGGATATAATTTATTTTTAGTTATTGTTGCGTTTACTATAGTGACTGGCACGTAGTTGGGAAGGTTTTGGCGTAGTGGAGGTAATATCGCGCATAGTGCTTGAAATGACCAACCACCATATAGAGCGAACGGAACGTGGACGCGACACGATTGGTCAGTCGATCCTTGTGTCAACTGACCAACCAATCGCTCGCTCGGAATGGTGCTAAACGTTCCCCGCGCCCCGATTGGTAACCAAAGAGACCTAAAAAAACCGGCCAAGTGCGAGTCGGACTCGCGCACGAAGGGTTCCGTACTTGGTAAATTGCGGAAAAAATTGCGATCTCGTTCAAACCAATTTTCGGTGGTAGTTTACATAGTAATGTACATCATATATTTTTTTTAGTTTTATTATTATCTTATTTTAGAAGTTACAGGGACACACATTTTGCCACTTTGGAAGTGTCTCTCGCGCAAACTATTCAGTTTAGATAAAAATTATATTAGAAACCTCAATATCATTTTTGAAGACCTATCCATAGATACCCCACACGTATGGGTTTGATGAAAAAAAAAACAGTTTCAAGTATGGGGACCCCCAAAATTTGTTGTTTTTTTTCTATTTTTGTATGAAAATCTTAATGCGGTTCACAGAATACATCTACTTACCAAGTTTCAACAGCATAGTTCTAGTAGTTTCGGAAAAAAGTGGCTGTGACATACGGACGGACAGACAGACATGACGAATCTATAAGGGTTCCGTTTTTTGCCATTTGGCTACGGAACCCTAAAAACAACCTCTGCGCACCTAACCACTCTTGTCAACTTACGTGCCGGGGATTGTAAGCGTCTAAATTGCGTACACGTTTGATAAACCTCTCGTAATCTGAAGTCTATTCTTATGCGAACTACTTTTTAGGGTTCCGTACCCAAGGGGTAAAAACGGGACCCTATTACTAAGACTCCGCGGTCCGTCTGTCTGTCTGTCACCTGACTGTATCTCATGAACCGTGATAGCTAGACAGTTGAAATTTACACAGATGATGTATTTCTGTTGCCGCTATAACAACAAATACTAAAAATAGAACAAAATAAAGTGGGGCTCCCATACAACAAACGTGATTTTGGTGCCGTTTTTTGCGATAATGATACGGAACCCTTCGGGCGCGAGTCCGACTCGCACTTGGCCGGTTTTAACCTGTGTTTATTTAGTTTCTTCTAATTTCAGACAAAACTAGAAATAGAAATCAAAGAAGAACTAGACATAAAAGAAGAGTTTAAAGAAGACTTATGTCCTAAAGTGAGAAGTAAAAAGAAGAAGAAAGATGTAAAAGAAGGCTTCTCTTCTAGAATGGTGCAGGAGACTGATGAATATGTTGTTATCAAACTTACGAAGAAAGAGGTGAGAAAATAAATTATCCTACTTACCAAAGGCACGGGGTTCCAACGCCAAGAAAGAACATTTGGTTCATATAACTACCACTAGATGGCACGACATGCATCGATTTGTTATTGAATTGTATGTAAAATTAATATTTTCTAGAATTGATCATAAAAAATATATTTTCTTGTTTAATCAACTCTCCTAAGCACAACATTATTGAAAATTGGGCTCTTAATTCAGATATTAAAGATTATTTGAACGGATCATTTAAAATTGAAACCAATAGATAACGCGGTTTTAAAAGTCAGAGGCACGGCACTCAATTTTTTTCAGATTGCAGACCTGAGTATATCATATTAATTTTTATTAATAACTTTTTATTTAACATTAATTTTTAGAATTAGGTACATTTAAACATATAAATGTTATATATTTTTGAAAACACCTCTTAATACCCTTTACTTTGATACCCCATATAGGCGCAGAAGAAAAAAAAAATGGTCACCTACAATATGGCGCGCAAAAGCCGCCATTTTTCTATTGTCCAATTTTAATTTAGCCAGTGACACTTGCAAGGTTAAGACGAATAGATTGACATAAGAATCATCAAAATCGTCCAACACGTTTGGTCTCTAGAACGCCAGATAGGGACAAACATTCATACATAGACTGATAAACACATTACCCTCCTTCGGCAGTCGGATAAAAAAGGTCTTGACACACGGGCGGACAGAAAACAAATTGATCATATAAGGGTTCCTTTTTTAGGGTTCCGTACCTAAAGGGTAAAAACGGGACCCTATTACTAAGACTCCGCGGTCCGTCTGTCTGTCTGTCACCAGGCTGTATCTCATGAACCGTGATAGCTAGACAGTTGAAATTTTCACAGATGATGTATTTCTGTTGCCGCTATATCAACAATTACTAAAAACAGAATTAAATTAATATTTAAGTGGTAAATACAACAAAAGTGTTATTTTGTTGTTTTTTGCGATAATGGTACGGAACCCTTCGTGCGCGAGTCTGACTCGCTCTTGGCCGGTATTTTTCCTTTTGTGGAACGGAACCCTAAAAACTACAATTGAGTTAAAAGTGGTGGATTACGCCCCACTCCCTCTCACAGAGAGTTGGTCTGACTCCCAGCCGTGGGCATCATAATATATATTGTGTGTTGCAGGTGTTAGCTGAACTAGCGGATAAAGCCAAAGTGGAGTCTTACATAAGGTCTCCTTATAAGTGTGAGAAGTGTGTGAAGGGATTCAATTTTGAAGAGGTCCTTACAGCTCATTTGGTGAAACATACTCGGGTGAGTTTAGCAAAACTATAAAAATCTTAATAAAACCCGATTGCTTCAAAAGCGAGCTAAAAAGTCGTAAACGAGGAAAAAATCATGCTGTGCAGTCGGAGGATACATATTCGCGGGCTGGCTGACCAAAATCTGGTGTATCCTCTGCCTGCACAGCATGACTTTTTCCTCGTTTACGACTTTTTAGTTCGCTTTTGAAGCAGTCGGGTTTTTTGATTTTTTGAATTAAGTTTTTTTATTTATAACTTTTTAGTTAGTTTTTTTCGAATTAGATAAATGTAAACCTATAAGTGTTATATATTTTTGAAATCACCTCTTAAAACCCTTTATTTTGATACCCCACACGATGGGTTTTGAAGAAAAAAAAAATTTGGGCCCCCACAATATGGCACCCAAAAGCCGCCATTTTTCTATTATCCAATTTTAATGCAGCCTATGACACTCGCAGGGCTAAGACGCATCGATTGACGTATGAATCATCAAAATCGGCCAACACGTTTGGTCTCTGGAACGCCATTAGGAACAAACATACATACATACATACATACTTACATACATACATACATACATACATAGACTGATAAACACATTACCCTCCTTCGGCAGTCGGGTAAAAAATAAATCGATCACCTAAGCATAAGTTCAAAACTCTTCCGCTTCGCAATTTTGATGGTATGGACATTGATCGACTTCGAGAGGATGCCAGTAATATTGACTGGACGCCACTAGTGACTTCCTCATCCGTCGACGAACAAGTTGAAGTCTTGACTTCTACCTTAGTTCATCTATACGACACACATGCAACTATTCGAGCCGAGAGTTAGGCATCTTCCAGCGCCATGGCTGACCGACGAAATTAAACTTTTACTAAATAAATCAAAAAACCCGACTGCTTCAAAAGCGAGGATACACCAGATTTTGGTCAGCCAGCCCGCGAATATGTATCCTCCGACTGCACAGCATGATTTTTTCCTTGTTTACGACTTTTTAGTTCGCTTTTGAAGCAGTCGGGTTTTTGATTTAACTTTTTTTATATATACCTTTTTAGTTAGTTTTTTTTTTTAATTAGATACATTTAAACATATAAGTGTTATATGTTTTTGAAATCACCTCTTAAAACCCTTTATTTTGATACCCCACACGATGGGTTTGGTTGGAAGAAAAAATATTTGGGCCCCCACGATATGGCGCCCAAAATCCGCCATTTTTCTAATGTACAATTTTAATGTAGGCTATGACACTCGCAGGGTTAAGACGCATCGATTGCACTCGTTCCACTAGCATCCCCTATTTCAGTCCCCCAGGGGATTATACAGCACTCAATGTTCCACTACGATCCCTATGCAGGGGATTCTTTAAGTACTAATAAGTTCTATTCCTTGTCCCTTCTAAATAAAAAAGCCACCTATAAAATAACAATAGTTAAAAATCGGTCTAAAGAGAGAAGAGAAGAAGAGGGATTACAATGACGTAAATTAATTTTTCTAAAATAAGTTAGATGTTGAAAAAAAAGTACCAAAAGCGTTGAAGAATTTCGCAAGTTTGACTAGTGCAGCGTCTCGGTGGCGTTGGGTTCGAGTCCCACCTAAGGCGTTCGGGTTCATTCCAGAACTTTTTGGCCCCATCGGCCATCCGTTCTGCGAGCAATGTGCCCTGCCCACAGCCATTTAAGTTTCTCAATTCTTCGGGCTATGTCGGTAACTTTGGTTCTCCTGCGGATATCCTCATTTCTGACGTAATCACGCAAGGAAACTCCGAGCATAGTCCTCTCCATTGCCCTTTGGGTGACTTTAATCTTATTGGCCTGAGCGACCACGTCTCGGTCCCATAGGTGATCACTCCAACTAACAAATCAATGTTTTATAATAGTCAATTTAACGTTTTACACTTTGAGTCTAGTTTTTAAGATTGGTCGCATAAACGTAAATATAAACGTATAAATAACGCGAATTAGGCCCAAATTACACGACAATATTCTCGTTTAGTAGTTAAGTAGAAGTCAGCCAATGACCGTTCAAACGTTGTATACAAGTTAAATAAAAGTACAGAGACCGACTTTACGGTCCAATACTGGTTACGATGAGTCTCTTATGTGACCGCTTATGTCACATAGCTGTTACAATGACGTTTTCAAAAAACTGCTCAACGGCAACCGTTTTGTTTCGTTTGTTAAATATTGTGCCGGTGTTTAAATAAAAAACTTGAACAGAGAATTAGTTCTCTGTTCAAGTTCTCGGCCCTTTATGATTATAAATTCATCTTCTTTTCTTGTCAATGGCTATCTAATCAAATAGTACGTTTAGCCCAGATTAATTTATTTAAATGTTTTTTTTTCAGGTCTAACATAGGATATGAATGAACTATGGTAGTGTTCTTGGACATCGATAAATTTTTGATCTGAAATTATTTAAAACGTCTTAAAAGAGAAAAATGGCCTTGGCGAAGCATTTATTTTACATTTTCAAACAAATGTTATAACTGTCACAGTTCCATTGCTACTGTTAATTGTTTAATTTTATTGTTGTTGTTTACATTAAATGTTAATTTAAAAAAAATATATATATACGGAATCTTTTTCGGCAACATTCATTCGTTCTATCCCTTTTTTAAAAGACAAAACAAAATAGAAATGGTTCAATTAAAGTGTGGATTTGACCTTTAAATGATTCAAAAGTCTACATAAAGTAATGTAACCGTAGAAATTCAACATTTTAGTTGCATACAAGTCTTAGTAAGTCTTCCATACGATCAAAATAGTTTTGTTATAAAAAGGTCATACGCAAACGTTTAAGTGGCGTTTTAATTATATAAAAGTTATGTTAAGATTCACACACGACGATGGTTGACTGACAAAAACCTTTTATTTAACCGAAACGTTGATATGAACAATACATTGTCCAATAAACGTCATGGCTGGCACCATTAGCCGACGTCATATATGTTAGTCCTGAAAACTTTTACTCAACATATGCACTGGCACCACTATCCGACGTCATAAAAGTTAGTTCTGAAAACGTTTACTCTACATATGCACTGACACCACTATCCGACGTCATATAAGATAGTCCTGAAAACATTTACTCAACATATGCACTGACACCATTCTACAACGTCGTATAAGTTAGTCCTGAAAACGTTTACCCAACGTATGCACTGGCACCATTATCCGACGTCATATAAGTTAGTCCTGTAAACATTTACTCAACATATTTACTGACACCATTCTACAACGTTGTATAAGTTAGTCCTGAAAACATTTACTCAACATATGTACTTACACCATTCTACAACGTTGTATAAGTTAGTCCTGAAAACGTTTACTCAACTTTATATTAAGACATTACAGTCCCGCGTCTGAACCGTCGTAAGATAAACGTCTATATATCAAAATAGTTAACTACATACCACTATATAACTGTTATATACTATGAAGTCTTATAAGACAAGAATTATACGACTTTTTTGCTAGTTGGGTGGCAACACACACTCATAGACTTTTGTCTTGAGACACTGCGGTAAATTGGACGAGAAGATACAACTCTTTCTCGAAGTTAGACCTACCCAACTGGACCGTTGGTCCCAGGTAGACATAATCGTCTACAACTTCAAGTGTAGATCTCCGATTAAAAAAAAAAAAAATTTGTACAAACTAAATTTTTTCATGCTCGGAGTTTCCTTGCGTGATTACGTCAGAAATGAGGATATCTGCAGGAGAACCAAAGTCATCAATATAGCCCGAAGAATTGCGAAATTAAAGTTCTGTATAATCCCCTGGGGGACTGAAATAGGGGATTCTAGTGGAACGAGTGATCGATTGACGTATGAATCAACAAAATCGGCCAACGCGGCGTTTGGTCTCTGGAACGCCATATAGGAACAAACATACATACATAGATTTGATAAACACATTATCCTCCTTCGGCAGTCCCCGCTAATCTAAAAAAAAGCTTCGCGGGAATTTTTCTTGTTCCGCTAATTTTTCCGGTGCGTGTATTATATCGCAGGCAGTTTTCACTATTTCAACTTAGTTGGGGTCGACTTCCAGTCTAACCAAATGCTTTATGAAGTATCATTTGGTGGTGGTTTTAATAACATATTGTACTATTTCAGGAGCACGGCACTTACCAATGTGAGATGTGCACACAGTACTGTCCCAGCCCTGTATCTTTAAGAGGACACATCAAATCACACACAACTCGGTAAGTAATCCCAATCATTATAATTGTGTAATCTTTAGGGAGCTGCCATTTTTGTTCTTTTTATGTATTATGCAAGAAAATCTACTGGTATAAAACTTGAGATACCTTATTATTAGAAAAAAAATAGCAAAAAAAAATAAACCGACTTCCAAAACAAAACGCAAATATTTTATTTAATTTTATTTATTTGGGGAAACCAAACAGTGAAACATTACATTTTACAACAATTACGACCAAATGTGCAACCAACTACATTTCCCACGGAATACACATTAAAAAAGAAAAAAAATTGCATTCAAGATGTAGGAAAAAATGTCAAAACACCAAAGACACCGACTTCCGAAAAGAATTCGCTCTTTTTCGCTTTAACTTACCGAACCTACTCCATTTTTAGGGTTCCGTAGCCAAATAGCAAAAAACGGAACCCTTAAAGATTCGTCATGTCTGTCTGTCTGTCTGTCTGTCCGTCCGTATGTCACAGCCACTTTTTTCCGAAACTATAAGAACTATGCTGTTGAAACTTGGTAAATAGATGTATTCTGTGAACCGCATTAAGATTTTCACACGAAAATAGAAAAAAAACAATAAATTTCGGGGGTTCCCATACTTGAAACAGAAACTAAAAAAAAAATTTTTCATCAAACCCATACCTGTGGGGTATCTATGGATAGGTCTTCAAAAATGATATTAAGGTTGCTAATATTTTTTTTTTCAAAACTGAATAGTTTGCGCGAGAGACACTTCCAAAGTGGTAAAATGTGTCCCCCCCCTGTAACTTCTAAATTAGGGAATGATTAAACTAAAAAAAATATATGATGTACATTACTATGTAAACTTCCACCGAAAATTGGTTTGAACGAGATCTAGTAAGTAGTTTTCTTTTTAATACGCCATAAATCGTAAACCGCAATTTACCAAGTACGGAACCGTTCGTGCGCGAGTCCGACTTGCACTTGGCCGGTTTTTTTCCTTAAGTCGATTGACATCATTTTTTCCTACATCTTGAATGCAATTTTTTTTCCTTTTTTATGTAGTTAGTTGCACATTTGGTCGTAATTTTTATTAAATATCATGTGTCACTTTTTGTTTTCCTCAAATAAATAAAAGTACCTGCGCGACCGAGCTCTGCTCGGCTGAAAACATAAAAAACGACGTTTTCTAAAATGAAACCTGCCTAGATAAATTTATCGCCCCTGAAAACCGCTGCATACAAAATTTCGTGAAAATCGTTGGAGCCGTTTCCGAGATTCAGATAAAATAATCATTCGTTTCCTATTGTAATTCAAGTTGTAACGTTTTAGATATAAATGCAAGCTATGTGGTCACGTCCGTCTGTCACGTCAGCATCTCCTCGAGCACCACGCGATCACCCACACACAGGGAGCCACCACGTACACCTGTGATAAGTGCCAGTTCACCACCAAGTGAGTACGACCACTGCTCCCAAACACCGTTTTGAGAGCAGTCTGATGAACACAGACAAGTTCTCAGCAGTCAGAGAGGGGGTGAGACACTTTGCGAGACTGCGCTCCGCTACACAGGAACTGTGGGGGCAGGAAGCTGTTTTTAGAAGGATTAAGACGGTACCTTGACCAAAAAATCGGCATGAGATATGAGCGTTCCTATTGGTCTAGCGGCACTGGTGGCGCATGAATTACAGTAGTGAATACGCCCAGATTTTAGAATAAAATCTTTATAAAACCGAATTTTGGTCTTTTGAAAAAAATAATTCTACAAAAATGTTCGTTATTAAATTGTCTATCCATTAGTGTTAGTACAAAAAATAATCAATGAACAGTTTACGAGGAGATGCATAATATCAATAATTATTTCTCATTTTTATGTTTTTTTGGAAGTAGATTAGTGAAATATATACAACATTTAAAAAAAAACTAAATCTACCATTTTAGAATCAATATTATGTAGAAATTTAATGTATTTTTATTAATTGATATTTCTTTTTAAATAACGAGTAGATAGCTACTAAAACAGCACAAAAAACGGCTTGCGCGGCGGTTTGCTCGGGGTACCGCCTTAAGGTAGGTCGAGTAGATAATTTATCTGCTCTCAAAACGGTGAAGGAAAACATCGTGAGGAAACCAGCATATTCTAGATCCAAAATTCGAAGACATGTGACATCCACCAACCCGCACTGGGCTCGCGTGGTGGATTACGGCCCATATTCCCAGCAGTGGGAACGTGCTGATGATGAGTACGAGTACCTGATCTTACCTGATACTATCAATCAGTCTGCCTTATCCCAACTCGGGGTCATCACCCATCTCTTTTGTGTTTATCCGCTCTGGGTGAAGCGGGAGGGCATGTCAGACTTTTACTGACTAAAACCCACCCGTGTTCCTTCAGTTGCTTGCGCCAGGACCAAGGTTCTCTTTCAAATATATCCGCGACCCAGACAGGCATCGCCCCTAGCGGCCCCAGTCAGGTTTGCTGACATCTCTTTGAGGCGCGCGTGGAACACTACGCTCCGTCGACTCGGGCCTGGTCCTTGTCGGATGACGAGCTACCCATTACTCGCCGTCCGCAAGCCCGCTCTCAACGGTGGCCGGGAATCGGCTTGCGACTCCTGACGCCCAGGGCGTCTCCTGCGGTGGCTAGGGGCGTGAGGGAGTCTCTGTTGCGTCTCCCTCGCGCATTTCACGAGGAGACAGCTTCCCATGCCCTCTCGCTCCATAACTTGGCCTGGACCAGGGCCGGACGCGAGATGTCGCCACCGCTGATCGCCTCCACGAGGACACGGCGTTGCTCCGCCCAAGCGGGGCAGACCTCCTCCGTATGCTCCACCGTGACCTCCAGGCGTTCCACACAATGGTGACACCCGGACGTTTCCTCCTGCCATATCCTGAACAGGAACCTCCCGAAAACAGCTGTGTCCTGAGGACCAGCGTCAGGCGGAAGGTGTATATTTTTTGGACCGATTGCTAATCTGACATCCACAAACCATTGGCAACATTGGTGACAGATTTTCTGGATTCAGAGATCATCACCATTCGAAGATTTGGATGAAGTTAGGCACACAGTAGATCGTTTATAACCTGAACTATCCGCTGGATTAATATAGTACTTAATACTGGTGAAAGTGAATAAACTGGCTTAGTTTTGACAAAGATTTTTTGTTTAAATTTCAGTAAGCGTACAACGATTCAGCGCCACGTGAAAACGCACGCGTCCGGCGCGCGTCACGCGTGTCACCGATGTGGCAAACTGTTCAACACCATCGAGTCGCTCAGAGTGCACACCACGTAAGTGACTAAACTTCCATAGATATAACCGAAAATCAAAAAACCCGACTGCTTAAGAAGCGAACTAATAAGACGTAAAAAAGACGAAAATCATGCTGTGCAGTCGGAGGATGCATATTCGTGAGCTGGCTGACCAAAACCAGATGTATTTTGGAATTAACTTTTTTTATTTATAAGTTTTTAGTTAACATTTTTTTGAAGTACGTGTACATTTAAACATATATGTGTTTTATATTTTTGAAATTACCTCTTTAAACCCTTTATTTTGATACCCCACAAGTAAGGTATGGTAAAAAAAAAAATTGGGCACCTACAATATGGCGCCCAAAATCCGCCATGTTTCTATTTTCCAATTGGAATGTAGCCAGTGATACTCGAAAATCGGCCCACGCGTTTGGTCTCTAGAACGCCACATAGGAACAAACATACATACTTACATAGACTGATAAACACATTACCCTCCTTCGGCAGTCGGATAAAAATATAACTGCTGAGTTCAAAGGTCGCGAAGGCACGTCAAAACGCACGCGTCAGGAATGCATTTTACCGAACTGTTGAACATTACTGAGTAACTCAGAGAGCACTACGTAAGTACTCTTAACATGTAAAGTCGGTACAGGGTCATGCAGTGGCGTAGCGTGGGGGGGGGGGGGGGGGCTAGGTCCAGCAGAGGGCGTCTTTTGGCTGAAATGATGATGATGATACGCCACTGGACATGGCCATGGACGGCAGACTGTGAGAGCGGCAAGAACCGCCCTGTCAACCAAGCAAGCCTTACGTATATTTGGGTCTATTGCTGTGTTCATTATCTGTATTGTTTTTTTATGTATTTCTATGCTATTGATTGTAGTCACAAATCTAACGATTACAATTATGGTGTAATAAAAAAGTTAATTAAATGAATCGTAAAACCCGACTGCTTACGAAGCGAATATAAGAGCTTTATTGTGACACACGATGGGTTTAGGAGCAAAAATATTATTGGGGCCCCAACAATATGGCGCCCAAAAGCCGCCATTTTTCTATATAAAAGTTTTAATGTAGCCAGTGACACTCGCAGGGTTAAGACGAATCGATTGACGTATGAATCATCAAAATCGTCCAACGCGTTTGGTCTCCAGAACGTCGCATAGGAACAAACATACATACATAGACTGACAAACACATTACCCCTTCTTCGGCAGTCGGGTAAAAAATAATCCAACGCACTATTCCCAAACCACTGCAACTCCTGAAAGCCATAATCAACAGTGGCGACCACCAGAAAAGCGTCGAGGCAATGAAGCTCGACGAAAAAAAAATGTCTTGGATCCCGCAACGAAAGTGATCAGAAAAGAATAACGGAGGAGTAGGAAAAAATATAAATTTCCACTTCCCTCCATATCAAGCAGGAGACAGAACAAACAAAGCCAATAGACACAAAGGGTCGTTTACAACTGGGATAAGCCCAGTTGTCTAGCACCACAGATACAAATTAGCATTAATATTAATGGGTCCTAGATTCCACTATTAGATATGGCAAAAACGCTTGAACGCACGAAAAAAAACTGAAAACTGAACTGGGTAAAAGACAGTAAGAAAAGTTCGGTTAGAATGGAAATCCAACCAAACTCATCATCATCATCTGCCTAGCCTTTTCCCAATTATTGTTGGGGTTGGCTTCCAGTCTTACCGGATTCAGCTGAGTACCAGTGTTTTACCCGGAGCGACTGCCTATCTGACCTCCACAACCCAGTAACTGGGTAACACGATACCCCTTGGCAAGACTGGTGTCAGATCTCAAGCTTCTAACTACCCGTAACGACTGTCAAAGATCTTCAAATGACAGCCGGGACCAACGGCTTAACGTGCTTTCCGAGGCACGCAAGAAACTCGGTATGTTGAAATGGTCACCCATCCACGGACCGACCTCGGCAAGCGATGCTTAACCTTGAAGATCGACCCGTGCGGCTGTTATTATTTAGCCACGAGCATCACACACAAATCCAACCAAACTAACCACGCATATTACATTACAGGCGGCACGACAAGTCGAAGCTGTCCCAATGTTCTCAGTGCTCGAAGCACTTCGTCTACCCCTCCCTGCTGCATAAGCATGTCCTGGCGGTGCACGAGAGGAAGGATTACTATTGTGTTGAATGTGATGTCAAGTTTAAGTCTTCGGTGAGTTGCTTTTGATTATTTAAGTACTAGATGTCCCCGCGATTTCGCTCCCGTCTACACCTACCTACCTAATCTACCCTACCCTACCTACCTACTTACCCTACCTACGTACCTACCTACCTGCCCTACCTACCCTAAACTTATTTGTCTAACCCTACCCTGCCTTAACACCTACGTACCTTCCCTATCCTATTTAACGAGCCTAAACCTATTTGCCTAACCCTACCCTACCTTAACACCTACGTACCTTCCCTATCCTATTTAACGACCCTAAACCTATTTGCCTAACCCTACCCTACCTTAACACCTACGTACCTTCCCTATCCTATTTAACGACCCTAAACCTATTTGCCTAACCCTACCCTACCTTACCTATGACCTACCTACCTACCCGTACCTACACGTACCCTTCCTACCCATTTTTTGTGGTTTTTATGCCTTTCCTGTATTCTTTACGTTAGTTTTGGACAGACTAACGAACAGCAAATGATTTTTATATTAAAAACATTTATTTTTACCTTAAGATTGTAAGTCACTGCCTAGGGACACCTTGCCGGGGACTCTTAAGGCCAGTTACACCAATGAAACTAATCGCGATTAGTTCAACTAAACTCGGTTTATGCAAATACAATGTTCTGATTGGTAGTTTCTCAGCGGTCTCAACCAATCAGAACGCTGTATTTGCATAAACTGATTTTAGTTGAACTTATCGCGATTAGTTTCATTTCTGAAATCAGCCGTTATTATACGCTAAGCTTCATTTGGCTATGTGACAGACGCTTTGATAGTTTGTACTTATACCTTAGTGAAGTTTCAATTTACTGGGAATTATAGTCACTTGACATTGTTAAACAAAAGCCTGCCTGTCACCTTTGCCGACAAACCGTCTGATGTTCATAAATTATGAATTAATTCTTCTCTACTCGACTTTACATAAACAAGAATCTATATAAAATACTAGCTGACCCGGCAAACTTTGTTTTGCCATAAAAAGACCAAACATTTATCTACCCTACCCTACCCTACACTACCCTACCCTACCTACCCTACATACCCTACCCTACCCTACATACCTACCCTACCCAATAAAAAAAATAAAAAAAATTGATGTTGACCTATTCTCAGACCTACTGAATATACATATAAAATTTCATCAAAATCGGTCAAGCCGTTTCGGAGGAGTTTGGCAACGAAAACTGTGACACGAGAATTTTATATATTAGATATAAGTTTAGTGTCAGTCAATGTTTTAGTAAATTTCCTTAATTTTCAGGAGAGTTTAAGACTGCACTTCAAAAGGGCTAAGAGACACCGAGATTCTAATTCTTACAAGTGAGTGTGTATATAATATTATATTTGACAAAAAAAACGCCCTTAAAAGTCCTGTTAAAACAGGCGATTTTTTTAAATATAAATTTCGTTTTAGTGATTTAAGAGACAGTATTCAATTACAGCAAAACTATTTTCTTAATGTCCCTCGCAATCATCGCATTCCCGAATACAAACGAATGCTTATTTCCATGTCCATAATTTGAATTCAGAACAGTAGCACCACAGTAAAAATATACAAACAGTATGGAAACTACTTACAAACGCTCGAAACGGCACACTCACACAAATGTACGCACCGATGAGACCGCTCAGGCACTTTCGAGGTAATGTCAGTACTTAGTGCCGCGTTGTGCCGAGTGGTCACGTATGTTTGTGTTAGTGTGCCGTTTCGAGCGTTCGTAGGTAATTTCCATACTGTTTTTATATTTTTACTGTGGTAACACGATGCCTTACGCCATCTACCGGATTGTGTGCACAACACTACGCCACCCAAGTAGATCGCAACACAAGTAAGATCAATCGTAGATATGTAGATAACAGTAACAGTACCAAAAGACTACTAGCGCCATAACATAAGACATGTCACGGGGTCTCATTGCTAAAAGAGAATATTTGGTTCAAATAAATCTCACTAGATGGCGCGACATGTACACAAAAAACAATGAAATGTGTGTAAAATTAACATTTTCTGGAATTGAACATAAAAATTGTATGTTCTTGTTTAAGAGGAAATACGGGCGGAGAGACTTTTGAAAAATAGGTATTTGAAAAAACTATCGCTGTCGCTCTGCGAACTGCGAGCGCGTGGCGCCCGGCCGCCCTATCCATGTGTGTGTAAGTTAACAGTGTGTGCGTGCCTCCGAAATTCTCCGGGCCGCGGCTCGCGCATTTCTTGTAATCGCCCCAGTCACTCGTTACTTTTGTTGTTGTGGATTGTGGACAGATATCCAACAATATCTGTTATTCTTAACAGCAAAATCAGAAAATCTTTTTTTTTTGGACGTGACTAATAATACTGAGCAATTTAATAATGTAATTGCTAAATTTACTGGCGGAAAAAGAGTTAACTTTGCAGGAAGGGGCTCATGTCTTATCAGACAAGATGTTATGGAGTAGTAACTCCATGGAATAGCGAAGGGCTATTCATGCACGCATTAAAAAAAAATACAGGGCTGCAGTCCGGGCCAATATATAAAAAAAAAAATAGAACAAAAGCAGCGTTCGAAAAAAATCACAGAGATTTTCCGAAAAAGAAAACTGACGTATCCCAAAGACGGAACGAGCAAAATAAAAAGAACTAAGTACATAACCTGTTAAAAAACTACGGTCGCTTAGAGTTGGAAGAAGATATGCCTTTGAATTTATATAAATTAAAAGAAAAATAATTTCTTGAAAGATTGCTCTCAACTAAAGATGTTCAAAGAAAAATAGTGGGGGCCAAAGCGATAATAGCTTATGGGAAATTGAAAGACTAAAGAGGTTTACGGCATCGAATTCTGGGCGAATATGTAAGATGCGGCCGAAAACATCGGTTCGCAAAATATGAGAAACGTTATTATATAACAATTTTAAAGGAACCGTGGCTACCAATTATGGCAAGGAAAAGGAATCTGAAGCGATCGATCAATTTATCAAGCACACGGAGCTACAGGTATTAGAGTGTGGAATGTTTATCGATGAAAACAAACCCTTTTTAGCGGCAAGCCCGGAGGGTCGGGTAGGTGAAGACTCGATAATAAAGGTAAACTGTCCTTATGAAATTGCAAGTACCAGGCCCCTCAGAAAGTATTGCGAAAAAAAGTTTTTATATATGGGAGACTGGCCAGTTATAATGTTTTTCGAAAATATGATTATTTATAAGTAAAAATAAGTAAGTTCCAATTTCAAAATTTCCCTCCACATTTTTTGCGAGTTAATTCAAAGTATTGTGTCTCACTGAAATATGGATCTGCGCCGGGAACATTTTAGAGCTATGATTTTATACGATTTCAAGTGTCGCCTGAAACCGGATGAATCGTACGATAGACTTCAAATGGCATTCATGGATGAAGGCCCTTCCAAGGCAACCGTGTATCGTTGGTATAACGAATTCAAGCGCGGTCGACCAACTTTGGGGGATGACGAAAGAAGCGGTCGCCCTTTGACGGCTGTTACCGAAGAAAACGTGCTAGCAGTGAAAAATTTAATCCAAGACAATAGGCGAATTACATATCAGGAGATTCAACACATATTGAAGATTGGATCGGGAAGCGTTCACGAGATTCTACACAGCCATCTTCGCGTGAGGAGGATAGTATCACGCTGGGTGCCGCACAACCTCACCGATGCTCAGAAGCAGGCCCGGGTGGAATGGTGCCGTGATATGCTTAACAAATTTGAAGCAGGCTCGTCTCGGCGTGTTTACGACATCGTTACAGGTGATGAGTCCTGGATTTATCAATACGACCCAGAAACCAAGCGCCAGTCGACTGTTTGGGTGTTTCAAAATGAGCCAACGCCTACCAAAGTGAAGCGATCTAGAAGCGGGGGTAAGATTTTGATCGCTAGCTTTTTTAATTTGACTGGCCACTTGGTATCAATTCCCTTACGGGATCAAAGAAGCATTAATGCCGAATGGTATACTACCAAATGTTTGCCAGAAGTTTTCTCTGTTATAAGCAACAAGCGACCAAACACAGGGCTCCGCGGGCTACTGCTCCACCACGACAATGCACCTGCGCACACCGCACTCAAAACGAGGGACTTCCTGGACAGCACGCCAGTCAAACTCCTGGGTCACCCTCCTTACAGCCCTGATCTAGCACCGTGTGACTTCTTTTTATTCCCAAAAATAAAAAATCAGCTCAAAGGGATACAATTTTCGTCGCCGGAAGATGCGCTGGCTGCGTTCGAGCAGGCTGTAAACGAGGTGTCTGCGGCGGACTGGAAAAAGTGTTTTGAAAACTGGTTTAGGCGCATGAATCTTTGTATAGAGGCTGGTGGAAAGTACTTTGAAAAGATTTAATAAAAATATATGTACGTATAGAACAATTTTTTTTAGTTTCGCAAAACTTTCTGAGTGTCCCACGTATATCACCTGAAGACGGAATTCATCAAAAATAAATGGATTTAGAGCTGTTTTCAAGGGTCATCACTAATCGTCTCCGTAGACCACACACATACGCTGCGGCAGGTTATACAGAACACCGAAGAGTACAACCTGCCTCTCTGATTAGCGTTTGTGGAATACGAGAAAGCCTTCGATTCGATCGACACTTGGGCTGTACTTTAGTCTCTCCAACGGTACCAAATTGACTACCGGTGCATCGAAGTATTGAAATGTTTGTGTAAAAACGCCACCATGTCAGTTCGACTTCAGGATCAGACCTCGGAACCTGTCCTTATGCAGCGAGGTGTGAGACAGGGAGACGTAATATCTCCAAAACTGTTCACTGCTGCACTGGAGGATGTCTTCAGGGTTCTGGACTGGAAACTTTGCCGACGATATAGTGGTCATGGCTGAGACTATGGAGGACCTCAGTACAATGCTCGATGACCTCAGTAGAGCTTCCTAAAGAGTGGGTCTTAGGATGAACATGGACAAAACCAAGGTGATGTTGAATGTCCATGTTACACTCACTCCAATCAAGGTCGGATACTCTACACTCGAAGTTGTGGGCGACTATGTCTACCTGGGACAAACGATCCAGTTGGGTAGGACCAACTTCGAGAAAGAAGTCATCCGTCGAATCCGACTTGGCTGGGCAGTGTTCGGGAAGTTGCGGTATTTTCTCGTCCAACTTACGACAGTGTCTAAAGGCGAAAGTCTATGACCAGTGTGTGTTGCCAGACGTATGGCTCTGAGACATGGTCGCTTACTATGGGCCTCACCAGAAAGCTTACAGTCACCCAAAAGGCAATGGAGAGGGCCATGCATGAAGTTTCCTTGCGTGGTCGAATCAGAAATGTAGAGATCCGCAAGAGAACCAGGGTTACCGACATAGCCCGAAAAATTGCCAAACTTAAGTGGCAGTGGGCAGGGCACATTGCTCGCAGAACGGATAGCCGATGGGGCAGAAAGGTTCTGGAGTGGCGACCGCGAACCGGAAGACGTTGCATTGGAAGACCTCCCACCAGGAGGACCGATGACTTGGTGAAGGTTCCGGGGATCCGCTGGATGCGAGACGCACGGAACCGATCAATGTGGTGACGGGGAGGGCCTATGTCCAGCAGTGGCTGATATGATGACGATGAAGATGATGAAATAGATTTATGTACGTTAAAAGGCAAAATGTTACAATTAAAACAGAATCACAATTACTTCTACCAAGTACAAGGCCAACTACACATAACTCGTCGAGCTTTCTGTTATTTTATTTTATGGAGTCCCAAAAGCTTTTATTTTTCAAAATAAAACGGACGACGCATTATGGCATAAAAATGGAACCATTATTAGAAAAGTTCTACCACATTAGTGGCAAGCCCAAGGCATTAGCCTTTTACTAGAAATCATTGACGGTCGGATACCAAAGAATAAACCAGTAAGAGAAAGCACGTCGTCATAATCTGCCTAGCCTTTTCCCATCTACGTTAGAGTCAGATGCAGCTGAATACCAGTATTTTGATGGATCGACTGCCTATCTGACCTCCACAACCAGTTACTGGGTAATATGCAACCCCTTGGTAAAACTGGTCAGACTTTCGGGCTGTCAAAGCCGAAAATAACAGCCGAGACCAACGGCTTAACGTGCTTGGCGAGACACGGACTGGTCTTGGTATGTAAAGATGGTCACCCATCCACGGACCAACCACGGCAAGCATAGCTTAACCTGATCGATTGACCCGTGCGGCTGACGTTGAAATAAGTTTAATTTCGCTGATGTATCTAGTAGGCGATCTAGAGATTGCGGATACCTATCCGATATATAATTTACTGTTTTGTATTGAAAACTTTTTGTAATAAACATTTATAGACATGCACTTTATTTTATTTTGTATCCAATACTTTTTAATACTTCTATTTGTATTTCTCACTAACAGCACATGTAAATAATATAAATGTGTTTATCGATAACTGTTTACAACACTAGTATATCGATATTATTTTCAACTACTACGCATCACCTTTCCGTCTGTGTACGTATTATGCAGACCCCTTGCGTCTCACCCCGCCCTCAAATTCGTGCGATAAGGACAACTGCAGATTCGACAAAGTTTCTTAAGTAAAAAGTCATAATTCGAGGTTTGGCTCTCGTCTGTTTTCTCCTCCAATATTGGACCGATTTAGAAGATATTTCATAAAATGAATAAGAAGGATATTTACTATGTCCCTATGTTTTCCTTTTTTCATTAATAGTTGTCAAATTTGTACACTAGGGCTCTGAAGACAGCGACTCAATACATACAATTTTGAGCATTTTGAGAGGGTACTAGTGCTTATACGGATAATATATCACCAAAAAGGAAAACATAGGGACATAGAAAAAGTTGATATTTATGTTACTGTAAAAAATCATAGCTCTAAGTTCATAAACCAGAGAGAAAACAGACGAGAGTTTTTGTATGGACAAAAGACCACCCCCGTTTCCTCTTAATCAACTCTCCTAAGTACAAAATTATGGAATATTGGGCTCTTAATTCACATTTCAAAGATTATTTGAACGGACCATTTAAAATTGTTCCCAGTAGATGGCGCATTTTTAAATTACTGAGGCATTCCACTCGATTGTTAAAATTTGCATTGTAACGCTTTTAGTTGCAAAAAAACTGTAAAAACGGGCAAAAAAATACTATAAAACGAACCTTCACTGTATTTAAAGAAAAAAATATTCACGAACCTATTAAACCCTTTTACTTGCAAGCCGCTGCTAACACCATCTTTTGCCGTGAAACGGGATCGAACGCGATTGATGTACTCACAAAAATAACAAGATTAATCAGATGAAAAACGCTAGTTACGTCGGCACGGTTTCTTTGTATGGGATGAGGCATCTGTATGCTAGTATTATATTATCTGTGGACATGTGAAGCGCCCGTGTCGTCAACGAAGGTTACAACCACATACAAGCATGAGATGATGAAGACACACTTATCTGTCAAACCACCTATATAAACCCGCACCACGGAGGAACCAGCACTCGCTACTTAGGAGGCGTACTGGTCGATAGCCCCGCAGTCACCACTGCTGTCATAAGCTTGCCTGAGCGGAGGCCCCGTCGCCCTCAGAAATAGCCTTAGATAGGAGGTTAAGGGATAGGATAGCCCCTCAGTCCATCCCTAGAACCACCAATCTTCCCTTTCATTTTTAAAATAAATTACATTATATTAAAAGAGTATTAACAACACTTTATACTTCCAAGTTAAGGAGCTAATGATAGAAATCCCACGACGGACGAAACACGAAGTTTGCCGAGGGACAGTAAGAACATTTTTGTACTGTATTTTTTTTTTTTTTTTTTCTGGTTATCCCGCTTCTGAACTCGATCTCGGTCTACGATGCAACGAGCGAGCCAAGAAGATGCTTTATAGGCTACGGTCATAGGTGTTTGTGAACACAGATGCTAATAATAAATAAATAAATTGTTTATTTGCTTCAAAATTATGAAACCCTGACCCCTCAGCTAGGTAACAGCACCTGCCAGAAAGTGTCACATATTTCCCGCACGAGAGTGAAATACACTCGCTTGCGACTATTGCGTTGCGGGTAGTGTCCGACCGAAACTGGTTTTAGGTTCGCAACCGAATCCGAATTTCGGCAACAGTCTCAGTTTCGGCCGAAAACGAAACCGAAACTTTACAAGGATCATGTTTTGAGGGGAATATAAAGAAAACGTCAGTCAGTAATAATAAATAATAATAATAAAAATCTTTATTTATCTGGACATCAAAATACAGTGTCTATCATAATACGTAACCTTATATGGAGAAGGGTCTCTGAGATAGGTAAGGCCCTGTGTTACAGATCACCCATTTTACATAGAGAAATAATTAACCATGAAATAATTTACGTGTAGTCTTTACAAAATCGAAATTTAAGATTAAAGAAGAATACAATTAAATTAAATTCAATGGAAATTAAGTTTAAAGAGAATTAAAATCAAAATCAAAGATGAATAAAATTTGAAAATTCAGCGAAAAATATACAAAAGAAGTATCTTATTCCCTGAAAAGTATGTAGGTACCTACAAACAGTAAGTAGGTACCTATGTAACTAATGAGAATGGAGAAATGAGAAGGATGTGTGCATGAGTGATTGTATAAGTGTAATGTGAGGGTGTAAATGTGTGAGTGAAAGAGTGTGAGTGTAAATGTGCGTGTTATGAGTTTATGACACTGGTTTTAAAATATTTTCCGTGGAAATGTAGTCAAGGTTTAACAGCCAATTCCTTAATTTCCCTTTACAAACCTCTTTTGTATGCGTGTATATAAATAGTTTATTATTCATACAGTTGTACACAAAAGTACCAAGAAAGCAGAAAAACCGTTAAGAGAAACAGTCTTCGACATTTTCACTTGTTTATTTATTTATTTAAACTTCATGTACAATGGTGATACATAGGCGGAATTAATGCAGCAAGGCATTCTCTACCAGTCAACCTTTGGGTTAAAAAGAACACAACAGTGGTAGGAGTCCAAAAAAAAAAAAAAAATATGAACAATAATTAAAATTGGATAATAAACTATCTAACTAATAAAATACATAATTAACTTGTTGGTATGATAATCAACATAACAACACCTCATTTATGAAAAAAAAAACGCAAAAATATTCGCTTGAATGGAATTTAAAGCGCCGAACATGACCGATCACAGCGCGAGAACTCCCGAATGCAGTTTCGTTTTCGGTCGTAGTTACGGCAGATTTGCCGCCGAAACCGAAACTCGTTTTTTTTGCCTAAAAACGGTGCTATCGCATCAGTTTTCAAAAAAAATAACCAAACTTTTGTCTTTCAGATTCGAGTGTCCCCAATGTCCACAACGGTTCATAAGTTCCTCAACCCTATCGGTCCACCTGACCTGCACCCATGGGGCTCCTAAGCAGCACTCCTGTGACATCTGCCACAGACAGTACAGCAACAGGGAGGCGTTGAGAGCTCACTCGTGGAGGGTGCATCATGGAGACACGCCAGCTGCGATGCTGGAAGGGAAGAGCTGACACTGTGAGTATTGTTACAAGCTGGTGACTTTAATTGGTCACACTTTGTTACCTAAACACTACTTTTTTTTATTACATCGCACTATTTCGCTTTTGATCGCTCCGAATCGCTTCCAAATCGAAACCACAATAAAAATATACAAACAGTATGAAAACTACCTACAAACGCTCGAAACGGCACACTAACACAAACATAATTGAACATCATCATTTCGTATTTGAGCTATGAAACGTAAAATAGATCATTGAACGCACTTGTTTTCCAATTTACTTTAGACATTGGCAGAATAGTCGACATCGGTGCGTGCCATATAACAATAAGAATATTATAGAATATGACTGCGGACATAACAGATTCTAAGGTGTTTGTATTTATTTGGCAGTAAACAAAACTGCCGTGTCAATCTTTTTGGCAAGCTTCGCTAAGGCAGCCATGCAACCCTACAATAAAAATTTCACCACCACCACTTTACCGAGATCACTCTGTTTCAATGATTCAATTAATTTTCCAGTTGCGTAGAAAGGAGATGTTTGATTTTGGGCCATCACTATGTACACCACACAGATTATTAGGAAAAAAATAGGACAGTTATATAAAAATACTAACAAATTATTTTGAAGAAGGGTACAGGCGTAAAAAATGATCATTTGAACAGTTTTTTAATAAGATAACCCTATTTTTAGGGCAGCCATGACAGTTGTGTTTGACATGAGTTTCGACGACTTTTGACAGTTTTAAGAAGTGACGATTTTGAGTTTTTTATGCTTTGGCTTTGAATTGGTTAAGTTCCGGCGTTTTTCGTGATTGGTTTAGTTTTGCAACCCACTTTAATACTACGGACATTAATTGATTGCTTCTCTGTTGCAATTGAATTCGTGTTGTTTTTTTTTACGCAGATTTTACGATGACACGTCAATCAAATGTCATTGTCAAAATTACATTTTTGGCATATTGCTGATCTGATCCACCATGTCTACTTTGTGTTGCTCTACTTGACAAAGTTAATTTGAGTTTACTTTAAAACGAAATTAAATTAAAGAAAACTAACAATTAAAAACGGTTACTATATTATATAGCGATTTTTATATATAGTGTACATAGAGCTGGCCCAGGCTCCATACATTTCTGGAACATCTCCTTTGAAACACAAAACTACACCAATATTTTTTATTACAATATTCACTAGAAATTAAGGTCAAGACCATTAAAGTAGCCACAAAATAACACATGAAAAAATACCGCCGAAAACTCAAAAACTTTTGTACCTACTCAGCCATCAGCGAGCGATTAGCAATCGACCAACAACAAGGGAAAAAGTAATCGCAATTTGACAGCCACATTGCTCGCCGATGGCTGTCGCTCTGCTGTCAAACACCATGCGTCATACGAAATGATCGCGATAAATGCATATTTTATTTACCAGATTTTTATTGTTAGCAGTGCTGTCGTAAAATGATTATGGTGTGGCTATCGCTCACACATAATGCAGATTCGCGATTGAAGAGCAATTATTTCGCAAAAAAAATCCTGACGATTTTTTGACGTAAAGCGAAAATCGCGCGATGATTGTACAATCTCTGCGCAATTATTGCCGATTGCTGTTTCGTATGTAATAAAATTTCAAACCATTGGTTAGCATATTTAACCTTTGGTTAACAACGGATCAAAAAACTGGGCCTAAGGCATCTTGCTTGATGATCTTACAAGCCGCGGGTTTATATGTTAAACACTATACTCCATTTGAGATAACATTAGACCTTTAAATAATCCCATTTTACAGACCGTTCAATCGATTTTGACTTCTATTGCGTTGGTGATATGACAAATGACAGCTGTATTAAACAGTTTTGGTAACAGGTTTATGCTTTTTATACCATCCTTATTTACGGGATAGAACTCAAAATCGGTTGAACGGACTGTAAAAAGGGGTTGTAAACATTTCTAATGGAGTATAGGTAAGAAAAAAGCCGGCCAGATTTGCGCACGAAGGGTTCCGTACTATTATCGCAAAAAACAGCAAAATACACGTTTGTTGTATGAGAAACACCTAAATATTTATTTTATTCTGTTTTTAGTGTTTGTTGTTATAGCGCAACAGAAATACATCATCTGTGAAAATATCAACTGTCTTAGCTATCACGGTTCATGAGATACAGCCTGGTGACAGACAGGCAGACAGACGGACCGCGGAGTAATAGGATCCCGGTTTTACCCTTTGGTTACGAAACCCTAAAAACTCATTCGTGTTTTCTGGTAATCCGAAAATTCTAAAGCATTTTTCATAATGGCCCCTTTTTTACAGGAAGATCTGATGACTGCTAAAGCAATTCAACGCACCATCATTGCGGCCGAAAGACGTCCACTGCTGGATATAGGCTTCCTTCAAGCGTCGACAAATCGGCCGGTCCTGTGCGTCTCTCATCGAGAGGATGCCTCTGGCCTTTACGACACAGTGGTGTTGAACATTCCATTAGAAATACCTCAGAGTTCGAAGCGGTTGTATCTTAATGAATTTGACTGTATATTGTAGAAAAAACACGTTATATTCATAATTAGAAAACATTTTTTATTTATTTTGCGGGGTTCACGAGATATAACGATGTTTCCGTTCTTGAAATGAACCCTTATTATAACGCAATAAGGTGCATACAAATGTCCAAGTGAAGAAACCTGATCTGTTGTTGTCTGTACATATAAAGTAAAGGACACGGATGGAAAAAACAAACACAAAATATAAATCCTATTTTTGGATAATATTGAAATCGCAGACACGATATCACGCAAGGGGCCTGTGTATGGGCAACCTACCGTGATACTAGGTATTGTGAAAAAAAATGTAAATAAAAGATTTTCAATTTATTTCGGTTTTTTATTAATAAAAATATACTTTAACAAGATTCAAATATCTTAATACTAATACAAGTGACATAAGGTTTTAAACAACAGGTGCATTTTATGACATAAATTCTTTACTATAAGACCACAGAGCATCGAGACACCTCAGCGGTCATTGTTAGAGACGACATTGTAAAATTTACAAATCGAGAATGGAAGTGAGTGTTAGCATTTACTATCCTATTTTTGGATAATATGAAATAACATTAGAAATTTCTACAACCCATTTTAACCGACTTTCCAAAAAGGAGTAGGTATCAATCGACAGTTTTTTAATTTTTTATTTGTGTTTTTTTGATGATTCTTGTTTTATTTGAAAGCTGGTGCTTGTCTTGTGGTCCCATTTAAATCAAGATCTGAAGAACTTCGGAGATATAAATCAGAACTCTTAAAAAAATGACGGCAAATGACTCGGGATAGCTGCAATCGCATGTCTGTTTATTGTTTACACCATTTCATAACATACCATCATACTGGTACGCTCTAAAGGGGTACGCAGGTGTGAACAGTTCACCCTAGTATACTCTCATTCCACGGGTTTTGTTTAAGTAATATGTTGGTGTCAAAAAACGAAGAAACGTAAACAGGAACACCGACTGCCGAAATTGAAGTTATTTTTCACTTAGTAGAGTTTTATTTGGAAGTCGGTTGCATTTTTTTGTAAAAAAGTTTTCAACCGATTTTGAGTTCTATCCCGTAAATATAAGGATAACATAAAAAGCATAAACGTGTTACCAAAACTGTTTACTACAGCTGCCGTTTGTCATATCACCAACGCAATAGAAGTCAAAATCGGTTGAAAGGGCTGTAAAAAAACTTATTTACAAAAAAATACAACCGACTTCCAAATAACAACACTACAAAGTGAAAAATAACTTCAATTTTAATGTCTAATGTTATCCCAAATGGAGTATTAATAACCGAAGTACAATTTTTCAAGCCGATTAATCGGTTACCATCGATTCGACCGAAGCCGAGTTCGAAGTTTGAATAACCCTAAGAAATTCAGTTCATAATCTTTCTTTTCTGTCTCTTGCAAAGTTTCTTTCAAAATCTGTCTTTAAACATTAAGGCTCAATTTACATTGCCGCGGAATGGAATGAGAGCGAATTTTTGCAACAAAATTGTGCATAGCATAATGAACTTTATGTCAATAGTTTAACGTACAATCGAAATACAAGCCGGTAGCTACGGGAATTCTCGAGAATGCCGCGGCAGACGAGCGACTTCTTTTTTGGCTGGTATTTAGTTTGCACGTTCGTGTTTGTAGAGTGCGATGGGCACTCTCGGGCATTCGTAACAGTTTTTTCAATTTCGTCACTCGCTGGAACACTTCCTTCGGGCTTCGGCCCGATATTGACCGAAGCCGAAGGTGGTATTTTTGGACGAAGACGGCCGAAGTCGGAAGGTTCAGACACTAGTGTTTTCTCGAAGAAATTGACTAAGGGCCAATTTCACCAATGAAACTAATCGCGATAGTTCTACTAAACTTAGTTTATGTAAATACAGCGTACTGATTGGTTGCTTCTCAGGGGTCTCAACCAATCAGAAAACTGAACTTGTATAAACTGAGTTTAACTAAACTAATCGCGATTAGTTTCATTGGTGAAATCGGCCCTAAGGCTGTAACAGCGGTAACTTCTACCCCACGCACATCGCGGTGGCTTCGTGCTCTGTGTACTTATATTTATATAACAATTATTTTTTAAATGTTGTATTAATAGGGCATTTTAATATTGAGTCATCTAGATTAAAGCTGCGTTCACACAGCATGACACATTCTAATCTCA
Organism: Orthosia gothica; assembly: GCA_949775005.1. NCBI lineage: Eukaryota > Metazoa > Arthropoda > Insecta > Lepidoptera > Noctuidae > Orthosia > Orthosia gothica. The sequence goes on along the minus strand of OX459034.1, from coordinate 47,980,187 downwards.
GGGCCGGTTTCTGGGTCATCTTAAAACCACCATGATTCCTGTGTGAGAGAGTTTTATACAGCAAGACGAATAGTATAGCACTATCATATTTTTACAACGGTATCATAATGGCGTAGGTAACTTATATGTACTTCGATATACGGAATTGAGTATTAGGGCCGATTTCAACAATTATACTAATCGCGATTAGTTCAACTAAACTCAGTTTACGCAAGTACAGCGTTGTAGTTGGTAGTTTCTCAGCTCTCTCAACCAATCAGAACGCTGTATTTGCGTAAACTGAGTTTAGTTGAACTAATCGCGATTAGTATCATTGGTGAAATCGGCCCTATGTAGGGTTGGGCAGTATTTGAATTATAGTAGTTACGGCGGATCTTTGTGTCTCTGAAGTTGGCTCTGCCAATCATTGCGCAAGAAACAGTTTGTCATCGAGTATACTGCATAGAGTAAGCGAGATAGGACGATGCGACAAACGTAAGCGAGTGAAAGAGGCAGTTATACAACGCTACTGCGCAGGATCTTGCAGGTAATTCAGAGACACAAAGATCCGCTGTGAGTATTTTACTTTTATTTCAAATAAATAATTGTAATACAAATACGTATTTGGTATTTCTAAAAAAAAAAAAAAAAAAAATGGTATTTCAAATACTTATGGCTTCAAAATACATTTGACATAAAAACATTTAGCGATCTTATTAATCTCAATCAAGTGAGTTCTGCAATTGTCATTTTAATTTCAAACGGTTATTTTCACGAAACTTCTGTGTATTAAATCAGATATCACGATGGAAAATCGACTGTATTTTATCATTTGTATTTTGTATATTAAATAAAGATAGTTAAAAATCCGTATTTTAAATACATGCGAGATAGTATTTTATAATTTGTATTTTAAATAAAGGATAGCATATGTATTTTTCCCAACTCTGAGTATTTGAACCGTGGGTGACTGTGGTGAAAGAGATTGTCACAAAGGTAGTATCAGAGAAACAACACTCTTTATCAAACCTGAGCTCTACTATGAACCCATACTGCAATTAAATAAAACATATCACACAAAAAATTTTTCATTTGACAGCTAGCACCTTTACCCAAAACTTGCGATTAGCACCGCTAAAGACTTACACGTTGAATCCACTAATTATCTTATAATCCTTTAGAGGTATGCGGATCCGAGTGTAAAGTATCGCAACCTCCATTGAAAAGGGAGGATCCTCCGATGTATATGTTCAAACTTTAAATAAAAACGCCGAAAACTTTGTTTGCGCGATGCAGATTTTGTGATTTTAGTTCGTATGTTATAGACGTCCTTTAGGCACGATTGGCTAATGCCAATGTCCAATTCGCGGTTGGTCCAATTCGCAGTTGGTCCAATTCGCAGTTGGTCCAATTCGCAGTTGGTCCAATTCGCAATTGGTCCAATTCGCAGTTGGTCCAATTCGCAATTGGTCCAATTCGCAGTTGGTCCAATTCGGGATTGAATGAATAATGTTTCCGAAATTATACAATAAATATGTAAATATACATGTTATAAGATTCAATCAATAATAATATTATAATAAATTCATACATAGACGTCGCTACAAACCAACCTGATACGACGCCGATGATAATATAAATTATTTAGTGGATTCAACGCAAAACAAAACTCATTTACATGGGAGCACTTTAAAAAAAAGACATCAATTTTACAAGCTTTTTATTAACTTGCAATGTATGTATGTGTTCGGGTCAAATCTTGCAACTGAAATTTAAAGCAGTTATCCTCAACCGATTAAGATGTTTGTACGCATGTTTGGTAAAGATACCAATGCACGGTAAGCTAAAAAGCATGTCTCAAAAAAGGTTTTTAATTGGAAAAAAAATATTATCTGCTCCGTCAAAATACGCTTAAACGATAAGTGTGGAAAATAAAGTCCCTATACTGCAACTGGCGATTTATTTATTTTATTTCCTGCCTTTCTGTAGCTCATTAATTGTCAACTAATCGGACCATTTCTAGTTAAAACTAATCATATCTCCATGTAAATGAGTTTTTCCGTCTCGAAATTTTATAATTTCATAATATTACCTACTTATTTTACAATTTTAGTTACAAATATTCCTATATTCTTAAAATGTACAGTCAAAGAATGATAAGACTACACACACTTGGTGCCATTTTATAAGATTAGTTGTGTAAATTATTTTCTCTAGAAATTACCACTATGCGGAAAAAAAAAAAGTATATCGTTATTTGCTATGTACAAGATATTTATAAACATTTTAAGTAAACATAATAATAAAATATAAATTAATTTCTTACTATTGGAATGTAATAAGATTCAAATCGAAATATACTTTATTGCTTAAGACCACCTCATACAGAGACGCGACATCGCGCACACTTTTAAAATAGCGGTTCAAAATTGAACTTTATTTACTACGCAAAAAGGTCCACATTTCAGTGAAAGAATTCGAACACACTGCGAGGAATTTAAAATTAAATTTTTCCGTTGCGTCGCGTCTCGATTTCGGTGAGTCCTTAGGTGGCACTTCACATCGCTATTCGATGTTATATTCGTGTTGAATTCCGAATAACACGAATACACCGACTACACATCGTTCATGAACAGCAAATATGCCAAATATTTACGAATATTTTTGCTATAGTTTACGATGGACGTGGTAACTGCAGCAGCGGCTTATTATTTCCACTGTGCTAATTACCCGTACATGTTAATGCGTACGTAAAAAAAAAGTTAAACGTTACAAAAACATATTCGCGGGCTGCCTGACCAAAAGCTGGTGTATCCTCCGCCTGCACAGCTTGATTTTCTCCTTGTTTACGTCTTTTAGTTCGGTTTTGAAGCAGTCGGGTTTTTTGATTTTTTGATTTAACTTTTTTTATTTATAACTTTTTAGTTCGATTTTTTTTTATTTGGGCCTCACAATATGGCGCCCAAAATCTGCCTTTTTTCTATTGTCCAATTTTAATGTAGCCTATGACACTCGCAGGGTTAAGACGAATCGATTGACGTACGAATCATCAAAATCGACCAACGTGTTTGGTCTCTGGAACGCCATATAGGAACAAACATACATACATACTTACATTCTTACTTACATACATACATAGACTGGTAAACATATTACCCTCCTTCGGCAGTCGGGTAAAAACAAAGTCGTTAAAAGAACATGGAGAAGAAGATGCTGGTGGATGTTAAAAATTCACAAAGATCGTACTAAGTACTACTGCGCGAGCGATGTGTGGCCGGTAAACGAACATATTCGCCATATTCGCAATCCTTTGATATGTTGCAAAAAACCGACAGCCGGACGGATACGGGTGTTCGGGTATTTGGCGTATTCGTCTTGTTCGTGAGAATAGGCAAATATAGACGAATAGAGCTACTTCACATCGTCCTATTTGGGCGAATAAGATAAATACGCGAACACGAATAGCGATGCGAAGTGCCACCTTCAGGGTGAGAGTGAAATTATGAGTTCTACTATCCTATATTGCATATACTATTTGCAACCGTATTTCAAACGTAACAAAGTCCATAATCAATCAAAATCCCCACCTCACCCCCACGAGGACTTATGTCAGTCTTTCCTCATACATTTCCTCTTCTCCAGCACAATCATACTCTTCAAAGCACTGGCTACCGTATACCTTAGTTCATGGAACTTCTCATAGGAGAGCCGGTACGTGTGGGTCTGTCCGTCTGTGAGCTGGAGGATGAGGATTATGTGGGTGTGCCGGTGCATCAGTGATCTGGTACGTTCTGGAGACGGGTGCTCGGATGCTATTGATGATTGGCTGTGAGAAGAAAATACATTTACTTTACAAAAAAAACCGGCCAAGTGCGAGTCGGACTCGCACACGAAGGGTTCCGTACCAGTATCGCAAAAAACGGCAAAGAAACACGTTTGTTTTAAGGGAACCCCACTTAAATATTTATTGTGTTCTGTTTTTAATATTTGTGGTTAGATCAGCAACAGAAATACATCATCTGTAAAAATTTCAACTGACTAGCTATTACGGTTCATGAAATACAGTCTGGTGACAGACAGACAGACGGATCGTGGAGGTTTAGTAATAGGGTCCCGTTTTTACCCTTTGGGTACGGAACGCTAAAAATGGTCTAAAATTAAAAAAGAAAATTGGAAGATGCCCTCTGTAGGCGCGTTCCGGTTTCCATAAAATGAAAGCAACAAGCCCGTTTTCGCGTGATGATCGCTTTCTAATAGGACATCACGACGCCTGTAAATGAATTTAAGTCTGAAATCGCCAAGCCACCTTGAGCAAGCATGGTGAATAATGCATCAACTCTTCAAAAAGAAAAAAAATTTAGTACCTACATTTTTGCTTGCATAATTTGCAGTTGTGCAAACAAAACACGAAACAAAACACTTTTATCCTACCTAGTGTAGTGTAGGGTTACCTACCCTACCCTACCTACCTACCGTACCCTACCTACCCTACTCCACCTACCCTACCCTACCTACCTATCTAACCTAACCTACCCTACCTATCTACCTACCTACCTACCCTACCCTACCTACCCTACTCCTCCTACCCTACCCTACCTACCTATCTAATCTAACCAACCATTTTTTTTTTGTTTTTAAACCTTCCCTGTATTCTGGCGAACAAAACAAAAAAAGAATGATTCCAATCGGTCCAGCCGTTTTTGAGTTTTAGCGAGACTAACAAACAGCAATTGATTTTTATATATATATAGATTTAGAATAATAATTATTGTTATTAATATATTTAGAAAAATAATTATATAACTACCTCAAAGAGATGTCAATCTTCCACTGCAAGCTGACCAACCCTGGCTTCACTCTCAAGTGTGTGGGTACGTTCTCATACATCTTGTCTGTACATAATAGTGTTGTGAACTCTGTGACGCAGTCTGGGGAGAACCTGCAATTAGTATATACTTTACAACAAAACTCTTTTACAATATTCTAAACTATGTTGTTACAATAGTGGTCTTATCAATGACAGGGATATCTACCAGAAAACCTTTGGATGGACAAAAGGAAAATAAAAAGAAACTATTTTTGCAATTTTAGGTCAGCGCCATCTGTTGACCGATGGAACTAATGTAATTTTGTTGATGATTTCTGAAAAAGTGCACAAACACATTACCCTCCTTCGGCAGTCGGGTAAATATACCCGACTGCCGAAGGAGGGTAATGTGTTTATTAGAGACATTGTTTTATTTTTCCTGTAATCTTAACATAATCTTCTATCGCATACAATAATTTAAGATTTTTCTCTATGCAAACTTTGGAGACATGGGTATTTTTTTAAACTTTCAGTCTAAGTTGCTTTCTTATTTGAAAATAGTTGGGCAAACATCATCTAAAACTATTCCAAATTTCAAGATGATAGCAAGAGCAGTTCTTGAGATACCCAACTGTGAAAGATGGACAGGTAGACTGAGTTGCACTATAAGGGTTCCTTTTTACCATTTTGGTACGGCACCCTAAAAAATATTTGGTGTACTGCTCGCAGGGCGAAACTGCCAGTTTATTTTCTTTTGATTTGGCAAAATGTGTGTGTAATATTTGCAATCTCTGCTTAAACTTTTGGGCATACTATATTATATATTACGAATATTATGCAAATATTATGTCGATAGCCAAATACGAATAAAAATAGATATTTACACGACCTTATAATAAAATAAACAATGTAAAAGAATAGGGCAAAGGCTTTTAATGTGTGCTAATAAACTATCTACTTGATTATAATTGACCTACCTTAACCCTTCTAAAAACAGCCTAACATCTTCCTGCCCCCACGGTTCCTTGGTTGCGGAGCGCAGTCTCGCAAAGTGTCTCACCACCTCTCTGACTGCTGAGAACTTGTCTGTGTTCATCAGACTTGAAGTTCTGCTGTCTGGGTTGCCTTCCAACTCTTTGAGTGCCACTGGAGAAGAGATAACTTAAGAATTATAACTGTTCAAAATAATTTAGTTAGAGTCACCAATTATTTGTTCAGCAAGTGTTAATTAGAGAACCCTTTGATATGGTCTAAGTACTGTATGTAATGTTGTGTTAATTATGCTAGAGAAACATTTGAAGAAACTAAACATAAAATAGATAAATTGATAACCAAAATATACTCACAAATAACGAAGGGTTTTATCTCTTTCTTCTGTATTTCTGGTGTTAACAACGACACAGTAGTCCATTGCGATGAACTCTCTGTTAGTAATTCTAATTGTTGAGACATTTTTTTGCAGTTAGAATTAAATAAAAACTTATCATAAAAATCAAAACAATACGAACTTTTCTTCTACAAAATTGACATTCATACTCTTGACATTTGAAACTGTCATGTCTTGTCACAGTTCCGGTTTTTAAAATCGACTAAAACTTTAAAAAAACCGGTAAATTACTAGTAAAACCGTTACCTTGTGAACGCATGCACGTCATCCTCGTAATCGTAACTGCTGCGCACATCACTAGAAATTGTAATGGCCGCCGCTTGTTTGGCGTTATCGTGAATTCGTGATAACTTCAGTTTTATTTGCCGAAAGCTAACCAAATTACCACTAACTTTTAACAAAAAATCAACAAAACAGTTATTATTTTAGTTTCATTAGATTGACATGGCAGCAGTAGCGCCTGGTAATAAAAATTGGCCGGCAAGACCCGGTATGCAGCACCAGAACAGCCAGGGTCCACCTTCCAGTATGACGCTGAATAGGACGATAAACCTGTATCCGCTCACTAATTACACGTTCGGGACCAAGGAGCCTCTGTTTGAAAAGGATGCCTCAGTTCCTGCGAGGTTTCAGAGGATGCGGGAGGAGTTTTCAAAAATCGGCATGAGGAGGTTAGTTTTGACAAGATCTTTTTAGTTTTGGTTCAGTGAATATATCTGTATCCTTGAAAATTAGCAGCCTATAGTGCTGTATTCCTATTTCAGATTTCTGCTCTAAGTGTTATAATTAGATATTGGTGCATAGATAGACATGCATATATCCTGTGTTCTGTGGTGACAACTAAATAAAAGACCACGAATCTACAGCTGGACTTCATTCAACCCCACCTCCAAGATATTCAAAAGAGGACTGTTGAATATCCGTTTATGCTGTGGGCAATGGACATTGTTCTACTAAAATTCTATATTCATCTTTAAGAGGCATTGGTTAGCAAACAAAACTTGATTTTAACAACATTTACAGTCTTACTTGCAGGCCTTAAGTTATAGCCAACCAAATTGCCATTTCTGCAGAATTTTGCTCTATTGTCTTATAAAACAGTCAAGAGATTACAACAAATACAGTAGGTACATAGACATTGATGAATTATTAAAAAAAGACTGCTATACAGGTACAGTTGTTCTTTCTCACGATGGCGCGTTTGTCTTAGTCATGTTTGTGATGCACATGCATATTGTTCTGGGTGCACAAGCTCGGAAGTGATCAGTATCACCTGAGCACAGAAATACGCTGTTGTGAGATAGAACATCTGTACAAATCTAAGAGATAATAATAAATTCTTTATTGGCACTACGCTGTGTTACAAAAAAGATAAACCTTGACTCTTGAGCGAGTATAAATTATCCTTATTTCAGGAAGCAGTAACTTTCCATCTAGGATAAATTTTTTGAACAACTAACTAAAATAATGACTAAGAAGCTCAATTTTTTTTTAAACTCCCATGTTAGTAGTGTCCAACAACAATACATTCATACAACCTACTATCATAACTTCCAGGTCAGTAGAAGGAGTACTCCTGGTGCATGAGCATGGTCTCCCACATGTGTTACTGCTGCAGCTCGGGACAGCGTTCTTCAAGCTGCCTGGAGGAGAGTTAAACCCTGGAGAGGTATGAAGTTTTGCTAAATCTTAATTTTTTTGACATTGTCTGAAATCAGTGGCCATGCCTTTAGACCTCAGCTTGAGTTCAAATATTATGTTTAGGATTGGTGCAGCTCGCCTTCTTCTGCCTTGTATCTCCATTTGTTATCATCTTAATAGACCTGGGTGATCGAAAGATGAAAGTAGATGACCTTCTCTTTTCATCTTTTACACAATCCCAACATTATTTCTTTGGTCTTCCTCTACCCCAGTAGCCATCCACATTACCACAACCAATAAAAAAACTGATAGTAGGCTTACTACACCTAGACAGGAATGGCCTGCGCCTGGTGACAGGGACCATCACGGGACACTGCTCACTTAACAAACACTTCCACACAATAGGCATAACTGACAGTCCTCTGTGTAGAGCATGCATGGAGGCTGAGGAAACCGTCGCGCACATGCTCTTTGAATGCACAGGTGTCACCCAGATAAGAACACAAACCCTCGGGTTACCCAGATCTTACACAGATGTTCTGAGAAAACCAGGAGCTCTAATTAACTTCTGGAGGGAGACGGGCTGGTTGGAATAACCACCAAACCACCAAACGGCCGCCATGGCCCACGCACAATGGTCCACCTGAAGGACACCTAACCTAAAATAGAACTTTTTTTTTTAAAGAGTAACTGTTTCTTGCGGGTTCTTCTCCATAGGAAACAACCAACCCGAACCGTGCACCTTTTGTCGACGTTTAATAAGTGCATATGGCCTATGTGAAATATTGATTATTTGATTTTGATTTTAGAACATAGAACCCTAACAAATAAATTTATTTTCTTTCTAAAATGATTAAAATCAGCATTGCTTGTCAACTTAGAGCATTTAACCTATGGAGACGGCAAGCTGCGAATCACCGAACAAATTTTTCTGCCACTTTCTGCGGGAGGCGAGGAAAACACATACAGCACACTACAAAAAAATGACAATTACTCACAGATGCATGCATCCTATTGCTACAAACGCACACGAAAAAATAGTAGTTACACAATCAAAAAACACACATTCATTGACAAATTTGTGTGTATATATGCAATAATCCTATGACAACAGATACAAAGTGCTAGTGATGTGATACAAAGAATGACTGGAAATTCATTTTAATGCATGAATGAATGAGCAAAATGTTAATTCGTTTTATTTTTGTTATACTGAATAATAATAAACTTATGTAATTAATTTCACAAATAAAAAAAATACGCAATATGATTTGTGGTCTGCTAAACTACGTAGGTAGGTAAGAAAGGTATACTGCGGGACACGTAAGTTGAACCAAAATGTATTATCGTTTTACTGAAATTTTACGATTTAAACCGAAATTAGTCTTTTCTTTATGATCTAACCGTTGACAAATTGTATATTGTAATCGGTTAGGTCGTAGAAAAGGGATTTATTTCGGTTTAAATGGTTTAATTTCAGTAAAACGATAATACATTTTGGTTCAACTTACGTGTCCCGCAGTATAGGAGAATTTAAGATACACTAAAAAAAGAACGATTGAATTTATTTTCAGTCAATAATATTTCATAGTTACATAATATATATTGTTAGACCCGTGTCTTTCCTATAAGAATGACGTTACAAATAAATGTAATATCCAAATACACCATGCATTGTAGACGAACTGGGTATAGTACCTAATAAAATGGTGGCATACGTCTTGGAACAATGTTAATCATAAACTATAGTACCTACAGGTTTCAGCTTAGAATAGTATGAAACTGTCACTGACATTTTGTTTTATTTAGGTTCGGGCATTCGGGATTCATACTTGAGCCCCGTTCTTTAATACGGACCCTTCTTATGTATACGTGTTAAATAGTAGGAAAGCGTAAATAATAAATAATACAATCAACCGGATAGACTTTTATTTGACACTTTTTATGTAAAACTTTAACAAGTCAGTTTTTCGTTTGTTTTAAACTATTTGAGTACGATGTTTCCTAGCTAAGCTATTTTGATATCTTATATCTATAGGAAAACATACGTGTATTGTTTCATAGCCATAATCTAGTTCATATACATGCCTCAATGATCACGCCTAGAGGCAATCACTGATTTTTAAAGGGTGTTATTTAATACTTTAACTGTAATTCCCCTTTTTTCAATCAAAATATTCGAAATTACTACCAAAAATACTGAATTGCACACTAAATTTGCTCATCAAATAAATGAATTATACTATACTGCTAGATCTTTAAAGCTTAACTGTTTTACTGAATAACTATCTGTTAACTAAAAGTAAATCTAATAATTCTTCGAGTGCAACAAAATATTTAAGTTTTAAGGGAGGGGGGGAAACGAAACAAAGTCGACGGAGCCCCGCTGCGCAGGGCTCCTATTTCTGTCTGCAGGGTCTAAAGTAACCTAACATGAAGGAGATGACGGGAGCTGAGTTCGCTCGCTTTGCTCGCTCACTTCAGCTCCCGTCATCTCCTTCGAACCTAACCTATCCGTGTCGGGGTGCCCTAAGCTCCCGAGCTCGCTTCGCTCGCTCTTGGACTAATTCACATTTATTTTATATTTAATTGAATAATTTGTGTGCAAATCAGTATTTTTGTTTTACGGTGAGTAATATTGTTTTGCAGTAGGTTATTAGTGGAGATATTTTGTTTGCTTAAATTTCTAAATAGAGGTGCAGTTAAAAATTCCCCATTTTTAAAGTGTACCAGTTGATTATATACATGTCGAACACATTTCTGTGGATCAACTTTTTTGGTTAAAAAGTATAAACGAACATTTGAGTATTTTTAACATTCGCAATTGTATATGGCTTCGAATTGATGTGCAGTGCCAGTGTAACTACCATGGCTGCGATAGTCTCCTCTCGATAGAGGTATCAAACAAAAATTCAAACAAAAGTCAAAATCAATACATCTGTTTAGGAGCTATGATGCCACAGACAGACACACAGATACACAGCAATTCACGTCAAATTGATAACACCCCTCTTTTTCCGTCGGGGATTAAAAAATGATTGAAAACTCACTAACGAAACGAACAAACTTACTTTTATCAGCCTAAAACTTGAAAAGAAAAGAATTTAAATCTGTTCTCATAGACATTTATAAATGATATATTTTTTTAGTTCAACCTGACTTGTCCAGAAACAACACAAACAAAATTATTTTGATGATTGATTAGTGGAGATATTTTGTTTGCTTAAATTTCTAAATAGAGGTGCAGTTAAAAATTCCCCATTTTTAAAGTGTACCAGTTGATTATATACATGTCGAACACATTTCTGTGGATCAACTTTTTTGGTTAAAAAGTATAAACGAACATTTGAGTATTTTTAACATTCGCAATTGTATATGGCTTCGAATTGATGTGCAGTGCCAGTGTAACTACCATGGCTGCGATAGTCTCCTCTCGATAGAGGTATCAAACAAAAATTCAAACAAAAGTCAAAATCAATACATCTGTTTAGGAGCTATGATGCCACAGACAGACACACAGATACACAGCAATTCACGTCAAATTGATAACACCCCTCTTTTTCCGTCGGGGATTAAAAAATGATTGAAAACTCACTAACGAAACGAACAAACTTACTTTTATCAGCCTAAAACTTGAAAAGAAAAGAATTTAAATCTGTTCTCATAGACATTTATAAATGATATATTTTTTTAGTTCAACCTGACTTGTCCAGAAACAACACAAACAAAATTATTTTGATACTGAACATACTGATTCAAAAAAATCATTTAATTTATCAATCATTCATTCACATTGTCCCAGCACTATGCACATCGCTACCGTGTCAGCCCCTGTACTGCGTTTGTGCTACCAACGTACCATTGAATTTTTCTATCGTAAAGGCATTATCCATTATTTCGACATTGTTCTTAAATAAAACTATGTTGATGTATAATTTATACTTATATGTGGTAGGAAACACCATGGCTTCGCAAATTGAAAGTGGCAGCTCGCTTTTTGCAAGAGGAAACCGCACAATTAACCATTTTTTCGGAGATATTACTTGCGACACAATACGATACACAATGGCGGCGGTCGGCGAATGAACTAGTTTTATATAACGCGTATGGTCATATGGCCAAGCGACTTTGGCAGAGGGGTACGCTCAGCTATGCTATCTCCATAGGTTAAATGCTCTAAGCTTGTCAATGACAAAATATCAGGCATAATGAAGAAAGAGAATCCTCTATTATAGTCTTAATGTTGTGTTTGTCCACAGGATGAGATCGAAGGTCTGAAAAGGCTACTGACTGAGACACTCGGCAGACAGGATGGAGTCAAACAGGAGTGGCTCATTGAAGACACCATTGGTAAGCATTAAAACTCAATTCATTTAATTTAATAAAACCATATATGGCACATTTGGACACGCCAGCTCCTTGATTTGTGTTCCAAGTGTCTATGCAACTGCACTATATTTGGAATCATTAAAATAGGCGGAATCTCTGTAAAGTGGAGCTGAGAATTTTATAGTAGTACTTGCTGACACGGAAAATGTTGTTCTGCCATAAAGACACCGAACATTCATTTTTTGTATTCATTGTATTTTGTCCTATCTACCCTACCCTACCTACCCTAAAATGCCTACCCTACCCTACCTACCCTACTCTACGCTACCCTGGCTACCCTACCCTGGCTACCTTACCCTACCTACCCTACCCTACCCTACCTAAAAAAATAGTTATTCAGCATTAGGTTGGTATTTGCAGGTCTTGGGCTTGTGCGAGATTGTTCATTAACAATATCGCTTCATCATTATGCGATCTGCAACTTCACAATAACAGATCTTGTGGGTTTTTGCGTTTGAGCCTACGTGGCATTTGCACTTCGTTCATTAGATCCTTTGCAAGTACATTAGGGTGGTGTGTGATTCTTGCTTTATATTTAGTCATCCTTTCCTTGATTTCCTCCTTGACTTCCTCCTTGACTGTTTTAATGTTAAGGTCGCTGTGTAGTCTATCATTTGTTATGTACATTGGTGCGTTTGCCATCATGCGTAGCATTTTAGATTGAAATCTTTGCAGAATTTCTATGTTCGAGTTTGCCGCTGTACCCCATAGTTGCAGACCGTAGCACCATATAAACCTACCAAATATGCAGAAAAAAGTTCATAAGGTCAAGCCGTTTCGGAGGAGTTTGAAGACAAACACTGTGACATGAGAATTTTATTTATAAGATTTATTAGTTCAGAGAACGGTCATTTGGCATCTTAGTATGGAAACCATACCCATGGCGTACACAAAAGAATTATAGCAGAATGTATTGATATATGGCTTTAACAAAAAAAAAAATATGTGAGTCACGGGAATGTCGAGAACAATATAAAAATTATTGCATACAGGTTGAGTTTTTCAAGTGGGCCAAAATCCGAAACTATGAGAAAAAGCTAAAAACAGCGAAAGGAGTCTCGGGACCATTTTGATGGAAACTAAAACTGCATTATGGGCTTTTTGAAAACTCAATATTCTTAGCCAGGAATCGAACCCATTGATTTTGAAAAATAAACACGCTGATTTATTACACGATCTGATAGTGTCGATAATAAGGATCAAATTCTGGAAAGTAATGATACACGGAAGAATTAAGTAAATACCTCATTTTTAACAAAATGTACAGTTGAAAAATAAAGTCCTCTGAAATCGTTTATGTTTTTTAAATGTTTTGGTACATTTTTCTCCATCGATTTTGAATCAAATAAATATATGCAATGAAAATTCACATTGGTATTCAGTTTAAAACTATTGTGGTTAATGTCCGCCACTCTTCACAAAGCGGGTCAGGTTATGCCCAAGGACCTTTACTGTATTTGGTGCAAGATACTCCAAAAATCAGTAGAATGTGTTACATCTGCATTCTAAAGCAAAACGAAGCTTTTCTTTGAAGTAACTGTATAAAAAATTTTCAAAACTTGACTTATGGTAGTCGACGGGACGAATAATTTTGTGCGTGGGGTTAAAATGCATGCTACCTCATCCGACAACACGTGCGAACGGGATAGACGCTATGATGAGCAGTAAGAAGCTAGTTCGTTTTCTAATACACAGTTTTCCAACATTGTAGCGAAATAGGGGATGATTTAGAACGAAAACAAGCTCGCGAAATTTTATAAAACAGACCTTTGTGAATATGGATATCATGAAAAACGACTAAATGTATCTGTTCAAAATAATAGTAGATTATGCATCGAGGGGCTAAAGTTGTGTCTTATGTCACGGGCGTCATATTGAATCTCGAGCGCTGAATGCAGCGAGGGATCCAAGCTAGCCCAAGGCAAAGACACCTTTAGCCCAGAGGCGGATACTCTACTTTTTACACCTACTGTGAGAAAATAATAGCCATAGTACGAAAAACAAAGTATTTATTAAATAAACAAACAGTAAGAATATCATATTTAGAACTAGTTAGTTATATGCACTTACATATTAATTGAAGTTAATGGTAACATTTGAGACATTAGTCCAGTTGTGCAAAGATAAAATAAATTAACTAATGTTACAGCCAATTACTATTACGGTATTACGGCACGGTACGGTATTTGTTATTATTAATGCCAGTTTTAATGTTATTCCATTCCTTTTAAAAAATGGTTCGTAGTTATCTAATTATTCTTACAATATTATGTCTTCGAAAACATGGCAACGATATGAAGAAGCAGTCGTCATAAGTAATCTGTGCAGTCGTTATGATTTTGTAGGAAATCGAGAATATCATCCACGTGTAGTAAGGGTATCGAGAATAGCTTTCCTCTTTCTGGCACCAAAGGGTGTTTGTTAGTACTATACTGCCAATTTAGCTGAGCATGTGAGATTCCAAATTCAAATCACATTATTGACCAGCGGGTCATAATGAAATCCAGTACAACATTATTGACCGGCTGTGCCCCCAGCCACTAATGACTCACTTTAGGTTAGGTTGCTTGACATATAATTTGACATTTTCGAGCAGGTGGTGTGAAAAAATATTTGTATTATTGAACTACTAATCTATCCCTGTATGGTGACCGTTTTGCAATTTTCCTTCTTCTTATGGTATTTATTTCCGAAAATGCTTTAAAATTTGTGTTGAATAACGAACTTTCGACGCTCATAGGTCATAACTTTCAAATATGTATATTTGTTTAAATATTTATTTTTTCTTACAGGGCTATATAATGATAAGACAAATTGATATTATCATCATTTTTTATTTGAACGTATACCGTCAAACAGTTGAGTAATCGCGCTATACTACGTTTGTATGTAAGGATGACCGACTAGGGCAACCTTAAAGGCCAAAGTGACCAGGTCACAAAATATCAAAAAAAAAATAACACAGGCATAACTAATATTCATATTTTTCATTTCAGGAAACTGGTGGCGTCCCAATTTCGAGCCCCCTCAGTACCCATACATTCCTCCGCACATAACAAAACCAAAAGAGCATAAGCGTCTCTTCCTAGTCCAGCTGCAAGACAGAGCTCTATTCGCAGTGCCTAAGAACTATAAGTTAGTAGCCGCACCACTCTTCGAGTTATATGACAATGCTCAAGGGTACGGCCCGATCATCTCATCGCTGTCGCAGAGCTTGTGCCGGTTCAATTTTGTTTATATGTGAGGTGTACCACGTGTAAGGTTTTACAATAATCGTATAAGTCATTTTAGCTCCCCGTTTGTACTACCCTCCAGATGCATTTGATACTTTACACTGTCTACCACATGCTATTAGTGCTAGATTTAACACTAAAGGCATTTGACCCTAAATTCTCATGCGCATGCTAAGATCCTCCAAAAGCATTTAGTTCTAAATAAACTGAAGTTATCGTTCTGTTTGTATTGTGAATGTCTGAAATAATCGGAGCGCTTACTACCGGGGTTTAAACATATTGCTATGTTCATACCATGGTCTACCCATGCTTCAAGTGTCTTGCAAATTCACAGGGTAATTGTAACACATAAATTCACACAAGTTTAATTTGACTGGCTTCCCGGTGTTCTATTGAGCTGAAATTTTACAAACACGTTTATCTCTCGTTACAATTCAATTTCTAAAAAGATTGTTTAAAAAAAAAAAACCATATCTGCGAGACGAGACACAATATAAAATATATTGTTAGTTGGTCACCTGGCACTTAAGATCTGAAGCATGATGCAAGGGACTTCAGGTATTTCAATCGGTAGATATTGAAAATGTTATTTTTATTAAGCGATTAAGATGTTGTTCAGCCATTGAGGCTTAACTAACAAACATCCAAGCTTTAACATTTATAATTAAAGTTAGATACATAAACCCTGAGTTTCTCACCTCTAAATTATCGCAGAATTCATGTGACAAATTGTCATACACGCATTATCTGCTGTGATTGGTTGAATGAATTGTCAACAGCCAATCACAGCAGATAACGCGTTCTTGGCATTTTGTCACATTAATTCTGCGATAATTTAGAGGTGAGAAACTCGGCCGTAGTGTTAAATGTATTCAGTGATTCGTGGTACAAGTGGGCTAACAGTGACAGTACACATGAATTTTAATAACATTTGTATAAGACCTCATATTTCTGACTTACTCGTATACAATAAATTATTCATATTTATAAGTACTATCAACAGCTAAAATTATTATCATTATTATTGTAAGACCTCGTATAAAAGTGTAGGTTTAATATTTAAAACAGACACTTTGTATGTGAATTAGATACAAGTATGTGAGCGTGTGTGTGTGTGTAAAAAGACTATATTATTACAGTATGTAACAGTTTTGTGGTCACTTGGCTAATTTGTACAAAAAATTGTGTTATTTGGCCAAAATAAACAACATTTCTTTCGGAATAAAGAAAATGAATGTTCATTAAATTGGCATTCACTACCAGTCATCTAAGGGTGTTGGAGAGATGATAAGCCAAAAAACACAATAGGGATGTTTTCTGGGTAAAAAATGATAAATCTATTTAGTCCGTCAGTGAGATTATCAAATAATATTGGACACGTATTTTTTGTTTTACCAAATCAATAAAAAAATACTAAGTTAAAGCGCATCAAAGTTCAAGAGTGATCTTGTGACGTCACTAAGGCAGTATAAAGTGTACTAGCGGCGTGACGTCACACGATATTTCAACGCGTTATATCGTCGTCACTTTATGTTTACGTGTGAAAAGAAAAATACTTGTCCAATATTTTTTATTAATCTTTCGACGGACAAAAAACTTAATTTTCAGTAAACTACCCTATTTTTGTACAAATAAACGCCTTGCTCTGTCCACCATTAATATTTTATTACTAGAATTTCTAGAAAAATGTGTTTTCCATTTGCTTTTTATATATACCAATTTCTAAAGAAAATATTGATTTATTTTACCGAAAATTTCCTTTCAAATCTGTTTTTTTATATATGTATAATGTACACTCTGTATGTCTGTCTTCTTCAAAGCTAAGGATTTTAATGTAATGCTAGTATTTAAGTGAACTTTACAAAAAAATTACTAAAACCTCAATTTCAGATGCGTTTTATTTGATTGTACCTCAAGAAAGAAGACTGTTTCTAGTATTTAAGTGTTATTTTAGTTTATATTATATTTTCTTTATATACAGTTACATTAGGACATTATGTACATAGGCTTGGCTTATGAATTTTCATACATACTCTAGAATCTGGCGTCAGATGAAAATTTTCTGTAAACTTTAAATGACATCAAATATGAATCCCCTGGCTCTTAAACTAGTGTTAACTGTATCATAAGGACCACTGTTTACGTCTTTTTTCATTATTACAGTATTATATCAACTGTATTCGATATATTGACTAATATTTGAAATGGTCAAAATTTACTTTTTCAAAGAAAGAAAAAAATCATTTATTTGTTGATAATGTAGATATACATTTAAGTTGGAATATTAATTTAACAAAAAATAGGAGTGGAGTGGAGTGTGTGGGTGTGATGTATGTGTGTGTGTGTATGTATGTTAATAATATAGTAGAAAAAAACCTTTGTTCACAGAAATTTGTACAGGTTTCATAAGTAATGCTTCAACTAAAGTTAATACACAGAATATAAATTGTTATCCAGATAGTTTAGCTATATTGCGTCCAGCCTATTATTTTTACTTTTGAAAGATTCACGCCTATGAAATTTCTTTTTTATGAATAGACAATAAAATGCAATACTTCATGGACGTTTAGTAAGGAAGCGACGTGCTTTTTCGCTCCGTTATTCCGATTAATTAAAATTCACAGTTGAATCGAATTTACGTAGCAGAAAATATCGCATTGTAAATTGAATATTTGTTACATTTAATTATAAATAAGATTTGCAAATGTGTCCTTCCAATGAAGGTTACATTTTGAAAAAAGTAATATTGGGTATATAAATGTAGACAATCAGCAAATAAAATACTTGTGATTTTATTATGACGAATCGTTGGATTCTTCTCTATATAAACTGGAATCTTCACTTAAATAAAATCATGTGTATGTTTAAGTGATAAAAAAACATTCATTCCGATTTCTTATATTATTAGACTTTATTGTGTAGTCGAAAATCATAGATGGATTTAAAAAAGACAAACTATTTCAATAGTATTTCTCTATTATCGTATTTATTTCAATTAGGCTTGTCAATTAATTCATATTGAGGCTCAGGAGAGCTTACCGCCCGTTCGCTAAACTAGTTCTCGTGGAGAAGAAGGTATTTCTATTGCGATGAATATTTTTTATCGATTTAACATACACATGATTTTATTCAAGTGAAGAATCCAACGATTCGTCATAATAAAATCGCAAGTATTTTATTTGTTGATTTTCTATATTTATAAACCCAATATTACTTTTACCGCATTTAATGTTTTTTTTCCCGTATTTTATCGCATTTGTGTACCGCATTAGTTCATCACTAAATCATTAATTTTTGAGCTTTGAAAAGTAAAATAACACGCTGGACGGAGAGTAGTCCACATTTAAACACAAGTTGGTATGTCAAGACTGGCCTTATACATAATCAAATACACACTTGTCTCTAAACTCCAAACTAGACAGTTTAGGAAAACAGAAAGCAGATACTACATTCAAATTCTTAAATATTATTTAATTATTATCAATATTATGTAAATCGTACATAAAAATAAGCACTCTGAGTTTAATAAAAGTAAGTAATGTTTTTGCGTACCGTTAGCACCTGGCGCCTAATCTGTATTTTTGAGCACACAATCATGATGGAGTGGGCCATAATCCACCATGTGGGACCTAGTTGGTAGATAGTACAAATGTCTTCGAGTTTTTACCCGGCTGCTGAAGGAGGTTAATGAGTTTATCAGTCTATGTATGTATGTTCCTATTTAGTGTTCTAGAGATCAAACGCGTTTGCCGATTTTGATGATTCTTAATCGTCAATCGATTCGTCTTAATCTTGCGAGTGTCACTGGCTACATTTTAATTAGAAAAATGGCGGATTAGCGCCATATTATTGTGGAGGACCAATTTTTTTCTTTCAAACTCTTGGTGTGGGGTATCAAAATAAAGGGTTTTAAGAGGTGATTTCAAAAATATATTTACATAATTCGAAAAAAAAATGTTAACTTAAAAGTTCGATAGATACTTATTTCTAGTCCCTCTATATATCTTAACTTTTATTGTAAGCTTCAAAACAAGTCAAGTGTGATCTGAACTGTGATATTCTTAGTATTATAAAATTAATGTCATTTGTCGACATCATTATCACTTTTACAACAATAAGAGAACATGTTGTTTGTTCTGCTTACCTCTTTGTAGGATACAAATGTAATATTAACTCATCATCAAATTTAATGTATATCTGTGATATTTATTGTAATACGCTTCGAGAGAGCTGCGAGATTACAGCCGAATGTGATACTAAGTATAACTATTTATTTCATTGTTAAGACGACGGCAGTCGACAAAGACCTTGAGGGAACAAGGTCACACCCGCGCGACCCAAAATTCTGTGTTTTTTGTACTTTCCTTATTATTCTATGACGTAAAAAAAGGTCTCAGATCAAAAAGTAGATAATTAAATTGTCTTTGAGATGGTGACAATTTCTTTAAAATACGCTCGGCGGTTTTGGTGCGATTGTCGTTTTTTTGTCCGTGTTAGACATAACAAATTAATTACACTATGTTGTACGAATAAAACTCAAAATTTTCTTAGATCAAGTTATTAATAAATATTTTCAGAGAAAAATGGTCTAATGTAACATAAATATTTACTAAAAATTGCGACTAGCCGTTTAGACGTGATTCTCGTTTTAAAATCAGCTTCAGAGGGGTATCTGCTCCTTAAGGGCCTTCTACCGCTTTAGTGCCGTAAAACGGTTACTCTCGGTTTAGAAAACAAAAATATATTTATTATTGATTCATGTACCTACATTATTTTTGAAACGCGGTTTTTTCATGTAACTAATAGTTCTGCTTTAAAAAATAATTAAAACAATTTTTTTTTTCGCTACTTTTGCATACTCTTCCAAAACGACTTGGATGATTAAAAATATTTTTACACAGACAAAATAACGGCCAGTTTCTTTGGGATAGGGCGGCCGGGCGCCACGCGCTCGCAGTTCGCAGAGCGACAGCGATAGTTTTTTCAAATACCTATTTTTCAAAAGTCTCTCCGCCCGTATTTCCTCTTAATACGATTGCGGTGCTTGATCCCAAGCAATAGGGCCCCATCCACTAACGTTCATTCCTGCTGGAATCTACAATCCTTAAGGAATGAACGCCAGTGGATTTGCTAGAACGAGACAGAATGACGGTATTAAGGTTACCCTAGTCGACGGCAAGAACTATGTATTTTGTGTGCGGGGTTATAAAATGCATGCTTTCTCATCCGACAACACGTGTGAAAGAGATAGATGCTGTGAATGCTTATCACAGCATCTGTCTCTTTCACACGTAAGAAGCTAGTTCGCGTACGAATTAGCACTTTTGCAAATTTGTAGTGAAATGGATGATGTTAAAGGACGAAAACGAGCGCGCGAAATTTTATAAACAGACCAGCAGCCTAATTGTGTAAGTAAATTCGGCAAAGGAAACAATCTGTTTCTTTCCCAAAAACACACACTTATACAAAGAAGTTGAATCTTTATTCAACTTCTTTAATTTTCAGAGTGTATGTGTGTGTTTTTGGGAAAGAAAAAGATTTTTTTCTTTGCCGAATTAACTTACACAATTAGGCTGCTGATTGTAGATTCCGGCAGGAATGAACGTTAGTGGATGGGCCGCTATTCAAAAATTCAAAAAACAAAAAAAAAACTTAGCCAGATTAAAACAACAAGTTATGATTGGAGCCCCTTTTTAGGCAAAAAAATGCCTGTATTATGTGACACCGCTATTGCCTCACCCTTTGAAGAGCTCTCGGTGTAACAACACCTGGCACTCTGAAAGACTGTACCAGGCAAAAGCTAAAGCTGTCGACGTGGCTGACATCTCGAACTGACGGTCGAAGCGCATCATTTATTTGGGCATCATCGATACGGCGTAGAAAAACCCGGCCAAGTGCGTGTCGGAGTTCGCACATTTAATGTTCCATACCAAAGAAAAATCATTTACATCAAAATATTGGTATTTGTCAGTAAAGTATACGTAATAATAAACATTTTTACCCGACTGCCGAAGGAGGGTAATGTGTTTATAAGTCTATGTATGTATGTATGTAATGTGATGATTCATATGTCAAACGATGCGTCTTAATCCTGCGAGTGTCATAGGCTACATTAAAATTGGATAATAGAAAAATGGCGGCTTTTGGGTGCCATATTGTGGGGGCCCAAATTTTTTTTTCTTCCAAACCCATCGTGTGGGGTATCAAAATAAAGGGTTTTAAGAGGTGATTTCAATAATATATAACACTTATATGTTTAAATGTATCTAATTCGAAAAAAACTAACTAAAAAGTTATAAATAAAAAAACTTAATTCAAAAAATCAAAAAACCCGACTGCTTCAAAAGCGAACTAAAAAGTCGTAAACAAGGAAAAAACCATGCTGTGCAGGCGGAGGATACACCAGATTTTGGTCAGCCAGCCCGCGAATATGTATCCTCCGACTGCACAGCATGGTTTTTTCCTTGTTTACGACTTTTTAGTTCGCTTTTGAATAAGTCGGGTTTTTTGATTTTTTGAATAAAGTTTTTTTCAAGTCCGTAGGTCAATGGCAACTTAAAAAAAATCCTTGGCACAAAATTGTGTGACAGACGACGGACAGGACAGACAGACAGACACGAGTGACGGCAATAGGGTACCGTTTGGACCCTTCGGGTACGGAACCCAAAGAATGATGAGCATACAAATAAATATTCTTGATAAGTAAGTGCCAGCTTAACTGCATCGAAAGTAAGTTGGTCCCCTTTTATGATGTAGTTAAATTTTAAATTGAATTTTGTATAATATTGCAACATAATATAGTCTCGGAAATCGATAAGATTTTAACAATAAACATTTTATTTAGTTCGAGAGAACATGCGTTTATTTCTATGTACTATTTTATTTTATTTACATTATGGAGAAACTATATTATGGAAGAAAGGAATAGTTCACTTCTCCATCAATAAAAAGGACTATGGTAAGTTTTCTTATAAAGATTTTTGGACTGGCTCGTTGGTCTAGCGGTAGCAAGTTCTACTGTTCTACATTATGTACTGGGTTCGATTCCTGGGTCGGCCAAACTGTCATTAGGGGTTTTTTTTTTAATTCTGGAATTTCCTGCTGGCCGGAGTCTGGGTTTGTGTCCGGTTCATTGGTGTATAGTAGTCACAGCTTGTCTTTGTCTCTGAAGTTGTCTCTGCGAACCATTGTGCAAGAAACGGTCTCAGTCAAAGATTACGTCTCAGTCAAGTATAGTCCTCGCCAAACTTCTTGGCCGCCCTGAAGTTGGTTTACCGGATGCGCGAGGCACGAAACGGTGCTGTTTTTGTATGAGATTTACTACTGCGCAGCCATTGTAGACAACTTCAGGGCGGCCACGAAGTTTTGCGAGAACTGTATACTGCATAGAGTAAGAGAGATAGGACGGTGCGACAAACGTAAGCGAGTGAAAGAGGCAGTTAAACAATGCTATCTTCTACTTCAACATTGACACAAAACTAGGAACTGCGCAGGGTCTTGCGGCCATTTTTAGAGACACAAAGATCCGCTTTGACTACTATACCAACTTAATACAGGTGCACTATGGCTACCCTTTTAGGAAATACGCCCGTGGTTTATTTGTGATAGACGCTTTACTT
Source organism: Orthosia gothica (assembly GCA_949775005.1). Taxonomy (NCBI): domain Eukaryota; kingdom Metazoa; phylum Arthropoda; class Insecta; order Lepidoptera; family Noctuidae; genus Orthosia; species Orthosia gothica. The sequence goes on along the minus strand of OX459034.1, from coordinate 47,957,132 downwards.
TGTTAATTTGTTATGTAAAAGTGAGCTTTGAGATTCTTGGCTATAGAAAGGAGTGATTGACAATTGAGCCGAGATACGCAGCCACAGAATAAATAATAGTTGACGCAGTTTGCAGCTCAAAAAAAAGTATAGTCCTCGGCAAGGTTTTGGCGTAGTGGGGGTAGATTCGCGCATAGTGACCGACCACCACATAGAGCGAACGGAAAGTGGACGCGACGCGATTGTCAGTCGATTATTTCTTGTGTCAGCTGACCAACCAATCGCCCGCTCGGAACTGTGCTAAAATTTTCCCCGCGTCCCGCTTGTTAACCATAGACCTTCAAAATGACTTGCCAAGTTACTTGCCGACAACCATTCTATAGCTTAGCTCGCATTGCGGTTTTTAATCGCGAGGATTTCATTTCCGCGAATTTTCTTCCGCGTACTATATCTTAACTAACACGCACTCCGGATAAAATGCCGCGCGATTTTTGACTCTACCTGTTCATAGAGCTCAAACGAAAATATTCGCGCGAATCTAATCCGCACCGGGGTGCGGTGGCGTGAGTTTTTTTTTTTACGCAATGTGTGCAGCTTCATTAAGCTCCATGTGCCGCTAAGTGTGGGGAAAAACCGCTGGCTTTTGGCGCGTGGCAGAAATTTGAATGAATGCCGCCATTTTGTTGTGCCAATACAATACAATTTCCACAGACACGAATGTTTTAACTAACACTGAGCGGGAAGGCGATGTTAAAGTAACTTCAAATTTTGATTTCGGGAACTTGTATTGAAACAACGAGATGGGTCTTTGTTAGTTCACAAACAGCTCTAGGTATTTATGTAACCTGATTTTTCTAGATCCGCATTCCCAAGACCTCATATTAACAACATTGTTGAAACTAGACAAAGAAACATGCGTGAAATTCTTCAGAACGCCTATCAATTTCACCCTGGATAATAATGAGAGGATCCTCTACATCGCTAACCCTGAAAAACAGAAGGACTGCCCGCCTAGAATCTATGATTTTAATAAGACCGTGGTGGTAAGTGTCTGTCCCATAGGGGAACGTATTACATGCCCATACTACGTGAAGCGTGGTATTTTGTAGACCCTCCTGTCTACAAAATACCACGCTTGGTCACAGAGGCGGGGGAGGGGGCATAGTTGTTCGTCAAGTAGTCACAGATAATATAGATAAAACTGTTTTTTCTTCTCGATAACATTTTTTTCACTTGTAATTAAAGGTATTCACGAGTCTTGGCGTCACACATGCGGCAAACGCCGTAGAGCGATTTTTTTTTCAGCTTTCTGTTTAATAAAAAAATATTTGTAAATTACTACGTGAAAGCTAGATGGGGAGGGGTGGGGGGGGGTCTTGGCATATACTGCGGGTGGTCACCGAGGAGGGGGAGGAGGTGAAAAATTGAAATATGGATCACGTAGTATGGGTACATACGTTCCCTAAACTTCACTAAGCAATCAGATTAGCTATGTTGAGGTCGGCTAAACTAAACTGATGCAACTGAATACTGGTGTTGGAAATGATGAAGGGACTGCCCAAAAGCCTGAATTGATTCAACTAAGTTGTAGGTGAGCATAGCCAACCTACAACTTAGTTGAATCAATTCTATGGAAATCAATTTGAGCTTTATCGCATAAGTGCTCTACTGGTGATCGCCAGTATTCATTTTGAGTTTAACCCTTTGATTACCTGCAACCTAGATCCAAGCGAGACAATAGCTTTTTAATTTATTGTTTCGAGCATTCAACCGGTCGATCATTCTTCCTTAAAAACGTAGTCTGGCGATTGCTCCACTGTTTGAAGGTGTACGTTCAAAATAAAAAATTATGTCAGTTTGTCTCATCATTAGCTAGCCCTGTATGGAAACAAGTAAGTAAAAAAAATATATAGTTGAAAGTTATGAACATCGAAAGTTCCATATTTCAACACTAATTTTAACGCATCTTTGTGCGTAAATAAATACCATATGAAGAAGGAAAATTGCAAAACAGTCACCATACAGGGATAGATTAGTAATTCAACAATGCAAATAATTTGAACAGATTCATTTAGTAGTTAAAACATGATGTCCATATTCCCAAAGGTCTGTTTATAAAATTTCGCGCGCTCGTTTTCGTCATAATATATCATCCATTTCGCTACAAATTCGCAAAAGTGTGTAATCGTACGCGAACTAGCTTCTTACTGCTCATCACAGCATCTATCTCTTTCGCACATGTTGTCAGATGAGATAGCACGCATTTTAACCCCGCGCACAAAATACTTCGTGCCGTCTAAAAACTTACAAATTTCCTCAATATTTCGCAGGACATGCCGGTCGGGTACAAATGTTTGACTGAAGATGGTATCACCGGAATAGTCCTGGACATGTTACGAGCAACAATTGAAGCACAAGGTCAGTTGTTTTACGTTTTAACTACCCTACCTTATCTACATACGTACCTCCCCTAAGAACCTTTTCCTAACAATAACAGACACAACAAAAAAAGAATTAGCGAAATCGGTCCAGCCGTTCACACGTGATGCCGTGACCAAGGGAAATAGGGATTCATTTTTACCCGACTGCCGAAGGAGGGTAATGTGTTTATCAGTCTATGTATGTATGTTTGTTCCTATGTGGCGTTCTAGAGATCAAACGCGATGGCCGATTTTGATGATTCATACGTCAATCGATAGATTGCGGATTTTGGGCGCCATATTATGTGTGCCCGATTTTTTTCTTCCAAATCCATCGTGGGAGTATCAAAATTTCAAACTTAAATAAGACATATTATATTTATAATATAAGATAAATTACCTAATGCGTAGAATTATCACATCACACGCAATTCAGATACTCGAACAGTTGAACTCCATATTCGATAGATGGCGTTGAGCATTTGACGTCTTTTTCTGAATGGCAGTATTATGGTTCTCCGCGGAAGAATGACTCTAGAAAAAAATGGGTGGTCAACTTATACTACAAATACAATCTGAGAAGAGAAAAGATCAGCAGCCTAATTGTGCAAGTGAATTCGGCAAAGGAAACAATCTGTTTCTTTCCCAAAAACGACTTTGCGCTATACAAAAAGTCGATTTTGGGAAAGAAACAGATTGTTTCCTTTGCCGAATTCACTTACACAATTAGGCTGCTGGTCTCGTGGTTCGTGTATAAGGTTGAGGCAAACAAGATGAAATATTGTTGAAATTAACAGGTCTTTCATGGTTACAAAACAGTATTCAATCGCTTACCTTTTTTTTTTTTTTTTTTTTTGATCACGCTGGAAAAAAATGCATTACGCATACCCGCCCATCGGGGGAATGGACGGGCTATGTGGGACTCCCCGGGCAAGCCCGGTATACCCACTAAAATAAACCAGCGCACTCCCGCATCGTCTTTATGGAGGAGGACTGGGAAACCGGCACAGCCTTTACGCCCAGTCCTCCGCCGACGACTGCCCACCATAATGGCGGGCCCCGCACGCCCCTCCCTCAGTGGAGGGGCCCGGGAATGACCGTGAGTGATCGGCCATTCCCGCCCGACGAGGGTGGTGATTGTGCAATGCAGACGACAGGCGCCCCCGCACCTGCCGCCCGCTAATCACCACCAGGGGGTGGGCGCAGGCGATCGTACAACCGCCCTCTCCCACCCCCACCGCTGCCTCCTTTTGCGACATGGCGTCCTCGCAAAAGGAGGCAACCGCCGCCCAGGCCTCCCCGCTCCCCAGCATGGATTTACCACACCGGGAAGCGAGAGGACCTGCCTTACATCCTCCTGAGGGCACGGCGCAGCTACGCCCCCGCTGGGCACACCTAGACGGTGTGCCGCGCCGTACCCTCCACCGCACTGGACCTAACGGTCCCCTCCTATGCGGCATCTGGCCAGAATCCGCGAAGGCCAGACGCCGCCCTCCGCGTGTGCGGCGAAGCATCGAGACCGACACTCCGCCGCCTCCTCCAACCATTGACTTGTCCCTGCCGACCATCCCACGTCAAAGGAGGGTCGGCAACGACAAGCCACTACCTCCTCGTGGGCCCACTTCCCGCCCCCGAGCCGCAGCCACCCCCACCCGCAGGAGAGATTCCGGGCTGCAGAGCCAGGTGCAGAGCGGGCAAAGCCCGGATGCAGAGCCGGGCAAAGCAGGGTGCAGAGCTGGTCAGTGCACTCGGTGAGCTCAAACCGCACGAGCGCCGAGTGCAAAGCCAGGTGCAGAGCGGGCAGAGCCGGTCACTGCAGAGCCGGGCAGTGCAGGGTGCAGAGCTGGGGTGCCCCGGGCGTTCCCCCCCGCAGGGGAAGGCGGCCCGCCCAGAGGACAGGAAGTGAGCCCCACCGCTGACCTACCACTACCTACCCCGCCTACCCCTGCGTCGCGTCTGGAGTGTCCCCTGCTAATCAGGGGAACACCCAGAGCGACGAGTCCCCCCCCTCCCCCCCCGTCAGGTATTCGCCACCGCCAATAAGAACCCACGAATGGGAAGTTATTGACGGTGCCCAGGGTGCACCAGCCCAACGGGTTGCTCTTCCCCCCAGACGTATCCGAAAGAGACCAGCAACCAACTAGGCCAACGTGGAGGTTACCTGACCCGCACCCCATTCAATCGCTTACCTACCCTAACGTTACGTGTTAAAGATCAAAATTGGATAACTGTATTCTTTAATATTTGCCTACCTTGAACATGTCGTTCTAGTTCGATAAGCTCATGCGTATCGAATAACACTTATCTACTGGTAATTGCCGTAGGTTCAAACTCGTCTAACTTATTGAGGATCGGCTAACGGCAGGGTGGGTCAGGTAACAGCTATTACCGACTGTACATATTTATTAGACCATCGTTCGTCGACACGGTTGGCGTAGTGGATGAGCGATGGGCTGCTGCGTTGCGTGTCACGGGTTCAATTCCCGCACGGAACAAATATTTGTACGGCCTACATATTGTAGTTCCGGCTCTGGGTGTTGTGTTTCACATACACAATAATGAGAGTTTATATGTTTGTAAACATACCCACGATACAGGAAGAAATTCCTAGTGAGGGGCAAAGTTTAAAAAAAAAACAAAAATGTATTTACAGAAGTACAAATTCATCAATACATTTGGCTTGATCATCATTACCTATAGGTACCTACCATCAAATTTCATGACTTCATGAAATAGACATTCAGTCTAGTAGGTATTTGGAAGACCATGCTGCATGCATGCATGGTAAGGCCATGCTGGCAGAGACAGAAAATTTTAGGAAAATGGCCTTCTTCTGTGAGACCGTGATGGTCCAGAAGGAGGCGGTTAAGAAGAAAGCGTCGGGGAGGCAACCGCCTCGATGCCTTAAACGCCGCAAAAACCCGCAGCAGGTGGAACTCCAGAGTCGCGGACATTCAGATTGGGGACTCCATCCACCCACCAAGTGCCTTCAAGAAAGATGGTGGCAAAGTGATCACGTGCTGCCGTGTAGATCCGTCTCCCCGGGGATGTGCCCTAGCAGGCGTTGCACAGAGGGGGTTCCGCGGTGGTCTTTTAAGGTGTGGTTTTAGTGAGGTAAAAATCCCACACTCCCTGGTCTTTTCCCTATAAGTGCAGGCGCCTTTTGAAGGTTGAACACAAAAAGAAAATGGTATTTTGAAAGAAATGTAGGCTATTATATTAAAGGCGCAATGGTTTATGTGTTGCTATGCCTACCTCCTTGCTGAAGTGATCGCAAGCGCTACCACTGCAATTTCTCAGCCCGGAGTCTAGACTTTGAACCCGATGAATAAATAGGCCCAGCCCCCCGGTGGGCCTATTTCGCCAAATGTGTGTGCACTTCTGCCTTATTCTTCGGGGAATAGGTACCTACTGGCTTAATTAATGGTATTTTACGGTTGCTTTGTTCACAGATAAACCAAACAGCAACGATTTGTTCAAAACTTTCCAAAATAAGAAGGTATGTTGATAATTAAGTATTTTCCAAGATTTCAGGTGCAAAACTAAACCGTTAAATATAGCGTCGCTTTGTTGTATGAAAATGTAGGCGGGATGAACCCACAGACACGCAATGCATGAACCATAATAAATCAGTCTTCTTTATTCCATTTTTTTTTTAAATCAAAATGACTGTTAAAATATAGGTACCTTTTAACTACTACTATCACTACTACTACCTTTATCTATAAGTATTTAAAAAGCATCACAAAAGCCGGACATTACGAAAACCGTCTTATTTGGCGTGACACACATTCAAAAACCTTAAGGCGCGTTTCCATTATGCAAATGTTTGCATACATGTATGACGTCAGAGTTGTGTGCAAGTGATTTGAATTGGAAACACGATTTTGTTCAACTTACAGCTTGCATACAAGATTTTAGTGGTATACAAGTTAGTTCTAGTTGTACAGTATTTATCATGGGTAGAAGATTGTTTTTTGGTTCCCAAAGACAATCATGTCTATGATATTCCTCAATAAACATTATTGTTTTCTCCGTATCCCATTTAGCAGTCATTTTTACAAAGTAATAAAGTCATAAACAAAGTAATCCTCTATGCACGACCGCATGCGCTTGCAACTTGCGTGCAAATGTGCCGACTTGATTATTGTGCGTACAAGTTTAAACCTAATTGCATACAAGTTGCAACTTGTTTGCAAGTTGTTGTTTCCACTATACAATTTGCATGCAACTTGCAACTAGTATGCAAATCACTTGCATAATGGAAACGCGCCTTACAAACTGTGTCCACCTTCACCTGGCCACTGTTCCAAAAACCACCCCTCATTTCATCCCCTTTTCCCTTCAGAAAGAACAAGAAAACAGCGGTACTCTGCTATCAGCATCAGACCGGAACTTCATAAACACACACTACCACGAAGAGTGCGGTGACTTTATTCAGAAACCCGTCAGTGCACGCCGCTCGTTTCGATCGAAGAAAATGTCTTTATCTGATGAGAACGTTGAGTATTATAAAGACAAATTGTGGCCTTTCGGTATAGTTATGTACGAAATAGATGGAACGACAAGTAAGTACTTATTTAAAGAGGTTTCGGGGTCACGGGAAGGGGAAGGTGGTCTGAGAAGGCACAGATTTTGAAAAGTTTGATTTTGAGGAAACTCGTAACCAATTAGAAATAAATAGCAATTTGTAATAAAATGTGGTTTATTATCATCACAGAACATAAAAAAACCGGCCAAGTGCGAGTCGGACTCGCGCACGAAGGGTTCCGTACTCGGTAAATTGCGGTTTCCGATTTATGACGTATTAAAAAAAAAACTACTTGCTAGATCTCGTTCAAACCAATTTTCGCTGGTACTTTACATAGTAATGTACATCATATTTTTTTTTTAGTTTTATCATTCTCTTATTTTAGAAGTTACAGGGGGGGGGACACATTTTACCACTTTGGCAGAGTCTCTCGCGCAAACTATTCAGTTTAGAAAAAAATGATATTAGAAACCTCAATATCATTTTTGAAGACCTATCCATAGATACCCCACACGTATGGGTCTGATGAAAAAAAATATTTTTAGTTTTAGTTTCAAGTATGGGAACCCCCAAAATTTATTGTTTTATTTTATTTTTGTGTGAAAATCTTAATGCGGTTCACAGAATACATAAACTTACCAAGTTTCAACAGCATAGTTCTTATAGTTTCGGAATAAAGTGGCTGTGACATACGGACGGACAGACAGACAGACAGACAGACAGACATGACGAATCTATAAGGGTTCCGTTTTTTGCCATTTGGCTACGGAACCCTAAAAACGTCTTCTACGTTAGAAATCTCAAGTAGGTAGGGCCCGCGTACCCCGAGTTTTGCGCAGTTCCGCATATGTCTGCTGCCCCGCCCACACTTCGCACATCAGTTTTGTTACAACCGTCACGGTGAAAAGAAGTTGAAAAATAATACAAAAATGCCCTATTGTGCTGTTTTAGAATGTAAGATTATCCGCAGAAGAATGACTCTAGAAACAAATGGGTAGGTAGGTTCGTACCTACACTAGGTAGGTCTAGGTGTGTCGGGAAGGGTAGACAGTAGACCGCATAGCTAATAATTCAATCAAACCCCTGTAGGTACGAATTACGATGGCATACACCAAACTCGAGGCGCTAATTTACTTGCAAACATCGCAGATTACGTTTTAAGAGTTTTAACTCAACGCATTCTGCGTGGCGACCACTGCTGCACTGGCGACAGACTTGAAGACATTGAAGTCACCATTTCCTGAAGCGAGAATGACTCCAAGGCTCATGGCAAAAGCCATCTCACCCGAAAATTGAGTTTGTTTTATTTGACAAGCTACATAACTTTGCTATTACCCACATATTTTCACACTACTTACTCTAAAAGAAAATATTGATAGTTACCTGTTAGCTAATGTAGAACACCTGTAATTGCGATTTTACTTCAGCAAAAAAAAAAATTTCGACACTATTTTTTACTAAAACCGATGTAGTGACCGCCTCGAATGATGTCGCGCACTGCCGAACTGCCGATGGCGGGCCCGCACCCGTCGCGACGAGTTTCCGTTAGGGACGCTCGGCTGCATGTAGGGGCGCCACTGGACTACAAAAAGCAAAGATATTGAGACTGTGCCATCTCAGACCACCTTCCCCTAATGAAAATAGTCTCTAAATTAAAAGGGTGTCGTTTTTATGGTCTTCCGGCAGCCTAATTGTGTAAGTTAATTCGGCAAAGGAAACAAACTATTTCTGTCCCAAAAACGACTTTTCGCAATACATAAAGTCGATTTTGGGAAAGAAACAGATTGTTTCCTTTGCCGAATTCACTTACACAATTAGGCTGCGGGTCGCTCATCGTAAAAATGAGCTCGAAATTTAACTAGAAATTGGCGCCAAAAAAAAAACTTTTTCTTTTGTAATTTTATGATTATCTGGTTGGTAATAGGTGCCTATCTAATATCAGGCACACCTGTTTCCACGAAGAGAGATCGGAGCCTGTCTCTGAGCAGTGAGACCATTGTAACATGCTACTAACATGTCATTTGTAATTTTTTGAAAGTTACTGTTGGTCCAAAGCCATTATATAATACCTAAATCATGTACCAGTGTTGGTTCGTGGGTGAACGAGGCTTATTACCTACGTATCTTTTGCAAGAGCAAAACGATAGCGATTTTTGCGCAATAATTGTTCTTCCTAGAAGTTTTAGAGCTGTTGGCGGTTCTTTTTTTAAATAAGGGCTGTTGAAAAACATCGAGCGATTAGCAAACGATTGTGTAGGACTTACCATACCTACACTGCAGGTAATGCCGACTTTTATGATATAAAGCGTTTGATCGCTATCGTTTTGCTCTTACAAAAGTAACGTAATAAGCCTGCCGGTTAGACTGGAATTTGACCAAAACAGTTGGAGAAAGACTCGGCGATGCTGCTAATACTAAGGCACCCACAGACTCATCAGAGGTGCACGCACTGGAACACGCCATGCAAGTCATAGAGCTGGCTACCTGCGTAGTCTTCCAACGCGTCTCTTTTCTGGAACCGCTGCAGCCAAAGAACTTTGTGTACTTCGGCCTGGAAGGAGAGGAGGTGCCGAATCTTGGCTTCTTGGAGGGAAACCAGGTTAGATAACACTGTGCGCTAAAGAGTATATTATTTAAATAATAATACTAGTCTGTCCCACTGTAGGGCAAAGGCAGGGACTCACACAGAGATGTCACGAGGGGGCAAAGAGCTGATGACTAAAATTTGGCTGTCAAGTAGATCATGAAACAAGTAAAATTTCAAAATTTAAAAAACCCCCTACACATTTATATTGCGAAAACACCCCGATTCAAATAGTAAAACGCCCATAACTTTAGAACGGCTGAACCAATTTTATTCAAACATAGCTAAGACCACTCTCGACAAAGTCACCTTTCAAACAAAAAAAACTAAGTAAAAATCGGTTCGTCCGTTTAGGCGCTATGATGCTACAGACAGACACACAGATACACAGCAACACACGTGAAACTTATAACACCCCTCTTTTTCCGGCGGGAGTTAAAACATATTGGAAATGGAGGCATTTTTTACTATTTTCCTTTAAAAAAATGTATGGTGATACAATACGTAGTTATGGCACTTGTCGAACCGCCGACGAGTAAGCGATTAGCCATTGACTATTTTCTCGCTGAATAAACGTAGAAAATATATCTTATATATATATGATCCCGTGTCAATAAAAGAGACACATATAGTAATAGTTGATCGCTGGCTGTTCACCTTCACACTGCCGGCGAGTACTCTCTCACCACAAGTTTGTCGCAGCGACAAGAGCTATCAAAGTAAAACTCGCACAGCGATGCTCGCTTGCTCGCTTGGCGGTCAAAACTCACGCCGAGAGACCAACCAGCGGTCATTTCTACCTACGGGGTGGTCACCCTGAGCAAATGGTGCGAGAAATCGCCCGCCCGTCGCACAAGAACACTCGGTAATAGCCAAGCGACAAAACTTTCGGAACTACACACTCGCAGTACCGCCTTAAAAACGACTTGGCGAATGCGAATGCGAAACGGAAAATGACCTGACCAAAAAATCAGCATGAGATATGAGCATTCCTATTGGCCTAGCGACACTGCAACCTAATTGTGTAAGTGAATTCGGCAAAGGAAACAATCTGTTTCTTTCCCAAAAACAACTTTTCCAATTGCAAAAAGTCGTTTTTGGGAATGAAACAGTGCGTTTGCTTTGCCGAATTTACTTACACAATTAGGCTGCGTGGCGCATGAATTACAGTAGTGAATACGCCCAGATTTTAGAATAAAATCTGTAATAAAAGTAAATAAAAGTGATTTAGTGTGAAATTAATCCGTGTGTAAAATTGTAAAAGTGGCCCCGATGGGCTACGCTCTTACTTCCTTCGGTCTGCCTAGTGTTCTGTGCGATTGGTTCTGAGGGATCGGTCCATCCGAGTGATTATCAATGGAATGGATTATCAATTTTACATACCGCCGAAATACTCGAGAGCTCCAAGTAAAGTTGAAGTTAACCTCACTTTTAGTTATCTCCTAAAAATACGACAAAAATGTTCGTTATTAAATTGTCTATCCAATTAGTATTAGTACAAAAAATAACTAATGAACACTTTACGAGGAGATGCATGCTATCAATAATTATTTCTCATTTTTATGGTTTTGTTGGCAGGAGATTAGTGAAACATATACCTCTTTAAAAAAAAAGTATACGACCATTTTAGAATCAATAATATGTAGAAATTTAATGTATTTTTATAAGTTGATATTTCTTTTTAAATAACGAGTAGATAGCTCCTAAAAATAGCACGAAAAACGGCTTGCGCGGTGTTTTGCTCGGTGTACCGCCTTAAGAGGGGACTCTAGTGAGACTTTATCCATACAAACACATTCTGCTGTTTTCTTCGTGGATAATGCCTCTAGAGCAATTATTTTTTCTATAAAATCTAGGTCTAATTAATACGTGCCTTTATCATTTCCTTTTTTCCAAAACATAATCACAAAAAGAAATATGACAATCCAAAAATCCGAAAAAAATGCCCGTTTTTACCGCCATGTTCAGAACACTTTCAGACAAAATTTATAAGTTTTTAACAAAAAAGGAAATGATAGGAGCATAGATATACTTTTCCTCTAAATTTTGATATAATTTTTTTTTAGATCAGACCAGTTGTCATGAAGAAAACAGCAGAATACGAAACGTCTTTTAGTCAAAGTTTGTGTAGGTAAAATCAGCCTGAGCTGCAGTTGTCCCTTTCGCACTTTACGGGGTGAGGTTGGAGGTGACGCGACGGCAATAGTTTCTTCAAATACCTATTTTTCAAATTCCTGTTGACTAGAGTCCGCTCTTAATTCATTGTTGTAACTTTTATAACAGCAATATAATGTCCTTTATTCATTTCTTTTCTTATTTTTAGCAATTATAAATATTTTTATGTAATAAATAAAAAAACGGAAAACGTATAAAAATATAAAAAATGAGTCCCACCGGTATCAAGAACAGGGTCCAAGCTGCATTTTCTTTTTGTTTGTTTTTTTTTTTGCAATTGTTTTGTTTTGGGTATAATCCATCTAACTTCTTACAGACTATCATTATGTCTTCAATGCTCAACGGTGCTCCGGGACACAGCGGACATACGCTCAGCCTTCTGATGCGCATCCTCGGGATCCCCATGATGTCCAACCGTTACGACAGGACCAACTACGTCCTCATCAATTGGGACAGAGTTGCCAACAGTGAGTTGTTTCCACAGAGCACAGAGGACGGTATTGTCAAACTCTCCATGCTAACTGAGCATGTCAATAGTGACATAGGAATTGATGGCCCGTGACAATGGGGGCGCTACCGCGTTTGAATTTGCCGCTAGGGGCGCTGGTGTAGAGTGAGGTCTTCAAAATGTCAAATTTAATAGATTTTTGGCTTTTAGCGCGAGTTTTTTTTTTTTTTAGGATTTCGTACCCAAAGGGTAATAACGGGACCCTATTACTAAGACTCCGCGGTCCGTCTGTCACCAGGCTGTATCTCATAAACCGTGATAGCTTAGACATTTGAAATTTTCACAGATGATATATATTTCTGTTGCCGTTATAACAACAAATACATATATAGCAGATTAAGATAGGTGCGGGATTTACCAACCACTGCTTTAATAGAGTTTTATGTTTCGGAAAATGTTAACCTCCTTTTTATCGAAAAAAGGGGTTGCGGCATACTCGATTTCATATTTAATCGCACTTTTACGACATTGGAAGTGAATTTTAATTCAAACTTTGCTTCCGTGCGCGTTATAACAACGTTTAACAGCTATATTTATGGACCTGTCAACAGTGGCGCCAACTGGTGAGCAATAAAACGTTAGCCCCCATTCTGAATATGGCTATGTCAACCAAAACGTCAAACGTGTGTTCAGCGAACTTGCGTAATGACTAATGACGTCTCTAGAGGCTTAAAGGTGCTCTCTCACCTGGAGCATTCGCCTGTAATATTTCAGATTCGATTTTGTGCATTACATTACAGTACTGCCTCCCTAACTTGACGAGCATTCGCCTGTACTGTAATGTTACATGAAATTCAATTTTGAGCATTTAGTTGATTCCACAATGTTTACATGTAGTACGCATTGATGTTACAAGTTGTATCAAAATATTACACATTATATCATCAAGGGCGGATTTAAGGGGGGGGGGGGGGGACCGGGCCCCATGCCCCCCCCCTACGGTATTTTGTGTACTGTGGAGATTTCATCACAGTACATACTTAGAAGCAAATAAAAATTATCAGAGTTGTTAAAATATATGAATTATTATATAACAGAAGACATGAGTGAAGCTCTTGTCTTTCATAAACCTTCCTTTAAGTACTTGAACTTGTAGAAATGAACTTGAAGTATGATACTTTAACTTTATTTGTAAAATTTATTGTTAATTAGTTTGCCCGTCCTCCCCTTGTGCCAGAAAAAAATCCTGGGTCCGCCCTTGTATATCATCAAGTTAATTGCGCACTGTAATGCTCGGTTCTCTTCCCTCACTGTAACGTTACATTACAGGCGAATGCTCCAGGTGAGGGAGCACCTTTATACAATTCTCTCAATGGATGCGTCGCGATAGCGATGCGTATAACCTCAAAAAAATTCAAGATTGCCAAGCGTTTCGAATGAAACTTGTCTAAAATCCCCAAAAGTTTCGGTGTCACTAATGCAGTGACACTGTTCTTAGTGAGAATAAGAAATTAAAGAGTATAAACAATCCACCAATCACATGCGAGATGAAAGACGCGATGTGGGTTTCCGTTTATGTAATTGGTCGATTGTTCATACTCTTTCATGGGGTAAAACCCTTTGCCTTGTCGAATTCACTTACGCAATTAGGCTGCAGTAAAAACAAACGGTTTTCTTTCAACTATTCTGTCACTGGCACCACTTTCAAACTTCCTCTACTAAACTCATTTCCCATTTATCCATTCTCGTCACGGCGCTTGAGAACTTATTGCCGCGAAATGCCAGTGTCACAGATGTCTACCTTCAGCTTGGCCCTCTGGACAAAAGTCTGATGATGTTTTCATCCCTACAGCGAAGGAACACTACCTAGAACGCGTGCCAATAGAAGCTTGGATAAAAGACATGGATAAAGATGGCACCCCGTATGACTTCGACAGCGTGACGCATGCCCCGGCTAACTACATGTGTGAGGACTGCTCGAGAGGAGAGCAGACCGTCACGCCTATACACGTAAGATCCTGTCAATCTGCCTTTTTAGGGTTCGGCAGCCTAATTGTGTAAGTAAATTCGGCAACGGAAGCAATCTGTTTCTTTCCCAAAAACACACACATACACAAAAAAGTTGAATAAAGATTGAACTTTTTTGTGTATGTGTGTGTTTTTGGGAAAGAAACAGATTGTTTCGTTTGCCGAATTTACTTACACAATTAGGCTGCCGTAATCAATAAGGAACTCTTAAAGTTCCGCCATGTTCGTCCGCAGCTTAGCTCAGACGAGACTCTCACTCCCAGTTTCCCAGCTCAAAATTATCGGAGAATTAATGTGGCAAATTGACAAGCACGCTTTATCTGCTGCGATTGGTTGAATGAATTTACAACAGCCAATCACAGCAGATAACGCGTGCTAGACAATTTGTCACATTAATTCTCCGATAATTTTGAGCTGGGACCCAGTTTCCCAGCTCAAAATTAACGGAGAATAATTACTTGAAAGCTATAATTTGCCATGGATATATATATTAATCACGCTGACAAAGTGGTAAAATAAAACAATAATAAAAAGATATGGTACCTCAATACACGTAAAGTGAGGATTTTTTTCTCGTCTATCCCATGGTGTGGGGTATCGTTGGATAGGCCATTCAAAAATATGACGGGTCTGCGATAACCATTTTTCGTTTCAAGGTTTCGTTTGCGTAAAATTAAGCTTTAAATGCATAACTTTTGTGAGTCAAGTGTCCCCTCCCCTGCTAGCTAAATTGGTACTTTTGGATATGTGAAAAATCACGGCAGTAGTATATACAAGGGAATTAAAAGGAAAACCATCACAGATAAGTAGACTTTACAAATTTACGAATAATAGTGGACTAACTACTAGTGGACTCTGTGACTCCGTGCTTCACCGTCGACCACATCATCGCTTACCATCAGGTGAGATAGTGGTCAAGCGCGAGCCTATAATTTATAAAAAAAAAAAAAACTTATAAAATGTACTTGGAAAAGTAAAAAAATTGTATGGGGACAACAGTTTTCGTACGGCAAAGTTAATTTTGTCCCTTCGTTAGAGCAATGTTCGTTGTTTCCATTGTTTATGAAAGTTAGTAATGATACCTATTTATTTTGGTGAATGTAGCTGTTTATACGGAACCTTCTGTGTGCGAGTCAGACTCGCACTTGGCCGGTTTTTTTTGTTATCGAGGGGAAATTTTTTAAAAGGCGTCTGGACTTTTGGGGCAAAAACCTGGGGGATTTTTTTGCCTCTTTAAAGCCATCCTGGTGTTGACAATCAGCACATCTAATCACAGGGAGTCTCGTGCCCTCTTAAGGTTACACTAGTCGAAAATTGTTCCAAACAAACGTAGTCTAGCGATTACTCCACTGTTTGACGATGTACGTTCAAAATAAAAAAATATATCAATTTGTCTCATCATTATCTAGCCCTGTATGAAAACTCTAAAGTAAAAAGATATATATATTTGAAAGTTATTAGCGTCGAAAGTTCCTTATTTCAACACAAATTTTAACGCATCTTTGGGCGGCAATAAATATCATAAGAAGGCAAATTGCAAAACGGCCTCAATACAGAATTCAAAAATGCAAATAATAGATATTATTTTGTAAATATATTTTAGTCGTTTTTTTTTCATGATATCTAGACTCCCAAAGGTCTGTTTATAAAATTTCGCACGCTCGTTTTCGTCCTAAATCATCATCCATTTCGATACAAATTTGCAAAAGTGATAATTCGTACGCGAACTAGCTTCTTACTGCTCATCACAGCATCTATATCTTTCGCACGTGGATGAGATAGCATGCATTTTAACCTCGCGCACAAAATAGTCTGTGCCGTCGACTAGGGGAACCTTAACAGACTACCCCGGCCTGTTAGGGCACATATCTGAGCCATCAATCAGATGCAGCTGAATATATCAGTATTTACAAGAAGCGAATGCCTCTCTGACCTTCCCAACAGAGTATAGTAGTCCCAGCGGATCTTTGTCACTCTGAAGTTGGCTCTGCAAACCATTGCGCAAGAAACAGTTTGTCATCGAGTACACTGCGTAAGCGAGTAAAAGAGGCAGATATACAATACTTCAACATTGACACATAAATAGCAACTGCGCAAGGTCTTGCAGCCAACTTCAGAGACACAAAGATCCACTTTGACTATTATAACTGGGTAAAAAAAAAAAAAATTCAAACTATTTATTTCCACAAGAATACATAAAAAAAATTACATTTAAAATAACGCTCAATCTTTTTGAGTTAAGATTATGTGCGCTATCGATTCAGGTTTAGTTACTCGCTCACAGTTTATCTGGTAGTGGACCCACACGTAGGCCCCTCCCCCATTCTAAACTTTTCAGCGGTAAAATAGATTTTTAATATTCTTTTTATTTGTCGAGGTTTTTTGTTTTCCAATTTTTTGGCTATTTCCTTTGGTAACTTATTTAGAATGCTTGGAAGAGCATACGTCCAGATCCTTTTACCGTATTCATTATTTACTTTCGGCAGTTTATACAGAGGCAAGTACGACAGGTTACGAACAAAGTTTGGTCTACTTATTTTCTCTAACTTACTTAGATTGTGTTCACAGTAATCAGAGGCAACAGCTAATTTTACTTTATCAAATACATTTAAAACTTTACAATATTGGAATAACTTATCATAATCAGGTTTATATTTGAGTTTAATTTTATATGGTACCACTATTTTTAATAATCGTATTTGTATATTATATATTTTTTGAAGGTAAGTTTTATAGGTTCTTCCATAACTGGTTATACCATAATTGATAACAGCGTCGGCCAATGCCATATACAACAATCTCAGGGTCCTATAAGGCAATTTGTGCTTCAATATGCGCAATTTTGACATGATAGCTCTAAGCTTAACGCATACGTGGTCCACATGTGGGCCCCAATTAAATTTATGATCAATCTTAAGCCCTAGATATACATGTTCTTTAACATTGTCTATCGGCTTACAGTCACAGACATCCAAGCACCGATGCATGCACTGGTGTTCATGAGCCACGACTCTTGGTGTTCCTTGAGTTTTTAAGTATGGTGAATGAATGTGCATGAGTTTAGTTTTTTGATAGTTGATTGTTAAACCAACGTCGTGTGCCCATTTACATAACAGGTTAAACTCAGTTTGCATCAGTTTCTCCGCAGTACTTAGATCCCTGTGAGCTGTGATAAGACATGTGTCGTCAGCAAATTGGTAGACAGAGGCATGCCGGAATAAGTTACACATATCGTTAACATATAGTAGGTACTCAGTCGGACCGAGGATCGATCCTTGAGCCGTTCCATGATGTGTCGGAACTCTGTCGCTGAGCGCCCCCGCTATACTAACTACATTAAACCTCTGTTTGTGATAGTCTTTGAACCACTCCAACATTGGACCCCGTATACCATTCTGCTGCATTTTTGTGTAAAGTACCTCATAATTTAGCGTATCAAAAGCTTTGCTGAAGTCTATCATAATTGTGATTACATGTTTTTTACTGTTAAGGTGATCATTGATTTCATCTGTAAACTTTTGTTTTTCTGAAAGCCAAATTGTTTTTCATGAATTATGCCATTACTTGACAAAACATCGCTCACAAGGTTCCCAAAGTATTTTTCAATAATTTTATCTATGCAAGAAAGGATAGTTATTGGTCTATAGTTGTTGGTATCCTTATAACTGCCCTTCTTGTGTATTGGTCTTATTATACCAATTTTTAAGTTATCAGGATAAACAGACTTTGATATACAACTATTAATTAAGTGTGTTAGAACAGGTGTAATTTCCTTAGATAAAAACTTAATATCTTTTGCTCTAATCTGATCTAATCCCGGGCTTTTTTTGTCATTGAGATTTCTCAATATTTTATACATCAATGTGTCATCTATCTTGCTAAGTCTAATAGAGACATTAGAGAAATCTGTATACAACTTTGTGTCAACAAGTGGCTGATTACCAAAGACCTTATACTTCTTACTACTAGACTGTGCACTATGGCGCAAAAAACGGTCCGAGCGAGAGGGCTCCCGTTGGTAGTGTGTCACTTTCTAATGAGGTGACCATGACCAAACATAACAAGGGACAAATTCATTGTAAAAACAATAGTGTAAGTATCCCGATATATGTATATATCCTACCTAACTACGCTACCTAAACCTACTAAATTCAAGGAAAAAAAAAGAAACGTGTGTATATTTTTGGGAATCTACATCACTTACAGTATGGTGTCGGGCATAAAGAATTTCAAAAGCCCATGTTTTTCCATTGGTGTCATAAGAGGCGACTAAGGGACAAACCAGAGAATGGGCAGCAGCGTTCTCTGTGCATTTGTAACAACCATACTGGGATCGCCAACCCGCCTGCAAAGCACTCCCCATGAATAGCACAAATAAAACATAGCCCTTAGTGCCCGGCAGCCTGCCTACCCTCGACTACGGTAGTGATCTAGGTTAAGGTATGGCAAGGGGTGCAAAGAATCCCGGACGAGATCCGGCTACCCCAACAAATACCGACGACAGGACCTGGCAACGTACAACAACACGCGCACACTCCGGACTCCGGACCGACGATAAGATCACCGAACTCGAACAGGAATTGAGCAGTTTACGATGGAGTATTATAGGGTTACCTGAAGTTCGAAGAGAGGGGGGGGACTCGATAACCCTCAAATCCCAAGTCTGGATAAGTCTTGTTCTTCAAGACCCATCGTATAGATAGGAACAAAAAGCTCTCTGATCTTACTCTCAAGCTCATGAAGGAGAGGCGTGAGATGATCCTGCAGTCTTCAGACGATGCTTTGAAATAATACCCCAAAGGATCTCAATTATTTCACTTAATGTCCAGTTGCGTAGACAGTTGAGAAACTTGTAACTTCACCAATTTTATTCCACTAGGAATCAATTTGCGAATACCTAATATTAACAGCCGCTGAATTTTACTCGAACAAAACCCGCCAAAAACTCCACAAACCTGGTGGTCCTACATTTAGTATTACCAGGCCCAAACATTTAAAAGTACTACTCTTATTCAGTATTAATGAATTATTTTTTAAATACAATGAATTGATGAATTAAAGGAACTGTAAAAATATTTAAATACGCTTCAAAGTTTCATAGACTTTGAAACGTATTTAAATATATTTTTTATTCGTTCGTTTTGGTATTACATAAAAGAGAAAATATAAAACTTTCTACCATTTCTACCAAACCCAATGATTAGTTGAGCTGGCCAAATGTCAGACAAGGACACACTACCAGCGGGCACCCTCTCGCTCAGGACCGCTTTTGGTTAGCTACCGCTTATAAGGGAATAGCTAACCTAGATGTATGGTAATAGATTTCATTTTAGCTATACAAAAAATTTTGGTACACAGTCTAGTAGTAAGAAATACGTATAAGGTCTTTGCTGATTACATACAGATAAAACTTTTTTTACATTTGTGTCAAAGTCACAAGCAAACTTATTTGATATTAATTGAGGTTTTAATCTAAAAGATCTTAAGATGATGTCGTCTATAGCCTTTACAATATTCTGCCTGTAAGTCTGTTAATTATTTCCCACATTTTTTTATGATTATTAAAATTATTACATATATCCTTTTTAACATACCTATCTTTAGCTTGAGACAATAATCTATTAGTTTTATTTCTATATCTATTATAAATCTACTTATTTTGTTTATTACTCAAATCCTTTTTCCATATTTCCAAAAGTTCTTTCTTTTTATTTGACATATATTTTAATTTATCCGTTATCCATTTACATTGGTATCGTTTATTTAAACTTATTGTTACTTTCTGTTTACACTTGTTATATATTGTTTGGAATTTACCTCTAATAAAACATTCAATTTCATTTGGATCACTCATTCCATAAACCGGGGACCAGTCAACTGAACTCAGCTCCTCTTTAACTTTATCGTTATTAATTTTAATAATGGTTTGACGTTGTTTCTTTCGGGTAGAACCAGTAATTGCAAGACCGATTATGTAATGGTCAGCTATTGCGTTTTGCACAACAGCTGATCGCAGTGCATGGCTGTCGAACCGACCGCCGTCGACGTCACGAGTAAATATATGATCTATGCAAGATTTCGATACGCCAATTGCACTTTTTTCTATTCTAGTAGGTTGAGTTATGCAGCATTCTAGCCCCAGCTCATACAACGAGTTAAGATAATGTTGAACAATAGAATCATTAGAGTTGCCAATATTTATGTTCATGTCACCAATTAAAAAACAGTTCTTTGTCACTGGGAATCCGGATAATAGTCTCGATAGTTCACTTATAAACATACTCTTATTTAAACTTGGCGGCCTATATACGGCGCATAATACCGTTTTATAGCCATCGAAAGACTCCACTTCACCAATAATACACTCAAAGTTCAATACATTAACCGGTATACGTGTAAATGAGATACTTTTATGCACGTAAATAATAATACCGCCTCCCCTTCTATTGCTTCGTAACTCCGTAAACATTGAGTAATCCTGTAGTTCAAATAACGGTTTTATTGTATCTGTGATATTAGCCTCCGTAATTATAATCAGGTGAACAATCACAGGGCTGGTAGAAATAATATATTCTAAATGCGAGTGATTTTTTGTCAATGATCTTATGTTGACATGTAATAATAATAATTGATTGTTTTCCGGTCGTATGTCGCAGGTAAAATCTATCCAAGAATGATGTACTTTATCCGTTAGTAATGAATCTGTATGATTATTAATCATTATATAATCCATCAGGTGAAGCTGACAAGTTATGTGCAGGTAAATACTTACATTGCCAGGACATGAAGACGTTTCCTTATGAAGTGCAGTTTATAGGCATACCTACCTATTATTTATTTATTTTGTAGTTCTTTGACAATTCTTGCAATATCACTGTTTAAGCGCACTGTGTAGACTTTTTTGTCACCCTCTTGTTTGCGTACCAGAATAAGGCCGTTTTTGCACCACACATATTTGCACGCAAACTTGTCTTTCAGGAGCGATTTTGTTTTCCACAGTAGGAATGCTGTTGTAGGGCTGAGAGATTCACGAATCGTCACCTTCTCGTCACTCCCTTCACCTATGTCACGCGTAGTAAGGGTCATGTTTTTCGCCGCCTCGAGCCAGCAGTCACGGCCTTTATCACGCAGGGACACGATGATCGGCGCTGGGACCGGAGTGGTGACCTTTGTATTTTGGCCCGTCGAGCGGTCAGCTGGTTTTTTCTTCCTGTACACTCTAATTATGTCCTCAGATTTTTGCTTGAGTTTTTGGCAAATTGATAACGCAATAGTCATGGCATTTTCGCCCTCTTTTTCTTTCACCCCACATATCTCGATGTTATTTTGGGCATAGGCTTGTTCCATTTTGTTCACTTTTTGCTCAAGAACATCGTTTTGTAGGTTTATATTCTTTATCACGTTCTGAAGATCTTTACATTGGTTTTCTACCAGTTTAACACGGGATTCGTAGTCTTTCATTTTCTGTTCGCAGTCGTCGATTTTTCTAGAATAAAAATCGAGGGTAGTCTGAAGTTCTTGTTTTATAATTTCGCGAGTTTCTTGTCGAAATATCGCAAGGATAGCATCCTTATCAGGAACAGAAAACATCCCACCTCCTTCCTGGTCAGAGTCGTCTTCTTCAGGATCCGGTAGGATACACGAGATGCGTTTCGGTTTAGTGCCAATACAATTGCGGCATTTCCAATCAACCGATTCGGTAGCCGACAATGCACTTAGCTGTTCTGTAGTTAATGAAGAACAAACACCATGTAGCCATTTGTTGCATTTACTACACTGCAGTCCCGGGTTTTTTTTCGTCACTACTTTGGTACATTTCGCACACTTGACCATGTTTACGTAGATAAGCGCGCACGGACACCGTAAGTGGTTGAGCTATAATTAACGAACTTTCGCGATCGCTGCGTGCGAGCAACTGAGGTAATACTATATCCCTATTCAACTTGAAAATGACTATTCCAAACATGATGTTACTTTCAAATAACTTCCTTATATTTAAGGAATAGTGTTGGCCCAGTGGTTACGGCCCTGACTTATGAGTTGTAAGTGATGAGTTCGAACCCAGGCAGACGCTACACTTTGTGTAAATTATTTCACCACCTATGCTCTCAAGACGGTGAAGGAAAACATCGTGAGGAAACCGAGATCTCCTACAACCAAAACTTCGAAGATATATGACATCTATCAACCCGCACTGGGGCCGCGTGGTGGATTACGGCCCATTCCCTCTCATAGAGAGGGATTACGGCCCATTCCCTCTCATAGAGAGGAGGCCTGTGTCCCAGCAGTGAGAAGATTATAGAGCCTTCATCAGCAAACCACCACGTCCACAATTTTAGAGGTTTTGGACATATGACATATATCTTCGAATTTTCGGTTCTAGGACATGCCGGTTTTCTCACGATGATTTTCTTCACCGTTTTGAGAGCAGTGGCGATTAAATACTATATTATGGGCTGATTATATATTATGCTTCTAGGACCACCTGTGGCAGAGGACGCTCACGATGGGCCATAGAACAGATTTGAGTCCCGCAGACATTGACATGCTCAATTTGTTGTACAACGCAGAGTGCCAGAAGCGATTCACTAAGGGTGAAAAAAGCAAAGTGGAATAATGTTTTTAATGCTGAAATAAAAATCCAACTATGACAAATTTTTTTCTATAGTCTGTATGGTCCTACTCCATTCTTCCGTGCTGTGCTTGATTTTGTCAATTCTCGAGGAATTCATCCAAGGCGTCCCGCCATCTTTTCCTCGGTCTGCCGCGACCTTTGATCGAAGGCGATAGATATACATGGGTGGAGAAAAATCAATGTTTTCCACTATTAAGTGTTTTATATTTTTTGCAGGTTTGATTCCTGGTTTAGGTAAGCGTGTCGAGAAATCTGTGAATGCAGTTATGTGTATTTTTAAATTTAAATGTATTTTTCCTTTAAGTAAAATAATCTATCTTAAAGATTTAAAGTGGTTTCCCTTCAGGGCCCATTGATTTTTTTTACCCTGTATACTGGCCCACAGCTTGAGATGGCATTTGACAGGCATGGCCTGCCCAGTCCCATTTCAGTTTTGCAGCTTCAATAAGCTGCAAATAATATAGAAACACCACACTGCGTTCCAGAACGTAAATTGCAGACGTACAGTAGCTATTGAGCTACGTCTCTTTTTTTAAACAATAATAATTCCAAGCCCAGAGCACCAGTGGATATGTTCTCGCCTCTCGTGGTCGTGGGTTGAATTCCGGGTACCTATGCAAATTCAAATGTAGGTATAAACTTTCAAGATTATCTTGATGCCACTGACAACGGTAAAGGAAAAACCGTGAAATCTGAATCGTCAACCGGTCTTGAGTAAGCGTGGTGTATGATCTAAACTGAAATTCATAATTCGATATAATTTCTGAATCCATACCCAACGAACCAACCAACTCGAGTATCGACTTTAGCGTTATGTATTTAAAGTTGATTTCTAAGTGGCCATTAGTAATAAATAGTTAAGTCGCTGACAGAACTACGGCCGAACTTCTGATTATGTCTACTTGGGACAAACGGTCCAGTTAGGTAGGTGTAGGGCGTGAAAAACCGGTTTTGGTTTTCGTGTTTGAAAGTCCAAAACCGGAAACCGTTGTCGGCCCCGTTTTCGCCTACATATTTATAGTTTTTGTATAGTAGAATTTTAACAAGAAATCTACAAAAAACAAACAAATTTTAGCATATACCTTTTTATCAACCATTTCTGCCTATGCCAATACCAAGTAGACAATATTACCACTATTAACAGTTTGGATAACATGAGCTTAAAATAAAATAAAGATTAACTTAGAATCAAATCAACAACAAGTAAGTTTGTACCTTTAGTAAGTACCTAACAAATCTGTAAAGAATAATATATTTTCAACTTAGTATATTTTGTCCGGTTTTTTAGTAAAACCGGAATACCGGGTTTGCACGCCCTAGGTAGGTGCAACTTCGAAAAAGAGGTCAACCGTTGAATCCGACTCGGTTGGGCAGCGTTCTGGAAGTCGCGCGGTATCTTCTCGTCCAACTTACCAGTGTCTCAAGACGGTCTATGACCAGTGTGTGTTACTTGAACAGAGACGTGGTCCCTCATAATGGGCCTCACCAGAAAGCTTAAAGTCCCCAAAGTGCAATGGAAAGGGCTATGCTCGGCGTTTCTTGCGTGATCGAATCGGAAATGAAGACATCCGCAAGAGAACCAAGGTTACCGACATAGCCCGAATAATTGCCAAACTTAAGTGGCAGTAGGCAGGACACATTGCCCGCAGAACGGATGGCCGTTGGGGCTGAAAAGGTCTAGAGTGGCGACCGCGTATCGGAAGACGCAGTGTTGGAAGGTCTCCCTCTAGGTGGAGCGACGACCTGGTCAAGGCTGCGGGAGTCCGTTGGATGCGAAACGAACAGGACCGATCAGTGTGGCGACATTGGGGGAGGCCTACGTCTTTCGGCTGAAATGATTCGTAATAAAAGGGCCCTAAAAATGGATTGCAATGGAATTTGAACTTTGTCTTACGTAACATACAGTCTGTTATTCCAAAATTTGGTATTGATCTCCAATTCTGAATTCAAATAATTTAAAAAGGGTTCGTTCTTGTAAAAAAAAAACTTGTTTTATATTTTACATTACACGTTTATTAGAACAGACTACATGATAACTAGTTCTCACAACAACATTTTGAAATACTTATGTTACAATACACAACAAAAATCAGCCTTAAAAGAGGAGTAAACAATGTAAATATACAGGGAGCAGACAACATCGTAGTCACAGAAAAATATACAAACAGTATGGAAACTACCTATAATCACTCGAAACAGGAGTCTCGTCGATGCGCATGTTAGTGTGAGTGTGCAGTTTCGAACGTTTGTAGGTAGTTTCCATACTGTTTGTATATTTTTACTGTGTCATAGTAAAGGTCCTTTAAATAACACCATGCCTGCAATATATGAAACGTAAAGAACCTTTCAGATAGCTCGATGCGATTCGATTTGTATTCCACTAGCGACCCGCCCCCGCCTCGCACGGGTAGTAAACCATATTATTATGCCTACATGTTTTTAGGGTTCCGTAACCGAGGTCCAAACGGAACCCCAATTGCTATCACCCACGTATCCGTCTGTCCATCGTCTGTTACATATATTATTCCTAAGAATTTTTAACTTCCCATTGAATTATGAACTTGAAAGGACAATGTCAGAAGCCCGTACATTGTTTTAGCTGAGATTAAATTCCTACGACTCTATAATATGAAAAATATCTGGTTTAATTCAGGGTCATGTTCTGAATTAGTTTGTACAAGAACGCAGAGAATAATAGTTACAAAAGTTCATGACTGTATATCTATATATACAAGGTTGAACATTTTTAAGTTATGTCTGGGTAACTTTTAATGTGTTTAATAGATAATATTATTCAATTTCGTGGCAGTAAAAGGGTAATATTGCATTGGTATTTCCCTTTACTAGTTATTTTAGCATGAAATGTAAAATTTATTTATGATGCTATTTTTTTTTTAATTTATGTCTTGTCTTTTTGCTTATCATTAATTGAAATTCATATTATATTTCTACTACACTACAGTATTCTTACCGACCGGCAAGGATACCTACACTTACACAAACTGTATTCTTAATTTATTTACTCCGTTTTATTATAATAACAATACAGTCACTACTTGTCACTTGTCACACCCAATGCGAGATAAGGAAAACAACAAATAACTTTTGAACCAGTTAATGACATACTTTTTAAAAAAACCTAGTCATTTAATAGAAATTCTTTCGTATATAACTCTCTTTCAACGCTCAATTTAAGTCAGCCAAGATTTCGCCATTGTTCTTTGATAATGTTTATTATTACGTATATTTTACTAACAAATAACAATATATTGATAAAGAGAGACTGAGTCGTCTCAAGATTCGTGCCCCAACCTCAATCCTCGAAGTCCCATCACTCCGCTTTACCCGCCCTTGCGTAGAACTGTCCTAGGTGCTAACTCACCAATACTGCGAATTTGCAAAATCTTAAACAGCTGCAGTGACCTGATTGACGTGCACCACGATAGCATAGGCAAATTTTAGAAATTAATTATTAAATACTATTCGCACAAATAATGAACTGCCAATTTATTAATTTATATACTTATTTAGCGTTATTTAATTATTATTTAAGGTAAACCAAATATTTAATCTTAGTTTAATTTAATTTATTCATCTGCCATTTTATTAGTTACCAATCAATATAATATTTTTAATTTACCTCATTCATTAATCTTGATTAGTTTGTTAAATTGTTCGATTATAGCTTAGATTTAAACTATTTTTAGCATTATTAATGCATAATTAATTGCAATAATTTGTGTGTATAATGAAATCAAAGAAGTGCATGACGTGGTGTTAGCTTGTAAATAATTGTTGCACTTATAAATGTATATCGTGTACTTTTAAATGAAATATGGTAATGTGTAAACAATAGGGTGTTTTACTCTGTATGAGAAAAAATCTATTAAGATATTTAGGGCAAAAGCAGTTGGGAAATGTTAGTTTTATTTCATAAAATAATAAAACCAATTTTAAAATTCTATCCAAAGTTTTCAGTAGTTTAAATCTGTTTTATAATACCATGAATATGAATTAATAGCCGCCATATTAAAACGTCATACGGCTATGTAAACTAAAAACTGTCAACTGATCGACGTATCGGCCAATCGCCGCATTTGTTTACAAAGCCGACGTCATTTCCACAAGAGCAATATGGCGAACAACGCGCGAGAATTGAAAATGTAAAATTTAAATATATTGGCAATTTGGCACTTATCGATTGATTAAAAAAGTGGTGTTTTTTTAGTGCCATATTAGCACTATAGAATTTAATTAGGACGCTTTTAAAAAATGGGTGTAATACCCTATTGTAAACAAATAAATCAGCTTGACTTTATTTACGCGCGCGTTAATTTTCATTTTGCGATAACTCCTAAGATATATAATACTACTCATAATGTGCATGAAATGTATAAGGTAACTAACATAGTTTTTGTTAATAAGGATTAATACTGTATCCGTCTAAATAGCTTTCCAATTACTGCATTGCAAGAGTCCATTTTTTTTTAAAGTTAGAGTGGGTATAGTAAGCTTAAAAGATAGTTATATGCCATCGCGGACTTTTCTGTAGACTTATAAAATAGGAATATCCCATCATACATTGTTTTGTTTATATCTCAAAGGGATTAGGCAGCGTTTTCGATAAAAGCTCCCAGGTGGTTTGATTTTGTCCGACATTTTCAACACATTTACACAAAAACTTAACAAATTATACATCTAAACCTGCCTCATGAATCAATCTATTGGTGACTACCGCATGAGAATCCGTTCAATTGTTTTTGAGTTTATCGCGAACAGACAGACAGACAGACGCGGCGGAGGAGTTTGTTGTAAAATACGAATCACAAGGACGCAACTCGACCGTTGTTTTATTAGAAAATGTTTTGAGGTGACAAACATAAAAAAAAACAGTCGAATTGAGAACTTCCTCCTTTTTGAAGTCGGTTAAAAATACGCTGTTGACTTGGCTGTATTTTGGTCAAAACAAATATAGTTTATAGAAATCATCTATACAACTAAGAATTTAAAACGCGTCGTGCCATCAGGACAGAAAAGACCCCTATACATACTTCATAAAAGGTAGCTTGATCTCTGTGACATATGTCAAACTGACGTATACGTTATTGTTAGCCTGTCAAGCGCTATTGATACTGACAGCTGTCGCAGAGATCAAACTATCTTTTAAGAAGTATAGAATACATGGAAATTTATACAGACATAGAAGTCTACAGTGTTAAAAAAATAACTCTAATTTTAATGAGTTGTTTATAATATTTAAATAATCACGAAGAAACATCAAACAAACCCGCGCGCCGAGGACGCCAGCGTACGGTTCGCTTAAAAATAATTTTAACAAATATTTACTTTAGCTTATATTTGTGAATAATTAAAACCATTTTTTGTTTGCTTTTATTTGCTTTGTTTATCTATTTCGAGCATCCTCTTAAAGTTCTTAGAGTTAATTTTTTAACACCTTATATTTATAGAAAATAGATGGTTAACTTCCATATAATATAATACGAGATCCCACAGCAAAAATCTGCAGGGTTTTGTTAAAACTTATTTTTCATGCATTATACTTGATAGTAGAATAGATTATATATGCAGCAAAGATGTAATTAATTGCACTGCATGCATGTAATTTTCCCGAATAATACATGCAATATATCAGCTAGTATCATACAGGAAAATAAAGATTTATCAAAATAAATACCTGCACATTTTAGCAATGGGATCTTAGGCTAATAGGAGGCCTATTGCCATTATACACGAGAACAAAGACTGTTGCTGAGAATAACATAGGCTAATAAAGTTGTCCTATCCTATCCTATTAATACTAAAATGAGAAAGTCTGTATGTTTGTCAAACAATCACGCCACGGATTTTGACGTACTGTATAGATTTTTAGTACAAAATCTACACTCTCTGAGTGCGGCAGTAAGTCTAAGAAATTGAAAACCACAATATATGTAAAGTAAGTTGTCAATTCATAGCGTTAGATGTAATGACAATTTCACTTCACACTCGCCCCAACTCAGTTTACACGGTGCAATATTTACAGAATAGACTGGGACTTCACCTCACCTAAGTCATCATGGTGAGATGTCTACAAAATCGACCAGTTGTATCACTAGATATGTATATATATATATGTATGTATATGTAGTACGTTCTCGTGTGTTTATTATAACTTCCACAGGGGCGAACTCGCTGGCAGAAACAGTATACAAGTACATGATGAAACTAATTCACAACTATACAGGCAGTCTTACAATAAAGTTATTTACAAAATTTTTGTAGATTTGAATATTTTTTTTATTTTGTTTTTTAAGTTTGATTCAACACATAATTATGACTCCAAGATATCCTAGCAACATCTTTACAAGAAGAAACATGTGTTTTGTCAACCTCTTTAGTATCCTTCACGATATTGCACAAACCACAGGGCGCCATTTCACATTTCACACACGACAATTCCGTCAGACCTGTTTCGGTTTTTTCAAGACAGTACTCACAATTTTTTAGTCGATTTTTCTCGTCCTCCAATTCGATTTGATCGTCTTCTTTTTTTTTTTCATTGTCTTTGGAATCTTTTTTGACATCTGTCAAAGGAATGGCATTCTCCATCTTTTTCAAACGCATATTATTTTTGCATTGTTTGAAGAAATCATTGAGTTTTCCTTTTACAGTTTCTAATTTAGTCGTTTTAGTGTTTTCAAGCAGTTTCTGTTTTTCTAGATCATTTCCGTTTTTTACTTGATCTGGTGTTATTTTGTACACAGTTATGAATTTACTACTCAGATCCTTAGTTTTTTTTATAGGAACAGTATCATTTGAGGAATTCTCTTTTGGACTTTTCTCATCCACATCGGAGTTGGAACTATTTAAATCTATGACAGAGGTTGCGTCGTCAGAGTTAACCAAACTAGAATTTGTACTACTATCTAAAATAACTATACCATTAGATTTTTTATTAGAACTACTTTCTTCTACACTATCATCACTTCTGAATTCAGAACTTGTATAAGAAATACTATCTTTATGTAAAACCGGACTTCTAAACAAAAATTCATCTTTAATTTCTTTTTTTATCTCTATTGATAAAATTTCCCTATCTAAATTATCGTTTTTTGGCGCTATTTCATTATTATGCATTCCAGTTAGTTCTTCTTTTATTACTATGTCGTCTATTTCATTTTTAATATAAACTGATTCTGTTTCAGGTTGTTCCATAGGAATATCCATTTCCTCGAGATTTTTCAGAATTTCTTCTTCATTGAAACTCAAATCCGAGAAATCTCCTTCGCTTTCTGATAACTTTCTATTTCTATTATCAGTTTCCGATATCTTTCTATTTGTATTATTATCATCAGTTTCTGGTACCTTTCTGTTTGTATTTTTATTATCAGGTTCTAATAAATTTTCATTTGTATTTTTCTTGTCAGTTTCTGAAGACTTTCCTTTTGTATTTTTGTTAGTAGTTTCTGATGATTTACCAGTAGTATTGGGTTGAATAGTTTTATTCTTGATATTCCCAAGTATGTTTTCTAATTTCAGTTTTTTCTTAACGAATTTTTCGTCTGTTATTTTGTCTATTTCTTTCGGGTTTTCACTGTCCAGAATGATATTGCTTTTGTCCGAGTTGCTTGATGTTGTGCCCACACTACTTATGAGTTTTCTCTTTTTGGAGTCTTTACTAATCTTATCGGGCGGAGGCTCTGGCGATTTCGTGTGTATGGAATCTGGAAAGAATAATGTGCGAGGTCAAATGTTGTCTCTGCGATACATTTTATATTATTAGGTATAGTTGTTCTATCTCACGAAGGCGGATGACTCGTAACAAAATGACCCTTATTTCAACGTCATAAAAGTCACGTAGCCCGCCTTCATGCAACTATATGTTTTGGGTGTAGTATTCTAAATAAAATGATAAGTATCCCAAAGCAATGAGTAGTCGAACTATTGTTTTTTTGGAAATTGGGACCGTGACGAAATTCAGTTTGACACTCATAAGAAACGCCACGCTGCGCTCAAAATCAAGAATCAGAGAAAGGGCGGTTCTCATCAGCCGCAGAGGTCGGCCGGAGAAGAGGAGGCGAGACGACTTAAGACACATTGCCAGGGCGGATTCGAGGTGGCTTCGGGAAAAATCTGGTGGGATTTAGGCCCTGAATCAGTAAATCCCACAAGGATTTTCCCGAAGCCACCGGAAACTTTTCTATTTTATGTGATAGGGAGGCATTTTCATTTTAGGCAGTCGATAGGCGTGACAAAAAAAAACTGTGGGTACCCCAGATTTAGGGGGAATTTTGCCAAGTACTTACTACGTACGTACGTACTCTTTTGCACAAATAAAAACTATATTTAACGTACACTACTTTTTAAAACAATCTTATTCATATTTCTCTCAGCAAACCCCGTGTTCACTTGAGCTAACAATGCATAGTCATCCAATTCAAACGTCTGCATGAACTTTCAGCTCAATAGGTTGGGGATAACCGTCTTAAAAATCAGTTGCAAGATGTTACCGATAC
The DNA here is from genome assembly GCA_949775005.1 of Orthosia gothica. Classification (NCBI taxonomy): domain Eukaryota; kingdom Metazoa; phylum Arthropoda; class Insecta; order Lepidoptera; family Noctuidae; genus Orthosia; species Orthosia gothica. The sequence continues at coordinate 47,925,816 of OX459034.1, read as the reverse complement.
ATTCTAATTAAAGGGGTTAGGGTTAACCGTTTTAAAAATCAGTTGCAAGATGTTACCGACACATTCTAACTAAAGGGGTTAGGGTTAACCGCTTTAAAAATCAGTTGCAAGATGTTACCAATACATTCTAATTAAAGAGGTTGGGCATAACCGTTTTAAAAATCAGTTGCAAGATGTTACCGACACATTCTAACTAAAGGGGTTAGGGTTAACCGTTTTAAAAATCAGTTGCAAGATGTTACCGACACATTCTAACTAAAGGGGTTAGGGTTATTAACCGTTTTAAAAATCAGTTGCAAGATGTTACCAATACATTCTAATTAAAGAGGTTGGGCATAACCGTTTTAAAAATCAGTTGCAAGATGTTACCCACACATTCTAACTAAAGGGGTTAGGGTTAACCTTTTAAAAATCAGTTGCAAGATGTTACGGATACATTCTAATTAAAGAGGTTGGGCATAACCGTTTTATAAATCAGTTGCAAGATGTTACCGACACATTCTAACTAAAGGGGTTAGTGTTAACCGTTTTAAAAACTCAGTTGCAAGTTGTTACCAATACATTCTAATTAAAGAGGTTGGGCATAACCGTTTTAAAAATCAGTTGCAAGATGTTACCGACACATTCTAACTAAAGGGGTTAGGGTTAACCGTTTTAAAAATCAGTTGCAAGATGTTACCGACACATTCTAACTAAAGGGGTTGGGGATAACCAGTTTAAAAATCAGTTGCAAGATGTTACCGATACATTCTAATTAAAGTGGTGAGGGTTAACCGTTTTAAAAATCAGTTGCAAGATTTTACCGATACATTCTAACTAAAGGGGTTGGGGATAACCGGTTTATAAATCAGTTGCAAGATTTTACCGATACATTCTAACTAAAGGGGTTGGGGATAACCAGTTTAAAAATCAGTTGCAAGATGTTACCGATACATTCTAATTAAAGGGGTTAGGGTTAACCGTTTTAAAAATCAGTTGCAAGATGTTACCGACACATTCTAACTAAAGGGGTTAGGGTTAACCGTTTTAAAAATCAGTTGCAAGATTTTACCGACACATTCTAACTAAAGGGGTTAGGGTTAACCGTTTTAAAAATCAGTTGCAAGATTTTACCGACACATTCTAATTAAAGGGGTTAGGGTTAACCGTTTAAAAAATCAGTTGCAAGATGTTACCGACACATTCTAACTAAAGGGGTTAGGGTTAACCGCTTTAAAAATCAGTTGCAAGATTTTACCGACACATTCTAACTAAAGGGATTAGGGTTAACCGTTTTAAAAATCAGTTGCAAGATTTTACCGACACATTCTAACTAAAGGGGTTAGGGTTAACCGTTTTAAAAATCAGTTGCAAGATGTTACCAATACATTCTAATTTAAGAGGTTGGGCATAACCGTTCTAAAAATCTGTTGCAAGATGTTACCGACACATTCTAACTAAAGGGGTTAGGGTTAGCCGTTAAATCAGTTGCAAGATTTTACCGATACGTTCTAACTAAAGGGGTTGGGGATAACCGGTTAAAATCTGTTGCAAGATGTTACCGATACTTTCTTACTAAAGGGGTTGGGGATAACCGTTAAAAAATCAGTTGCAAGATGTTACCGATACTTTCTTACTAATGGGGTTGGGGATAACCGGTTTAAAAATCAGCTGCAAGATGTAACCGATAATTTCTAACTAATGGGGTTGGGGATAACCGGTTTAAAAATCAGTTGCAAGATGTAACCCACACATTCTAACTAAAGGGGTTAGGGTTAACCTTTTAAAAATCAGTTGCAAGATGTTACGGATACATTCTAATTAAAGAGGTTGGGCATAACCGTTTTATAAATCAGTTGCAAGATGTTACCGACACATTCTAACTAAAGGGGTTAGTGTTAACCGTTTTAAAAACTCAGTTGCAAGTTGTTACCAATACATTCTAATTAAAGAGGTTGGGCATAACCGTTTTAAAAATCAGTTGCAAGATGTTACCGACACATTCTAACTAAAGGGGTTAGGGTTAACCGTTTTAAAAATCAGTTGCAAGATGTTACCGACACATTCTAACTAAAGGGGTTGGGGATAACCAGTTTAAAAATCAGTTGCAAGATGTTACCGATACATTCTAATTAAAGTGGTGAGGGTTAACCGTTTTAAAAATCAGTTGCAAGATTTTACCGATACATTCTAACTAAAGGGGTTGGGGATAACCGGTTTATAAATCAGTTGCAAGATTTTACCGATACATTCTAACTAAAGGGGTTGGGGATAACCAGTTTAAAAATCAGTTGCAAGATGTTACCGATACATTCTAATTAAAGGGGTTAGGGTTAACCGTTTTAAAAATCAGTTGCAAGATGTTACCGACACATTCTAACTAAAGGGGTTAGGGTTAACCGTTTTAAAAATCAGTTGCAAGATTTTACCGACACATTCTAACTAAAGGGGTTAGGGTTAACCGTTTTAAAAATCAGTTGCAAGATTTTACCGACACATTCTAATTAAAGGGGTTAGGGTTAACCGTTTAAAAAATCAGTTGCAAGATGTTACCGACACATTCTAACTAAAGGGGTTAGGGTTAACCGTTTTAAAAATCAGTTGCAAGATGTTACCGACACATTCTAACTAAAGGGGTTAGGGTTAACCGCTTTAAAAATCAGTTGCAAGATTTTACCGACACATTCTAACTAAAGGGGTTAGGGTTAACCGTTTTAAAAATCAGTTGCAAGATTTTACCGACACATTCTAACTAAAGGGGTTAGGGTTAACCGTTTTAAAAATCAGTTGCAAGATGTTACCAATACATTCTAATTAAAGAGGTTGGGCATAACCGTTCTAAAAATCTGTTGCAAGATGTTACCGACACATTCTAACTAAAGGGGTTAGGGTTAGCCGTTAAATCAGTTGCAAGATTTTACCGATACGTTCTAACTAAAGGGGTTGGGGATAACCGGTTAAAATCTGTTGCAAGATGTTACCGATACTTTCTTACTAAAGGGGTTGGGAATAACCGTTAAAAAATCAGTTGCAAGATGTTACCGATACTTTCTTACTAATGGGGTTGGGGATAACCGGTTTAAAAATCAGCTGCAAGATGTAACCGATAATTTCTAACTAATGGGGTTGGGGATAACCGGTTTAAAAATCAGTTGCAAGATGTAACCGATAATTTCTAACTAAAAGCGTTGGGCATAACCGGTTTAAAAACAGTTGCAAAATGTTACCGATACATTCTAACTAAAGGGGTTGGGCATAACCGGTTTAAAAATCTCTAACTAAAGGTTGGCACACATATCAACTCGGCAACGGAACATCATCGCCTCGGCTTTTTCCTCGCCGTCAACCAGGCGACAGTTTAACGTAAGCACATAACGGCACGTCGACTCGGCTAGCCGTAAACGCGACTATTCTATAATTATATTTAATCAGTTGATATGTGGTCGTCAACCATAAGCCCCCTCACGCACTAGCGGTTGGCCGCCTAGGCGGTTCATTTGAGCGGCCAGCCGCCTAGGCGGTTCATTTGAGCGGCCAGCCGCCTAGGCGGTTCATTTGAGCGGCCAGCCGCCTGACGCGGTTGGAATTGCGGTTAACAAGCCTCTAGTGAGTATAAGATGCCAACCGCGGTCAACCGCCGCGGTGGATATTTTGTGGCGGTTAATTGCATACGATACCAAGCGGTTACATATTAAAATGGAAAAATGACTAGCCGCGCGGTTAGCCGCGCGGTTAGCCGCCCCTGCGGTTAACCGCTAATGCGTAAGGGGGCTAAGACGGTAAGTCAAATAAAATCTTGTAAATAATAAAGGTATAATAATCACCTTCATCCGACCCTCCATCAGGCGGGTCCTCCCACCACACAGGGCTGGGGCAGGTCAGGATCTCCATAAAGTCCTCATCGCTAAGACTCCTGGTTTCCTCCATCATTCTCACCATATCCTGCATGCTCAGTTCTGGGCTGCTGCAAGCTCTGGCGGAAATCTTGGACCTTCTCGATGGTTTTGACAAGTTTTGTGGGGTACTGTGTTTGGAAGACGGTGATTTTATGCCTGTAAGATGGTGATTTGGCTGTTAAGTTTTTATTTTGTATAAGTTTTGGGAGTAGGTTCCTTTCTATGAATATAATAAAGTAAATATATAATTCAATCAATCTGCCTAGCCTTTTCCCAACTATATTGGGGTCGGCTTCCAGTCTAACCGGATTCAGCTGAGTACTAGTGTTTTACATGGAGTGACTGCCTATCTGACCTCCACAACCCAGTAACTGGGTAGACTGGTGTCAGATCTCAGGCTTCTGACTACCCGTAATGACTGTTAAAGATCTTCAAATGACAGCCGGCACCAACGGCTTAACGTGCTTTCCGAGGCACGGAGGAAACTCGGTATGTTGAAATGGTCACCCATCCACGGACCGACCTCGTCAAGCGTTGCTTAACCTTGATGATCGACCAGTGCGGCTGTTATTATTTAGCCACGAGCTCCTCATAAATAAAATATATAATTATACTAATTATAATTATATAAAGCTGAAGAGTTGTTTTTGTTTGAACGCGTTAATCTCTGGAAATGCTAGTCGAATTATAAAAATCGTGATTGGGTGAGACCGCTCGGCACAGCTTGTCGTCCATAACTTGCACTTATCTTTGATCTTATAATTATTATCTAACATCGGTAAAGGAAACACTGTAAGGAAACCTGCCCTCTACTATTACGCGCAAATCCTAATATGATTCTGGGAGCCTACTCCCTATCTCCGTCTACGAAGTTTCGGGCTCTGTCCGTGTAAGTGTTAAGTAAAAATTTTCGGACGGGTAAAAACACATCGGCAGGCTTATTACGTATATTTTGCAAGAGCAAAACGAAAACGATCAAACGCTGTATGACATAAAAGCCGAAATTACCTGCAGTGTAGGTATGGTAAGTCCTACACAATTGTTTGCTAATCGCTTGCTGTTTGTAAAATGCATTTATTTAAAAAAAAAAACGCCAACAACTCTTAAAAGTTCTGAATGGAAGAGCAATTATTGCGCAAAAATCGCTATCGTTTTGGTCTTGCAAAAGATACGTAAAAAGCCTGCGGGACTAGGTACAACTTTCAAATTGTGTTGCCATACATCTTAGTTGGGGCCCCGCACGAATCATGCGTCCGTTTGTGATACGGAGTAGGAAACGCCCGTAACGAAGGCCGAAACTACGGACTTCGTGCTTAGGGAGTAGACCCCTGTTGTGAGAGAGAGAGACGGAGCAATGAAGGATGAATAGCGCTATCCGTTTTTCGCAACGGATCCATGAAGGCAGTGACACGTCATAGGGTGCAAAACAAGTCCGAAATCACAAACCCGCCTGGAGCAACCGCGGTGAACGTGCCTTCTCTGAATGAGAAGAGGCCTTTTGATCAGTAATGATCAGTTACATTCTAGTATTAATATGACATTATAAAGTTTATTAAAAAAAAAAAACAGCAGCAAAGGTTATTATTTTAGTCATCCAAGAACAGTGTTACAATGATTAATCCTGATAACAATTACCTCTCTGCGGTGTTGCCAGCTTCCTTTTATTAGTAGTTGCAATAACTTTGAAATTGTGTTTGGGTTTCAACATGATTTTCTTGGCGGGGGCATTGCGTTTCAACTTGTTTGGATAATACTCTACTGGTGTATCTGCATCTAATTCAACAATTGGAACTTTGAGTAGAGATTCTTGTTTGCGTTTTACGGTTTTGACAACTTTAGGCGATTTGTTCTCTGGTTTAGTAAGTTCCGGTTTTTCGGTTTTCTTCTCATCCTTGTTTTTTAGTTGTCTTTTACGCTGCGCTGCTTTGGTTCGTGTAATTATTGGCTCGGGCGCCTTGGCTAGTGGATTTGAGGCCTTTCTTGCCCGTCTCGACGACATTTTCTTTCTGAAACATTAAAAGTTTATAAATTAGTTAGGTGTTCTGTAAAGTCTCCCTCCCTCCTCTCTTGCGATAGATGTTTTTTTTGACACGGCCACTAAACTTTCCAACTACTGCAACTCCTGAAAGAGGACCAACAGTCGCGACCACCAGAAAAGTGCCGAGGCAATGAACCTCGCCGAGTCCCGGCGAAACTGAATGTTTTGAAAACAGTGCAGGAGTTACAAAACTAACATAGGAAAGCGTAGGATTTACATGAGTACCGTGTTACTAGGTCGTGGAGGCCAGATAGGCTTACTCTTTATAAACTATATTAAAATCTATTACATTAGTGTGTGTAGAGCCTTTCCTGACCATTTCAGACTTAGAAAAAAAACTGTCAACTCTATGTCATACATTATCGAGATCAAATTCCATCCAATGCGACATTTGAAAGCTATTTTGTTTTAGGGCCCTTTTAATACAAACGGTCAATTCAAAATAAGCTTTAAAAACACATGACTAAAGTCGATACTTGGGTAGGTGGCTATGGATTGAGGTTATCTCAAATTATAATAATATAATGTATAAAGCTGGCAGGAAAAAATTGAAAAAAGAAGGTTAAAGTACATGAATGGTAAAAAATACGTTTTCCTTCCATATTCCACATTAAGTAACTTTATTTATCCTTAAACTGGAATGGCATACAACCATAATTAATACTAGGATCTGCCCACGGGTTCGCCCGCTTAAAACGTGTTTGACCATCATAAGGGGATGGGGGGGACAACCGAGATAAAAACTAGCCGATGTTCTTCTCAGTGTCTGAAACTATCTCAATACTATAGTGTCCCACCAAAACCGAAACCGAATTTCGGTAAAATTCTCAGTTTCAGCCGAAACCGAAACTTCTTTACAAGGAGCATGTTTTGAGGGAAAAATAAAGAAAACGTTATTATAACTTCCTATTGAATATAATTGATTGTACTGTTTGCAGTTAGCTTTAGATGAATCAGATAAACTTTTTTCGAAAAATTGCCAATTGCTATTTTTACCCGACTGCCGAAGGAGGGTAATGTGTTTATCAGTCTATGTATGTGTGTTTGTTCCTATATGGCGTTCCAGAGACCAAACGCGTTGGCCGATTTTGATGAATCATACGTCAATCGATTCGTCTTAACCCTGCGAGTCTCATAGGCACTGCGAGTACATTAAAATTGGACAATAGAAAAATGGCGGATTTTGGCCGGCATATTGTGAGAGCCCAATTTTTTTTTCTTCCAAATCCATCGTGTGGGGTATCAAAATAAAGGGGGAGAGAGGTGATTTCAAAAATATATTCGAAAAGAAACTTAACTAAAAAGTTATAAATAAAAAAAGACTGCTTCAAAAGCGAACTAAAAAGTCGTAAACAAGGAAAAAATCATGCTGTGCAGGAGGAGGATACGTCTGGTTTTGGTCAAATAGCTCGCGCGTATGTATCCTCCGACTTTATATACGTATAGATGTAAGTCTGAAATAGCCAACTCAGAGGCCTGTGGGGTTCCCAGAGGCAGCTTGATTAACTCTGACACCAGAGGTGGCCATCCTCACACAAAAAGATTTTAATTTAGAGCATAATATAATAAATAAATAAATGGCCACCCATCCACGGACCGACCTCGCCAAGCGTAACTTAACCTTGAAAGAGGAGCTCCTTGACATTTATAACTTTAGTAGGATAATAACTTTAATCGCAATCAGTTCAACTAAACTCAGTTTATGCATATGCAGTGTTCTGATTAGTTGAGACCGCTGGGAAATGACCAATCAGAACGCTGTATTTGCAAAACTGAGTTTAGTTGAACTAATTGCGATTAGTTTCATTGGTGAAATCGGCCCTTAGTGGCTAAACAACTCGTCTCTCGTGGTTTAGGTTGTGGGTTCAAATCTAGACCAGTGCTAATGTGACTTTTTACTATTCATATGGTCTTTCTAAGTTTTTCTTGGTAATAGCTGATAACGGTGAAGGAAATCATTGTGTGGAAACCTGAACAGTTAGTGCTCCATTGGTGTAATTGCTGTAAGGCATTCCAGTGCGAGGATAAACTAATAAATAAATGTATTAGAAGTCGAGTCTATTTCTATTGCCTGGATTCTAAAAATATACAACCAACTTCTTATTTGGAAGTGAAAAATAAAGTAAACACTAGGTACAAAGTGCAAAATAACTTCAATTTGGTGTTCTTATATTTAAAAAAAGAAAATTACCCGACTGACGAAAAAATTCAATAAAAAAAGATCGTTTTTTTTTTTGGAAAAGAAACAAATGGCGGATTTTGGGCGCTATTTTGTGGGGGCTTTTTTTTTTCGTCCGAACCCATCGTGTGGTGTATCAAAATAAAGGGTGTTAAGAGTTAATTTCAAAAATATATAACACTTATATGTTTAAATGTATCTAGTTAAATCTAAAAAAAAATAACTAAAAAGTTGTAATTAAAAAAAAGTTCAGAGTCGGAGTTCAAAGTCGGAGGATACATATTCGCGTGATGGCTGACCAAAACCAGATGAATCCTCAGCCTGCACAGTATGATTTTCTTCTTGTTTACGTCTTTTTAGTTCGCTTTTAAAAGTCATTTTTTTTTCTTTTTTTAGCTATGGTAAATATCTATAATGCCCACCATTATGCCAGAATAAATTACCATAAAAACATGATACTTGAACACAACCGGTGAAATTAGAGTGTACCAGGGCGAACTGTACACATCTACATACCCCTTCAGTGTTTACCGGCGTGATGTTATTTTATGAAATGGTGTAAACAATAACCAGACATGCAATTGCAACAATCCCGAGACATTTGCAGTCATTTACTGAAGAGTTCTGTCGGACATCTGTGAAGTTCTTCATCAGATCTTGATCAAATTTACATGGGACATGAAAAGCAACAGCTTTCAAATAAAAACCCTTTAAATAAATAAATAAATAAAAACGAGAATAATCAAAATCAGTTGATCTAGTATAAAGTTCTGAGGTAACAAACATAAAAAAAATATATAAATTCAAGTTGAGAACCTCTTCCGGTTCTCAATTTGAATGAATATTTTTTTTTTTCTAGAAGTCGGTTAAATTAGTTATGAATGAGATTATATTCAAATATATTTTTTTATTTCATCTAGTTTCATATCACAATGGGCCAAATAAGTTTTCACTTTTCACTTCAAGAAGGTTTATTTAAGAGAAGACACTGGATTTTGTGACACAGGTTATGAATATATTAGTTATAGTTAACCTTTCCTGTGTTTAAGACGTGGATCCACACAAGACACAATGGCTTTTCCATTGTATCAGCACACAAACGGTTAACGATATAATATAGGTTACTGAATTTGTAACGTTTACTTATATTAATTAAGGGTATCATTATTTGTTAGTAAACATGTTCTAATGGCGGTTAGCCTAATGATCATCAAGGTCCTGGGTTCAATTCCCAGGTTGGGCAGTATTATTAGGTTTTTCCACTTGAAATTTCTCAGTAGTAGCCAAAAGTGTAAATTCAAAATAATTGTATTTGGTATATTATATTAGTAGATAGTATAGAAGTATAGAATTTCAATAAGTTTGCTATGAAATATTTGAAAATGCCTTTGTAGTTATAATTGTTGAAACGTGGGGTGCACAAACGAATCTGTAAATCTCTTGCTAATAATGATTAAGGATAATTTGAATGTGAGTAGTGAGTAGCACATGTGGACTAAGCCACTTTTTATGGTGACTGTACATTGCCATTGAATTCTCAGTCTACCCCAGACAAGACAATAGATCGACTTTATACACCTTATAAATGGGTACAACAAAGATTTTTCCCCTAATTCTAGCATACAAAACACTAATATACAAACCTATGTAGTTAAGACAATCCTATTTTCTCAGAACCTTCTTGTTTCGCACTTTTCACACATTTTGCGTACAGATGGCGACACTAGTATGAGCGAGACCACCTCGGTACTCTGGACTTTCGAGATATTACTATTTGTTATCAATAAAACGTAACATAATATTGCATAGCGAGAAAGTTAATTATGAGTCAACAGAATAAGATACACGTGAGTCGGTTTACCGTGGGATAGCCCATAATATTGTTATCTATCTTCCATCCCTGTCGTCACTCCTATGTTGGATGGAGAAAGAATTATTAGCTTCTACAGATGTTGTAACAGCAGGATTTGCACCTCATGGTACCTAGATTCAAATGGTACCTAGTTAGCTCACCAACGTAAGCAATTTTAAACAAGAACCGAAGAATAAAGTTGCTGTATAATATGTGTTATTTCTTTTTTTTGGTGTACAATAAAGTATATTCTATTCTATTCTATTCTATTATAGTAACTAGACGGAATCATGCACAAAAATTACGCAAACAAAAGATTTCATAAACATTTTTACCTGCAAAATTGGACTCAGGTGCGAAGCTGTCCTTCAAATCATTTATCCAACTTGTTTATCTGTTGTCTCACAATATTTTAGTAATCACATTCGTTTATTGATACGTAAATTGCGTTATTTTATTTCATTACATTCGACAAGGACTACAATCACGAATTCACGATCGACGAGCACGGGTCGTAGATTCGAGGACTCGGGGATTCAGAGACTAGTGATGGGATCTGATGAGTCGTAAGAAATCGACTAAAAATTTGATTGATGTTTCGATTTTTAGTAAGTTCAATCTGATCTCTTAACTTTTAATTAGAAAGAAAGCATCTCAGTGACTATCAGTATCAATGTCAACTTGAAGATAAATTATATATTAATATTAAATTACATATTTTTGACATGAATTGATGACCGTGCTTCAAAATACGGGAATCACGCCACAGATTTATTTATGATAAATAAATGGTATATGGTATGTTTGATAAGTAGTTTGCACGGATGCTTTCTGAATTCGTGAGGCAAAGGCAGTCAAAACCTGTCAGACTCGCGGTGGTAAAACAACGTAGTGTAACCTGCGCGAGTTTTAGCGTACGCTCTGAGAGACAGGAGAATGTAGAACACCAAAGTAAGCGAAATGAACTCGAAAAGGTTAGCAACTCGTCTCTGATAGATTATACAATTTTAAAATTTTGAGAGAAATTCATTATACTCGCATATTTACTATCGTAAACTGTTCCTTTTGGAGTAATATAATATCCCAACTATTACTTAAACGGGTACGCAGGGTGTAAGTAATAGGTACATCCGAATTTTGCTATTTTATAGAGTGATGTTGTTGACAATCCAAACCACAGTTAGTTAGTAATGATACATTTTAAATGAAAAACGCAATTACACTTTGACGGGCCCATGCATGTCACTTAGAACGACTATAGGCCGAGCACTTTACTGAGACCATTCTAAAGTAGCTATGTTAGGGAAGGGGTGTGTTAATGTATTTATTAAAACTTCATGCAACAAAAAGTTTAGTAAAAACTGTAACCCTACTATCATAACCCTTCCTTTTGGCTTCGCCATAATAGGCGGATTAGTGTCGCTGTCACCGCGGGTATATTGACCTGTTACTCGATAGTTCGCTGATGGGTGTTAACACCTCTTATCTACCTATTCTGTTATTTTTTGTGACTTTGTGTATCATTGTACATTTGGTGAGTTGCGAATCTGATGAGTTGAGAATCAAAAAAGGTCTCAGTTAAGCGGTCCAAGTCAGCGTGGTATTTTTGTTCCCATCACGTTTGTGCATAATCGACTAAAGTTTAACCGATTGTTCGTGATAATCGACTAAGTGGAAAAGGTACATTTATCTGTTATTTACTTCGAAATATGCGGCAACCTTGGTTTGGTTATATCAGGCAGATTTAAACGTGTTCTATTATATATAATAGAAAGTGGCCAAACATTAGTCTACTTGGCGAATTTTGTTTGACAGTATAGAAAAAAACAATTAATTTATATATTGTTTAGAGTGACCTCGGTGATTGGTTGTCTTATTTTTTACTGTTTTAGGTTTTAGATAGGTAGATACATTGCTGTACCTACACAACAACAATTTTTAAGGAACTAGGTGTGTCATCTGATGTTAGATCATCACTATCTTATATAATTATCTTATTCATCCAAGATTATAATAGCCAACCAATACGTTTAGTTTTTTATGAATGTGACTTTTAAATAAATAACGCCTATAAAATTCAAAACTGTTTGATTAGGAAATTCCCAATCCATTGCTACATACGTTTGAAAAGACTCACGAGTCACGACACGAGAGAAAGTTTAAAAATAAGAAACTAGGATGCAAGAGCGAGCAATGCGAGCTCGAAAGTTTTGGCAACAGAGACTCGAAAATTGAGTTTTTCTAACCGCACATGGGTTTGGCATTGTTTGTTTTTTTACTATAATGCTATCAATGACCTTATTTGTCCATAGAGCGACGCCATCTTTCACCAATATTTACCACAGGGCAAGTAATTGCGCACTAGCGTGAATGCGACCGACGCCGCGCGGCTAATGTCAAAATTTCAATACACAGATTATTTACCGTTTCATCACGCTCCCCCGGCCATATATAGGCCTGCATCAATTAATGCGGACCCAGGACTGCGCCTGTTTATAGCCGCCGCAATTCCTCTAGGGAAGCATGCGCGGAACAAAAACGGCGCGCCGTCGTTTCGGGCCACTCCCTGTTCAGGGAACTGACACCCCATGTATATTACCTGCTTGCAATAACGCCCCCTGTCAATATCATTCGAGCGCCAAAAGATCCTTGAAGTGGCCCTCCTCGGCTTACGTATCCATATTCATAACTTCTACCACCAAGCACGTGCCAAGCATGCATTGATTTTTAGTACGAGCAATTCATTTTAGTTAAGCAATATTTTGCACAAATGATTTTAGCAGGCGTTTACATAATTTGCAAGTTCTATCTTAAAATTTAGGTGCGGTATGAAATAACTTAACGCGATTTTTCTGTACTGTAACTAACTTTGAAATAGGAATGTCAGTTTCTGTGGCAACAAAAACTATCATCATACTTATATACTTTATTGTACACCAGTAACGTACAGCGTACAATGGGCGGTCTTACCGCACACGGCAATTCAACACGGGGCTATTCTTTATTTTTCACCACAGGTGCGGCGACTGACGCTCATTTTGCTGATGTTAGAACGTTTGAAAACTAGTAGTTAGTATAGAATTCTCCCGCCGGGACCTCCCTCTTACAGGGCCTGGCGCTGCAACTCAAAAAGCTATCAATTAATGTTATTAGGGGATGGTGATTTAAAAAAATCTATTTAGTCAGTCAGTTAGATTTTCTAAAAATATTGGACACGTATTTTATCTTTTGCCACGTAAACTAAAAATAACGACGATACAGTGAGTTGAAATATCGTGTGACGTCACGGTGTGCTAAGTAACGTCACAAGTCCCCACTCCTGAACTTTGATGCGCTTTATCTTTGTCAATTTTTATTTATTGGATAAAGCAAAGAATACGTGTCCAATATTATTTGATAATCTCACTGACGGACAACATAGAATTATCAGTTTTCAACCCAGCCCATCTCTATTCTTGAGACACTGCGGTAAATTGGACGAGAAGATACCACGCAACTTGCCGAACGCCGCCCAGCCGAGTCGGATCCGACGGTTGACCTCTTTCTCGAAGTTGGACCTACCCAACTGGACCGTTTGTCCCAGGTAGACATAAAACAGTGAACGGAAATAAAATATACCTACTATATATTAAAGTTGGTTTGTTAGGTATTTCATAGTAAAGTAATAATAATAATATACGTGCCAATCATTTCATCACATACCTACATTGTAAAAAGGACAATGGCTTCGCATATTATGTGCCACCCGCCCGGAGCATTGCAGCATAGGTATAAAGGACGCCCCTGGTATGGACAGGGCTTAATAAGATACATCATACAGCATACTAATTCTTTTAGAGACTGAATTGATGAACTCGCTTCTCGCTGCACGCTTAAAGAAAATGTTTGTGCGTGCATAACTTTACTGTTTATATCTATGCGAGCATAAAAAAAAACAATAAAAGTCAAAGACCATGACAATTCAATTATAACTTTTTTTTATAATAAAACCGCCATTACGGAAAAAATGGCTGCCGACTACGTTCCGTACTTTTTAGTTGTTTTCACAGTTTTATTTATAAAAAAGACAGAATCCTCAAATTTAACTGAAGATATAGATTTGAATGTGACTTCACATTTAAAATTAGAGATCGTTCAGAAATATTGCTTACACAGAGACGACGCCTGCAAATCTAATAACGCCAAAGTGTGTGCTGTCAGACTGAAAGAAAAAAAAAAGATACACAAGGATTTTGAAAATACATGCTATTTATTTTTAAGCAACATGTGTGATTATCCTGGAGAAGGTAAGCGATCATCTGCCTGTCTTTGTACCCGACTGCCGAAATATGTTTATCAGTCATTTATCAGTCTATGTATGTATGTTTGTTCCTAAGTGGCGTTCTAGGTCCAAACGCGTTGGCCGATTTTGATGATTCTTACCTTCTTACCTCAATCGATTCGTCTTCACCTTGCGAATGTCACTGGCTACATTTAAATTGAAAAAAAGGAAAATAGCGGTGTTTGGGCGCCATATTCTGTGGCCCCAATATTTTTTTCTTCCAAACATATCGTGTAGGGTATCAAAATAAAGGGTTTTAAAAGGTGATTTGAAAAATATATGACACTTACATGTTTAAACGTACCAAGGCCGAAAAAAAAATGTTAACTAAAAAGATAAAAAAAATATACTAAAAACCCAATTGCATAAGAAGCGAACTTAAACGACGAAAACAAGAAGTGCTGAAAAAAAACATGCTGTGCAGTCGAAGGATACATCTGGCTTGGGTCAGCCAGCTCGCGAATAAATGTATCCTCCGAATGTCCAACCGGAGCCCTATTGCTGTAACTCACGTGTCCATACTGTCTGTCACACAATTTACCATTATTTTTTTTGCCATTGACCTATGCACTTGAAATTTAGTGTTCCATATCAAAGAAAAATCTGATTTATCAATATATTGGTATTTGTTAGTAAAATATACGTAATAATAAACACTATTGCCAAATTTCAAGTTCTTAAACATCAATGTATATTTGTACCCATGTTTGCAAATATATAAATGATTTATGATTTAAGTCAATGGGAAAATAAAAAAATCTTCAGAACAAAATTGTGTGACAGATAGACAGAATGACACGTGATATTGAAAAAATTAAACGACTTCAAAACTAAAACAATAAAATTGCAAAATAACTTTCGTTTCGGAAGTCGGTGTCCAAAAATGATAAAAACAAGAGGTACCGAAGATAAGGCTTTAATAGGGGTCGCGATCCGATCCCCAGACAAATTTTGATTGGAATATGCTATTCGAAACCGTAAACTTTGATACCAAAACCTTCGTATTAGCGTATCAGTCTTACAGTTTTTCGAAATAGCGTGGGTCGCAATAACGTCATTAGATATAGCGGTTTTTGATTCAATGTATTTTAGAACTGGCGTACCAGTCGTAAAGTTTTTCGAAATAGCGTGCGTCGCAATAACGTCATTCGAAACTTCATATCACTCCCGGGTCGAGCAGTTCCTCCTCCTATAGGAGTTCGGACATGCCAGTCTAATGTCTATGGTTCTTTTTAGAATACTACATCGTTTCTTCGGGTACTTGCGAACAACACTTGGCTAGAAGACGGAGCAACGAGGTTGAGGTTACATCTGAAACGACTGCTGTTGATAATGTTACAGGTACATTGTATACAGTTTATTTAAAATTACGCAAATCCATAAAAAGGGTCATTGTTCTCATCATTCAATCAATCTACCCATCCTATGTTGGATTCAGCTTTGAGTCTAACCGGATTCAGCTGAGTATCTGTGTTTTACATGGAGCGACTGCCTACCTGACCTCCACAACCCAGTAACTGGGTAACACGATACTCCTTGGCAAGCCTGGTGTCAGATCTCAGGCTTCTGACTACCCGTAACGACTGTCAAAGATCTTCAAATGACAGTTGGGACCAACGGCTTAACGTGCTTTCCGAGGTACAGAAGAAATTCGCTATGATGATAAGATGGTCACCCATACATGGACCGATCTCCGCAAGCGTTGCTTAACCTTGAAGATCGACCAGTGCGGCAGTTATTATTTAGCACGAGCAAGGTTTGGATAAGACTATACAGTTAGCTAAATACGATTTTTGTTCAATATGGCGGACTCCCAAAGATGGCGGACCAATTTTTTTTATACACCCCGTGATATAGGTTAAAATAATGTTTTTATTTTTTAAATAATAATTTTATTATTCATTATTGTTTGTGTAGTTACCGACGCGGGTAATGTGACCCACGCCGCACTGCGCGTGGACACAGAATCAGACAGCCAAGAGTGGTCTTTCGACAACCACGTCTGCCCGGTATCCTGTCCGCAGTCATACGTCCCTGAATGCCTACTTGTGAACAGGGCGGCAGGCGGCAGATACTACAGGATGTTTTACTTCATCAACCACTGCATGGCTGACGACTATTATTGCAAACATTATAAAGGTACCAAGTCTTTGTAAAGACTTAAAAAAAACCGGTCAAATGCGAGTCGGACTCGCGCACGAATGGTTCCGTGCAAAAAAATCACGTTTGTTGTATGGGTGCCCCACTTGAATATTTTTTTTAATTCTGTTTTTAGTATTTGTTGTTATAGCGGCAACAGAAATACATCATCTGTGATTTCAACTGTACGGTTTCTGAGATACAGCCTGGTGACAGACAGACAGACGGACCGCGGAAACTAGTAATAGGTTCCCGTTTTTACCCGACTGCCGAAAGAGGGTAATTGTTTATCAGTCTATGGTATGTATGTAAGTATGTATGTATGTTTGTTCCTATATGGCGTACTAGAGACCAAACGCGCTAGCCGATTTTGATGATTCTTTCGTCAATCGATTCGTCTTAACCCTGCGAGTGTCACTGGCTACATAGGAAAAGAAAAAAATGGCGGATTTTGGGCGCCATTTTGTGGGCGGATTTTTTTTTTTTTTCCGAACCCATCGTGTGGGGTATCAAAATAAAGAGTTTTAAGAGGTGATTAAAAAATATATATAAAGAAAAAAGAAAAGAAAAAGATAAAAAAAACCCGACTGCTTAAAAAGCGAACTAAAAAGACGTAAACAAGAAGAAAATCATGCTGTGCAGCCGGAGGATATATCCGGTTATGGTCAGCCAGCTCACGAATATGTACCAAACACCCCTTAAAACCCTTTATTTTGATAACCCACACGATGGGTTTGAAAGAAAAAAAAAATTAGTGCCCCACAATATGGCGCCCAAAATTCGGCATTATTTTATTTTCCAATTTTAATGTAGCCAGTGACACTCGCAGGGTTAAGATGCATATGATTGACGTAAGAATCATCAAAATCGGCCAACGCGTTTGGTCTCTAGAACGTCACATAAAAACAAACAAACATTCATACATATATAGACTGATAAACACATTACCCTCCTTCGGCAATCGGTTAAAAAACCTCTTGTCAGTATAATACTCACAACGTATCTTTGTGCCTCTGAATTGGCTGCAAGACCCTGCGCAGCAGCTATTTTTGTGTCAATGTTGAAGGTGAAGATAGCATTGTATAACTGTCTCTTTCACTCGCTTACGTTTATCGCATCGACCTATCTCGCTTACTCTACGCAGTATATTCGATGACAAACTGTTTCTTGCGCAAAGGTTGACAGAGCCAACTTCAGAGACACAAAGATCCGCTGTGACCACAGAACAGATAAAAAAGACTGTGACTATTATATGTGTTATTTAAATAAATAAATAAAGGTCTACCCACGGCTCAAAAAAATTATCGCTGTGTAGATTTTATATGAACTCGTTCATACACGCCCGTGCACGGACGTGTGTGGCCAGTGACGAATCTTCAATGCTTGGGCCCGGCCCTGTTACGTCCCGGGCACGGCCCTTATATGTGTGGATAGACCTTTAGCCAGAATCTGATGAAGGCATCCTATGGAAATCGAGAGAACTTCTCAAATATTATAAGTAGACACATTATAAGAATTTTCATTCAGAAAGTATCATTTGGTGAAGTGGCACTGATAAAGAAGTCCACAGATGGCCACTGGCACTAAATATACAGACTTCCGAAACTAAATTAATTTTTCACGTTGGACTTTTTGCTTTGGAAGTTGATGTATTTACATGAAATACAGGTTTGATATCAATGTTAATTACTTTCAGAGTTCCCTGTGACACCTGAGGAAGCTGAAGATGTGATGGCATCCCCCATATCATGGTCCAGATGTGCTTCCTCCAGGTAATCTACCTATGTGTCGTTCGTTGACTTGTGTGTGCCCTGGCAGTTGAGTGTGTCATGCTCTCTCTAATGTCTCGCTGATGGTGGTACATGTGTTGGATCATTCGGTTCCCTTCATGATGGTTGAGCTGGGTGGTGCCGATTCATGCGTCATGTTCGTGAACGGGCGCCGTCAGTTGGGATTGGTCATAACTTAACTGCTTCGGATGTTAAAGTTTTTCTAGTAACTATTATATAACTGCACAGTACATGTGTGAGTACTCGTACTTTTAATACTTTATACCTTTACGTAGTAGTGCTATTCTGAGTGCATTGTCCTCACATATGGGAATTTATTAATCCATGTACTTATGTACCTAAATGTTGTAAAAACTTAAAAGAGTAATTATGGAGTTTTTTGTGCATTCTTCTCCATAACAAGCTACTTTCCGAATGCACGGTAGAATCAACTTTTATTCCATGTAAATTTTAATTGTGACATTCAAAAGTGCCGCTTGGTGGCCGAGTTGAAATAGATATCTTTTGTCTTTGTCTTTAATCGTTTACTTTTTAACCGACTTCCAAAAAAAGTAGGAGGAAGGATTTTTTTTCGTATACCTAACCTAACCTAACTATTACTACAAGTCTTATGTCATACAGATAATTAAATAAGTGGCATCATTCTTAATACAATATTGCGGACTCGCAAAGATGGCGGACCAATCATTTTTAATGCACCCTCATGATAATATGAGTATATGAAAAAGTATGTATGTTTATTATGGAGCTGAGGAGCTCGTGGCTAAATAATAACAACCGCTCGGGTCGATCATCAAGGTTAAGCAACGCTTGACGAGGTCGGTCCGTGGATGGATGACCATTTTCAACATACCGAGTTTCCTCCGTGCCTCGGAAAGCACGTTAAGCCGTTGGTCCCGGCTGTCATTTGAAGATCTTTGACAGTCGTTACGAGTAGTCAGAAGCTTAAGATCTGACACCTCACACCAGTCTTGCCAAGGGGTACCGTGTTACCGAGTTACTGGGTTGTGGAGGTCAGATAGGCAGTCGCTCCATGTAAAACACTGGGACTCAGCTGAATCCGGTTAGACTGGAAGCTGACCCCAACATAGTTGGGAAAAGGCTAGGCAGATTTGATTTGATGTATGTTTATTATTATTCCTCAGATTCATGCAGTTCTCACGTTTCGCGGAAGCCGCATCAACCATGGCTCATTACGGCTGGCTAGGTGGTTCCTACAGGGCTACCCATATTATGGAACCACACGAGCAAATTCCTGGCTTTGGGTAGTACCAGGGTGGCCAGTGCATCGCCAGCTAGCTACAGTAGAGCTTCGATAATCCGAACACCAAAAATTAATACAATGTTTAGATTAAGGCGGTACCCCGAGCAAAACGCCGCGCAAGCCGTTTTTTGTGCTGTTTTTAGGAGCTATCTACTCGTTATTTAAAAAGAAATATCAATTAATAAAAATACATAAAATTTCTACATAATATTGATTCTAAAATGGTAGATTTAGTTTTTTTTTAAATGTTGTATTATATTTCACTAATCTACTTCCAAAAAAACATAAAAATGAGAAATAATTATTGATATTATGCATCTCTTCGTAAAGTGTTCATTGATTATTTTTTGTACTAACACTAATGGATAGACAATTTAATAACGAACATTTTTGTAGAATTATTTTTTTCAAAAGACCAACATTCGATTTTATAAAGATTTTATTCCAAAATCTGGGCGTATTCACTACTGTAATTCATGCGCCACCAGTGCCGCTAGACCAATAGGAATGCTCATATCTCATGCCGATTTTTTGCTCAGGGTACCGTCTTAATGAATCATTTAATGAGCACCTGAGTCAGTGCTGCCAGTTTTTTGTTTGCTAAGTCGGGACTTTGAAACTTTTTGAGTGAAAAATCAAAAACTCGACAGATTAAGATGGGAACTAAAAATCTTCTTGTTTACAGCTTTTTAGTTAGCTTCTTTATCAGTCGGGTTTTTGATTTTTGAAATTAACCTTTTTTTATTTACAACTTTTTAGTTTTTTTTTCGAATTTCTTTTAAACATTTAAGTGGTATATATTTTTGTAATCACCTCTTAAAACCCTTCATTTTGATACCCCACTCAATGGGTTTGGAAGATAAAAAAAATTGGGAACCGCACAAAATGGCGCCCAAAATCCGCCATGTTTGTTTTTTTCGAACTTCACCTATTTTAGAACACTTGGGCGGTCAAGATTTTTCTATCAATGTCTTAATTGTATAAATCGGTCAAGCGGTTTAAAAGATATGAGGTAATAAAGAATATTACATACATACAGACATACAAGATACGCGTGAAACACATAACCCAGTCGAGTCGGGTAATAAAAAAGCGAGATTCTTTCATCGAAAGCGGGACATAGTAAAAAAACGTATATAATAATTAATCAGATGTTTTTAAATATTTATCTTTGTATTTGAGTTTAAAATTACGTTTACGTAATAGCAAAAATGGCCATTGAAAATGTATGATAGTGTATAATGATATTTTAAATCAGATTTTCCCTATCGTTAGCTAGTTGGGTCTTTTTCGTCTACAGAAAAAAAAAGACAAAATAGTTTTATTAAGGCGGTACCCCGAGCAAAACACCGCGCAAGCCTTTTTTGTATAAATAAAAAATAAAAATAAATAAAGTCGGAGGGTTTTTGTTGTAAATTTGTGTATATATGTAAAAAATATCGAAATCTATGGGTTAAACGGGGTTTTGACATTGAGATATGGGGTAACTTTGATGTTTTTTTTTATTTATTTTTTGATTTACTTTATTTTTCAAGTTTTTAATGGTAACTCCGTGAAAACGGAACGCACCTCAATTTTATTTTTTATATTTGCAAGACGCGGACATGCAATCGCATTTGCATCAACCTCAGCGCAAGAATAAGTTAACTTGTTGCAGAAAAATAGTTTGAATTGTACAGTGTGAATTCATTAAAAATAGGCTCGTTTTTTTTTTTTTTTCTCCCAAACTATGGGAGTTTCTTTTGTGAAGTCGCCAACACGGCATTTTATTCATACATACATACATAAACTCACGTTTTTTTTTACATGGGGGTAGGCAGAAACTACAGAACGCCACCTGCTATGATCCTTACATACTTCTTTTGCTTCACACACATCCATACATCTAGTCATACACACACGCCGGTTATGGGTACTGCGCACTTGGCCTTTCTGAAGAACATCACCTATAAGGTCTATGTATGTCTTCCTAGGGCGTCCCCTCCCGGCGTTTCCATTCAAGTCTGCCTTGAAAATACATTACGTTAGTCGCCTTTCATTCATCCTCCCAACATGGCCAAACCATCTTAACATACTCTTTTCAATTTTAGTCACTACATCTTCTTTTAAACCACAACGTTGTCTTATTACGTCATTCCTCAATCTATCATTTAAAGTAACACCACACATACTCCGCAAGGAGCGCATTTCTACTGCATTAATCCTAATTTCATGTCTTTTTTGCCATACCCAACCTTCACTTCCATACATAAGTGTAAGCACGCTGTTGTGAATGGCGAGTCATATTTTTCAAAATATAATTGAACTAGTTATGTCAATTTTAATTTCAAAATTAATCAATTTAACCTAGTTTTACTTTAGGACATTGGGTGTTTACTTTAATTGTTCTTGATTATGCCATGAACGACGAAGCTATAGAAAATCTGCTTGATCTGGACATATCCGAGTTTGAAGATTGAAGATAACGATGATGAGGATTATCGATCATATGCTATATGGATGGATTATAGCATGTGTTTGAGGAACCAACCCGAACAACTGTGACTACTGCTACATGTATTGATAATGTTTTTTGTTGCTGCGAATACTTAAACAAAGCCATTATGAATTGTCTGCCTTCGGATCATAGTGGGCTACTGGTAACATTTGAGTCCAGCATACCAATACAACAAGTGCAGATTCAATCCAGACCAATAACATCCGGTAAATTAAATAAATTTAACAGCACTTTAATTGGTAAGTTAAGTTATCAGGACCTCACAGTGAATGATGGTAATATTTTGTACAATAATGTTTTCTCAGTTGTTCAAACAGAATTCAATAATACTTTTAAGAAGAAAACTAAAACTATATGCCCTAAGTTTTTATTCAGTGACTGGGCGACAAAAGGAATCAGGAAAAGTAGGGAAAGACTTTACGAGCTGTATGGCCTTAAGCCTTATATTAACACTGAAACTTTTAGTAAATATGTTGCTACTTACTCAAGAATTTTTAAAAATACGTGTAAACTAGCTAAGGCTATATACATCAGCAATAAGGTTAAATTCGCAGAAAATAAAATTAAGACGGTTTGGAAAATTATAAACAATGAAACAAACAGGAACAAAAGAAATAATACTGATTACACGCTTGAGACTACACATGGACTTATTAGAGATAACAAAGAAGTTGCTCAAGAATTTGTAAATTTCTTTACCAGCATCCCAATTAAAACTACTGAACCCTTAAATTCTTCGCCGTCGCTCGCTTCTGGTTTATTACACGCTAACGTTTCAGCCTGCCCGACTGAATTTCACTTTTCACATATAAACCCAATAACAGTAATAAAGGCTTTTAAGCAAATAAAGGTAAAACTGACCGAAGATCTATGGGGCATGTCCATCAAAGTTTGTACCTCCATTATTCAGACTATAGCGCCGTACTTAGCTTTGATTTTTAATTTGTGTGTAGATCAAGGAGTCTTTCCGGATCTAATGACACATAGTAAGGTAATACCACTTTTTAAATCCGGGGACAGTAAAGAGACAAATAATTATAGACCAGTGTCCGTGCTGCCGGTTTTCAGCAAGGTATTTGAAAAGATAATGCTAAATGAAATGCTCATTCATTTTAATACGAATAAAATCCTACACGAGAAACAGTATGGTTTCACCAAAGGACGTTGTACAACCGACGCTGGTGTCACCTTATTAAAACACATCTTTGATGCGTGGGAGGAGAGGCAAGATGCCATAGGTATTTTCTGTGACCTATCGAAGGCGTTTGATTGCGTTGATCATGAAACATTGCTTTTGAAACTTGAGCATTACGGGCTAGGCCTTTTAGCATTAAGTTTAGTAAAATCCTATTTGAATGATAGACAGCAATTAGTCCAAATAAACGGTGTCAATTCGTCGGGGTTGAACGTGAAAATGGGGGTACCCCAAGGCTCAATTTTGGGTCCTTTCTTATTTTTAGTATACATTAATGATTTACCCCATCTATTGAAAAACAAACTAAACATGGTGTTATTTGCTGACGACACTTCTTTGATTTTTAAGATAAATAGACGTACGAGTAACGTTTTCGACGTAAATAATGCATTGCAGCAAGTTCTGAATTGGTTCACTGCTAATAATTTAGTTTTAAATGCTAAAAAAACTAAGTGTGTAAAATTTGCCTTGCCGAATGTCAAAAGTTATGATTGTCACATTATATTAAACAACGAGAAGCTAGAATTCGTCGACAAAACGGTTTTCCTGGGGATCACGCTAGACTCAAGGTTACAATGGGGTCCTCATATAATATCACTTGCGGGGCGGTTAAGTTCGGCAGCTTATGCTGTTAGAAAAATTCGTCAATTTACTGATGTAGATACCGCGAGGCTGGTCTATTTTAGTTACTTTCATAGCATAATGTCTTACGGTATATTACTATGGGGAAGGGCTGCAGACATTCAGTCAATTTTTATTCTGCAAAAACGAGCCATCAGAGCGATATACAATCTTCGCCGGCGCGATTCTCTAAGGGAACTGTTTAAGGAAATTAACATCATGACGGTACCTTGTCAATATATTTACGAAAACATCATGTACGTGAGAAAGAATTTACATCTTTTTAGTAAAAACAGCGATAGACATAGTTATGTTACTAGAAATAGGGACCAATTAATTCAACCAGGTTTCAGGCTGGCTAAAGTAGCTTCATCTTTTATGGGGTACTGTATAAAATGTTACAATAAAATACCGCCTCACATTCTAGAACTGAATGAGGCGAAATTCAAAACTTTTATAAAACGCACACTATGCAGGCAGGCATATTATAGGTTGGGGGATTACATCGCTGATAAAAATGCTTGGCTCAGCGCTGGTCCAGCTCCACAGTCACTAGGGCACAATAACAAGTTATAAGCAGAAAAGTTCTGAAGTATTGTTGTATATACTCAATTTATTTTTATATTATATAACTGCACAGCACATATGTGAGTACTATGTACCAACTGTAAATCTACCATTTGCTATACCTTTGTGTCGTACGTTGACTTCAGTGTGCCCTGGCAGTTGATAGTGTGTCATGCTCTCTCTAATGTCACTCTGATGGTGGCACATGTGTTGGATCATTCGGTTCCCTTCATGATGGTTGAGCTGAGTGGTGCCGATCCATGTGTCATGTTCGTGAACGGGCGCCATCAGTTGGGATTGGTCATAACTTAGCTGCCTCCGCCTGTTTTTAATTACCTAATTATTGTATTTTTAATTGTTTGTTTTACTGTAGAAGCTTTTAAGTGCGTTACTTTTTTTTTGTTTTTTTTTACATCGTTCTCACATGTATGTATTTTTTTTTTTTTTTTCCAACAAGATAATGTAACCAAATACATGTAAAACACATTTTTTGTAAAAGAGTATGTGTGGAGTTTCTTGTCCATTCTTCTCCACAACAAGCTACATTTCCGAATGGACGGTAGAATCAATTGCCCCCGGTTTCCCAGCTCGGAATTGTCGGGGGTTTGGTGTGGCGGGTTGTCGGGCGCGCGTTGTCTGCTGTGATTGGTTGAATGAATTTTCAACAGCCAATCGCAGCGGATAGCGCTTGCTTGGCAGTTTGTCGCATTGATTCGCCGATGATTTTGAGCTGGGAAACTGGAGGTTAGTATTAGATTCAATTTTTTTTTTTTGACTTTCGAAAGTGCCGCTTAATGGCCTAATTGAATAAATAAATTTTGATTGATTTTGATTTTGATCTTAGGGCCGAAATCATCAGTCGGCTCGGATATCACGGCAGAACCGTCATCCAATTTAGATTTGAGATAGATCAAAATAACCGGGATGATATTATGTCTATCTCCTAAAGATAACCCACACTAACCATTTTTGGGTCAGGACCAATTTATGACGTAATTGCACAACGGAAATCACAATGTGTCACACTGGAATATAAATGATCGAAAACAAAATCGCACAATGGAATGAAAATTATTCACGACATAACCTACAAGTTACAACAAATTCAAAAAAAAAACAGCGGCAAAAATATTCTTAGGTAGTCAAGCAAGGACATGCGTATTTTACATAGCGTAAAAAGACACCGAGTTGTTAAAGAACAATGGCGAGATTTTAGCTGACTTAAATTTGAGCGTCTGAAAGTGAGTTATATACGAAAGACTTTCTATTAATTGTCTACATTTTTTAAATATATTATTGGGCTGGTTCAAAACGGATAAAAAAAAAACATAATAAATTAAATATATTTGATTTTTTTGTTAATTTCTTTAGCTTAGTGTTGCCATTATATATTTTATCTGCTAAGTGACAAGTAGTAACTATATTAATTAATAATGTAATTAATGTATTTATTGCAGTAAATGAGTTAACAATACAGTTTATGTCTATGTATAGATGTTCCTCGCAGGTAGGTAAGAATATTGTAGTGTAGTAGAAATAAATGAATTACTTATAATTAATGATTGGCAAAAAGACTAGTATCCAAGTTTAAAAAATATAGCTTAGTTGTTGACGAGGACGACGACCTTGTGATAAACGTCAAAGTCGCTTAGTTTAAATAAATATACTCTTTCCAAAGAGTATATTTTACATTTCATGCTGAAATAACTAGGTAAGGGAAATGCTAATGCGATATTCCCCTTTTACTGCCACGAAATTGAATAATATTACCTATTAAACACATTATTAAAAGTTACCCAGACATAACCTACAAAAGTTTATGACTGGATATCTATTATTCTCGACATTCTCGAACAAAAATTCTTGCACAAACTAATTCAGAACATCACCCTGAGTTAAACCAGATATTTTTCATTTAAAGACGTAGGAATTTAATCTCTGCTAAAAAATGTATGGGCACTTGCCATTGTTCTTTCTACATAATATTGATTCTAAAATGGTAGATTTAGTTTTTTTTGAATCTATATATATAAAAGAAAGACGGGTTTGTTACAACACTTATAACTCGAGATCTGCTGGACCAATTTACATGGTTTTTGATTCGTTGGATTTGTCTCCGCCCCGAATAGCAGAATACATCTTTAAAACGTAGGGTAGGTAGGTAGGGAAGGTAGGGTAGGGTAGGTAGGTAGCCAGTTGACGGGAGCGAAGCCGCGGGGGTCAGCTAGTGTTATATATATTTCACTAATCTCCTTCCAAAAAAACCATAAAAATGAGAAATAATTATTGATAGCATGCATCTCCTCGTAAAGTGTTCATTAATTATTTTTTTCGTACTAACACTAATGGATAGACAATTTAATAACGAACATTTTTGCAGTTTTTTTTTTTTCAAAAAACCAAAATTCGATTTTATAAAGATTTTATTCTAAAATCTGGGCGTATTCACTACTGTAATTCATGCGCCACCAGTGCCGCTAGACCAATAGGAATGCTCATATCGCATGCCGATTTTTGGTCAGGGTACCGTCTTAATCCTTATCCAATGAAATACGTTAGAAACGTTTGTTACTTAATATTATTAACCTCGTAGGACCGTTGGTTTTTGGTTTCGGCCGTAATTTATATCAACCTAAATTTAAGTTGATATAAATTACGGCCCACTGTACTAAAAATAGGTGCAAGTAAACCAACCAACGGTCCTTCGAATGTATCTAACGTATTTCATTGAATCGATAATCCTCATCATCATTATCGTCTTCATTATCTTCAAACTCGGATATGTCCAGATCAAGCAGATTATCTATAGCTTCGTCGTTCATGGCATAAAAAGTAAAATTAAAGTAAACACCCACCGTCTTATTAATAAACGTGGACTAAGGTAAGATTAACTTTATTCCAAGCATTAGGTTGGTACTCACAAATGTCCGTATTATGAAACACGGAATAAGGAGGGATGGTTTTATATTAATCTGACTCTAGTCTCGGACTAAAAGTTACACCATGCTGCTAGCTAGTTTAAGGTTGGACTAAGAGTGTTTCCATGGCAACTACAAAATTATTATGTTTGATTGACATTTTGTTCGCTGTACAGAACAATGGCGAGATTTTAGCTGACTTAAATTTGAGCGTCTGAAAGTGAGTTATATACGAAAGACGTTCTATTAATTGTCTACATTTTTTTAATATATTATTGGGCTGGTTCAAAACGGATAAAAAAAAATCATAATAAATAAAAAGTTATTTGATTTTTTAGTTAATTTCTTTAGCTTAGTGTTGCCATTATATACTTTATCTGCTAAGTGACAAGTAGTAACTATATTAATTAATAATATAATTAATGTATTTATTGCAGTAAATGAGTTAACAATACAGTTTATGTCTAAGTATAGATGTTCCTCGCAGGTAGGTAAGAATATTGTAGTGCAGTAGAAATAAATGAATTACTTTTAATTAATGATTGGCAAAAAGACTAGTATCCAAGTTAAAAAAATATAGCTTGGTTGTTGACGAGGACGACGACCTTTTGATAAACGTCAAAGTCGCTTAGTTTAGATAAATATACTCTTTCCAAAGAGCATATTATACATTTCATGCTGAAATAACTAGGTAAGGGAAATGCTAATGCGATATTCCCCTTTTACTTCCACGAAATTGAATAATATTACCTATTAAACACATTATTAAAAGTTACCCAGACATAACCTACAAAAGTTTATGACTGAATATCTATTATTCTCGACATTCTCGAACAAAAATTCTTGCACAAACTAATTCAGAACATCACCCTGAGTTAAACCAGATATTTTTCATTTAAAGACGTAGGAATTTAATCTGAGCTAAAAAAATGTATGGGCACCTGCCATTGTTCTTTTTTAGTTTAAAATAAATACATTGTATTTATATTCACAATCATTCCATATTTTTATGTGAATCCCTTCTTATTCTAGTAATATATCAAAATAATACAGCGTAAGACCAGACAGGAAACAATTTTTCAGGCATTGGCATGAAGGAGATGTGGTTATCTATCAAAGCACTACGAATATTAAATACTAGCTGACCCAGCAAACTTTGTTATGCCATAAAAAGACCAAACATTTATCTACCCTACCTTACACTACCTACCCTACCCTACCCGATCCTACACTATCCCTACCCTACCCGACCCTACACTACCCTACCCGACCCTACACTACCCTACCCTACCCTAACCTACACTACCCTACCCTACCCTACCCGACCCTACACTACCCTACACTACCCTACCCTACACTACCCTACCCTACCCTATTATGCTCGGCTCCTATTGGTCGTAGCGTGATGTTATATAGCCTATAACCTTCCTCGATAAATGGACTATCCAACACAAAAAGAATTGTTCAATTCCAACCAGTAGTTCCTGAGATTAGCGCGTTCAAACAAACAAACAAACTCTTCAGCTTTATAATATTAATAGTATAGACTAGCTGTCCCACGCGGCTTAGCTCCCGTCAACTGGCTCCCTACCTACCCATCTACCCTACATATATTATTGTTACGTAACTTAAACCGTGTACGTAGCGCACGCAACGGAAGCTCTTAAAATGGAAATATGTTTCCCGTTTTTGCAACATTTTTCATTTATGCTCCGCTCCTAAACTGTATGACAGCTATCTTTTTGTCCGGTAAAATCTACTTTTTTATTCTACTTTAAGTCATCAACTTTCTTTATTTCTTCGGAGTAAGCAAGTAATACGCCATTTTTATTAATAAGACGACCGTCCTAAAATTATGACACACAAGTTTACAAAAGAAAAACCGGCCAAGTGCGAGTCGGACTCGCGCACGAAGGGTTCCGTACTTGGTAAATTGCGGTTTACGATTTAGGACGTATTAAAAAAAAAACTACTTACTAGATCTCGTTCAAACCAATTTTCGCTGGTAGTTTACATGGTAATGTACATCATATATTTTTTTAAGTTTTATCATTCTCTTATTTTAGAAGTTACAGGGGGGGGGACACACATTTTACCACTTTGGAAGAGTCTCTCGCGCAAACTATTCAGTTTAGAAAAAATATATATTAGAAACCTCAATATCATTTTTGAAGACCTATCCATTGATACCCCACACGTATGGGTTTGATGAAAAAAAATATTTTTAGTTTTAGTTTCAAGTATGGGAACCCCCAAAATTTATTGTTTTATTTTTATTTTTGTGTGAAAATCTTAATGCGGTTCACAGAATACATCTACTTACCAAGTTTCAACAGCATAGTTCTTATAGTTTCCGAATAAAGTGGCTGTGACATACGGACGGACAGACAGACAGACAGACAGACATGACGAATCTATAAGGGTTCCGTTTTTTGCCATTTGGCTACGGAACCCTAAAAACCGAACTGACAACAACAACAACAACAAACCGACCTTATTTTGGAACATAGTTTTTATCGTTCCTATATTTACTGGATTAAAATGACTATTCTAAAAAAAACTGCGTGGGAACAAAATAAAACATGTCCACAACTATTTGCAATAAAATTCAGACAACAACACCATGCATTTCCATTTAAAATATACTCTGTGGTTGCCATGCAATGATTAAAAAGTTATGAAAAGATTTAATAGTATTTCCACGAGACTACAAACAATTCCGACTTCCGAGTTCAGACGAGATGAAACGTCAAAAATACAGATTCTAGGTTCTAAAATGTCAAGTTGACATTGTCAAAATTAGAGATGCGTTCAAGGTTAGTAATTTATTGAAAGCAGATTTAAATTGGCGGGTTTATTTAAACCAAAAAATAGTTTTAAATATCATATCTTAATTCTAGGTCGCTGGGCCCTAAATTAATGATTTAAAAAACTGGAAAAGTGCGAGTCGGACTCGCACACGAAGGGTTCCGTACCATAATTGCAAAAAAACGGCAGAAAAAACATGTTTGTTGTAGGGGAGCCCCACTTAAATATTTATTTTATTCGGTTTTTAGTATTTGTTGTTATAGCGGCAACGGAAATACATCATCTGTGAAAATTTCAACTGGCTAGATATCATGGTTTATGAGATACAGCCTGGTGACAGACAGACAGACAGACGGACAGACAGACAGACAGACAGACGGACCGCGGAATCTCAGTAATAGGGTCCCGTTTTCACCCTTTAGGTACGGAACCCTAAAAACTGCCTAGGGCCGGAGCACCTACATAATTATTTTTGTCATTAAATTATGTCGTTGAGCCCTATGAGGTTAGTGCCCTCGGCAATCATCGTATTTCCGAATACAACCGAATGCTAATTTCCATGTCCATCACAGAGTACTTTTTTTTATATATGAAATAGAGGTCTATCTCCGCTACAAAATTGAGAAACGGAAAGTGTCGCCCTCTGGATACAGGTTTTGAAACTATTGCCAACATACTTGTTTTAATAAATTTTAGGGAACAAAAAGTGCCACGGTTCGCGAGAATCGAACCAGAATTCATTTGTATGTCAGTCTGACGCTGTACGAATAGGCTATTCAGACGTTGCTAATAAGAATGAAAATTAAGATTACTTGCTGGTACTTATTTCAAATTGTACATCATGAATACCGCCATCTCTGTGCTGGTTGTCTAGTTAACGTACGATATAATAACGACAAATTAAAATGTCATTTATATGTATGGAGTGGCAATACTTTTGGTGTCCAACCTAATTTTATACACTTATATTAGAACAATTACTCGTTTGCCACTATTAAGATTGTCACCCCTGATGTCCATCAATTATTAGATTTATCGTGTGATGTGTCGATGTTAAATTATATAGAGCTGCAAAAATAGCAGCACTAGCAGCTTTCCTCCCATTTTTAAAATAAATTACTTTAAGAGCAATTTACAACTCTATATACTTCCAAGTTGATTGAGATATAAATCCGACGACTGACGAAACACGAAGTTTTCCCGAGGGACATTTAGAAAATGTTTGTACTGTACATATAATTGTACAGAACTGTATGTTTGTTTCAATTAATAAAAATAAATAATGCTTTTAAAATAATTATAATCTAAAAATATTGATCTAAATATTCTTATTCTTTCTTTAACGTTGTAATACTCAATACTTTGAGTAATTTTATTTCAATGTTTATTCTTATGCTTAAATTTAATAATAAAAATAAATTAATAAGAATAATATGTTGTCTGGACTCTGGACTGAAATAATTCAAAACGCCCAGTTACTGAGAATTGTGGCGTATTTAAAACCAAATTTGAATAAAAAAGACCTGCAACCACAGACATAAATCAAAATAGATAACGCAAGTCCCTCCATCTGTATGAAAACCAAGCGTGCCACTTTTTCACAAACAATTTTACTTACCAATTAAAGAAAACATTTCCAATGCCTCGGCCAACTTTTTCTATACATTCTTTACAGCTCAACATGGCAAAAAAGGCATTTTTATAGATTTCGGTGGATTTCCGGTGCCGATAATGCTAAATGAAAAGCTCAGATTACGATCATTGATCGTAACTTTACTTCGTTTTTTGGCACGGGAACTACATACAATCGCGTCATCTAGTTAGATTTTATGTCTGTGCCTACAACGGTTTAAGCAACAGGGTGGGTATGTCATACCCTGATAGGCATAGCATAATCATATTCCTAATGTTCCCACAGCTGGGAAACAGGCCTCTTCTCCGAGAGAAGGAATAGGCTTTAATCTACCTAGCAAAGCCCAGTGCGGTTTGGTAGATGTCACATATCTTCGAATTTTTAGTTCTAGGACATGCCAATTCCCTTACAAAGTTTTCCTTCACCGTTTTGAGAGAAATGGCGATGAGATGAATTAAACAAAGTAATGCGCCTTTTTGGGTTTGAACACACGACCTACGACTCGTAAGTTGGGGGCTTACCACCTACTCTCTGACAGGGATGCAGTGGGTTAAACTGCACTTCGATCAGCCATTATACCCAATTCTCTCAATATCAGCGTATCTACGACATTTTCATCAACTTCCTGATCCGGATGGTGTATCAAATGCAACAAGATCCTGGGTTTACTATTCCCCTCCCATTTACAGATAGCACAGATGAATAAAAACTTCTTGGACGGTTGCCGTCTCTCTTTCTTCTTAACTCCGTGTACTTCCAAACGATGCTGGTCGTATATTCGTCCGCAGAACATTTTTTTACATTCTGGACATCTGAAAAAGAGAAATAAGTACGTTTTGGGGATACTTTCACTGTGCGTGCAGCTAAGGAGTTGAATTTTTTGGTGGAGTCTCGTGTTTCCTGATAGCTACAACCTACGGGTATTTAAGTCTAGAGTGAATAGATAACTTAAAGGCATGCATGACTCCATCGTCGACCAAATCATCATTTAACATCTGGGGGGTGACCACAAGCTCTTAGACTAAGGTTATTTTGAGATCGAGTAAGGGACAGATGTATCTGACTTGTATACATCTGTCACTTACTCGATCTCAAAATAACCTTACTCTAAGAGCTTGTGGTTACCCCCCAGGTGAGATAGTGGTGAAATGGTCACTCAAGAAAACGTCTACCCTAAGCTCCCTTAAGCACTTGCGGTTAAACGCGGGGGCGGCTAACCGTTCGGCTAACCGGTTTTCCATTTTAATATACAACCGCTTGTGATTGTACGCACTTAACCACCAACCGCCTGCTTCGCGGCTGGTCACCGTTCAGATTGCGGCGAGCCGTTGTTGATGTATGTAAGTACGCATAGCGGGACCCTCGACCTTTGCACACCACCTAATTATTTAGTCCTCATTTTGTGCTTCCCAAATTATTTGGATTTAGATGTTTTGCTCCAAAGATGTAGGAGTGGAGCTCACTTGAAGCAAACCTACCGCCAGCGAGGCCCTCCTATGTTTAAGAAAATAATGGTACGGAACTTATGTAATTATTTAGTGCATATACCTATTACCTACAGAACAACGATGAGTAAACTAACAATTCGTAAAATTATAAAACAACAATTAGTAAAACTAAAAATCTTGTTTCTGAGTTTCTATAAACAGTACGATTAAAAATTAATTAATTATCATAAGCTAAGGCTTCTAGGGAGTCGAGGGTCTCGCTCTGCGTACGTACATGAGCGTTCCAACCGCTTGACGCAGTTTCATCGCGGTTGGCCACTGAGGCTGTCTGCCGCTATTCCAACCGCGTCAGGCGGCTGACCGCTCAAATAAACTGCCTAAGCGGCCAACCTCTAGTGCGTAAGGAGGCTAACTGTCATCGCTCCTAAGGCTCGTATAGCTGACACAATGCTACTTCAGCTTGCTTATTCTGTAAGACAACTTTAGTTCTCTGCCGGATCAACTCGTTCCGGATTTAATCACTCAGAGAGACAGAGTATCCTACTTCCTTCTAATATTATTAGATGGATGTATGTTTGTTAATCAATCACGCCAAAACGGCTGAATGGATCCGAATGAAATTTGGCACAGAGATAGATTACAGTCTGGATTAGCACATAGGTCTTTTATCCCGATAGACTAGGCATAATTATCGGACAAACTGGTGGTCGGAAGCTAGTATCTTAAACATACCTCTTCTTACTCTTCCGATGAGCATTGTAACTCTTGACACTGCTGAACGTTTCCTTGCAAACAGCACATTCCTTCACAACTTCTTTCCCGTGAGTCTGCTCATGGTGTTTCAAGGCCCTCGCATGTCTAGCTATGAAGCCGCATTGATCACATTTGTGTGGGTTGTCCGGACGGTGGATCAGTTCGTGTTTCTTCGTGTTCTTCTTTGAAACGCTGCGGTAGGAGCAGTGGGAACATTTGTAGGGTTTTATACCTATTAGTGGAGGTTTAAAACGTATTAGGTTCATACACATATCATCAATCATCCATACATTGGTTTAAAATTATATCTACTAATTCTAACTAGCCAAATTAACATTATAAATGTGAAAGTAACTCTTTCTGTCAGTTTGTCAGCTAACGTCTAAATGATTAAAAGAATTTGAATGAAATTTGCCATACAGGTAGATAAGTCCTGGATTAGGACATAGGATACTTTTTTATCCCGGTTGTATGTTCCCTTTGGGTAATTTTCACCCGGGCGAAGCCGCCGGCAGAAGCTGTCTAAGCATACTTCCACACTAATATCTTGAAGGTGGTCGTTTTGCCGACACTTTTCACTCACAAGTGATTCATACTCTTTGCTAATATTATAAATTCGAAGGTCCTCTGTCGTCAATGTTTCTATGTTACTGTTTCACGCCTCAACCATGACCTGGATTAGGTTATAGGATACTTTATATCCCGTAAGTGCATTCCCTTGGGACAATACACTTTCGACTGACACACGTTTTGACATACATTCTGTTCCGGAAATATGGCCACCTGAGGTAATTTTCACCCGGACTAAGCCTCTGGCAAAAGCCAGTACTAGGATACTTTATATTCTGGTTATATGTTCATTTGGCGAAATTTTCACCCCGGCTAAGCCGCTGACAGAAGTTAATAATAAGATACTTTTATCCTGGGCATATGTTCCCTTGGGGTATTTTTCACCCCGGCTAAGCCGCTGGTAGAAGTTAATAATAAGATACTTTTATCCTGGGCATATGTTCCCTTGGGGTATTTTTCACCCCGGCTAAGCCGCTGGTAGAAGTTACTAATAAGATACTTTTTATCTCGGGAATATGTTGTCTAGGGGTAATTTTCACCCGGGTGAAGCCCCTGGCATAAGCTAATACTTTACAAAACGGTCACAAACCTTGATGAATCCGCACGTGCTCTTCAAATAACACCTTATTATAAGTCGAGTAGTCGCACATGAAGCATTGAAAGGGATTCTCGCCTCTATGCATCTTGCGGATATGACGTAGCATCTTCTCTTCCGTCTCGGCCGTGTATCGCTTGCATTCTGGACAACGGATCCGACGAGGCTGGGCTGCGAGGTAGGCTTCTAACGGCGATGGTGATCGACTGGGAGACGAATATTGATTATAATTATTTAAAAAAAAATAGTCGGACGATACATATGCGCGAGCTGGCTGACCAAAACCTGATGTATCCTCCGACTGCACAGCATGATTTTCTTCTTGTTTACGTCTTTTTAGTTGGCTTTTTAAGCAGTCGGGTTTTTTGTTATTTTTAAACATTTTTTTATTTACAACTTTCTAGTTATTAATTTTTTGAATTAGGTATATTTAAAAATAGATGTATTATATATTTTTGTAATCACCTCTTAAACCCTTCATTTTGATACGCCACACGATGGGGTTGGAAGAAAAAGTTCCCTCACAATATGGCACCCAAATCCCGCCATTTTTCTATTTTGCAATTTTAATGTAGCCAGTGACACTCGCAGGGTTAATACGAATCGATTGGCGTAAGAATCATCAAAATCGGCCAACGCGTTTGGTCTCTAGAACGCCTTAAAGGAACAAACATACATACATA
This sequence comes from Orthosia gothica, assembly GCA_949775005.1. Taxonomy (NCBI): domain Eukaryota; kingdom Metazoa; phylum Arthropoda; class Insecta; order Lepidoptera; family Noctuidae; genus Orthosia; species Orthosia gothica. Next base: position 47,890,070 of record OX459034.1, on the reverse strand, counting down.
CTTACATACATAGACTGATAAACACATTACCCTCCTTCGGCAGTCGGGTAATTAACGCTCTATGATGATTTTCTATGTATGATTCGTTCGTTCGGCAAAACCGTAAGGTGGCCTCTGTTGACGTGAAGACACGTTCAGGCGGGCTAACATTAGCAGCTCTTAGTGCAAAGTGTCTGCCTAGCCTTTTCCCAACCATGTTAGGGTGGGTTTCCAGTCTAACCGGATCCAGCTGAGTACCAGTATTTTACATGGAGCGACTGCCTATCTGACCTCCATAACCCAGTAACTGGGTAACACGGTACCTCCTGGCTAGACTGGTGTCAGATATCAGGCTTCTGACTACCCGTAACGACTGTCAAAGATTTTCAAATGACAGTCGGGACCAACGGCTTAACGTGCTTGCCGAGGCACGGAGGAAACTCGGTATGTTGAAATGGTCACCCATCCACGAACCGATCTCGTCAAGCATTGCTTAACCTGGATGATCGACCACAGTGCGGCTGTTATTATTTAGCCACGAGCTCTTCCAGCTCTTAGAGCAATGTAATTGTGCTTGCTCGAAGAGTTCATGGTAGAGCCATTTACGACTAAACTATCGCGTATTAGCGCTATGATCGTTTTCTATTAGGACAACGCCTCAAGCCTGTGACTTGACCAAATCAGAATTCTAGATAAATACGGAGTACATTGCATGCCATTCGTCAAAACAACTTCTGTTTGATTGGTGAATGTCACAATGGCTTGCAAGCTACTAGCACACTTTAGTTCTAGTTATAAGTAGGTTTGTGTATTGGTATTGTCACCCTATTGAGTACGACACAGCTCTAGAACTGAATGAGACGAAATTTAAAACTTGTCTAAAACGTTATAAGTTGGAGGATTACATCACTGATAAAAATGCTTGGCTCTGCTAACAAGTCCACAACCACTAGGGTGCAAAAACAAATGATATGCAGAACATTTTTGTTTTAAAGTATTGTTGGACCTGCTGAAGACATACAGATTATATTTGTATTGTATAAACTCAATATCTTTTAGTAGTATATAACTGCACAGCATGTGTGTGAGTACTATGTACCAACTGTAAATCTACCATTTACTGTACCTATGTGTCGTTCATTGACTTATGTGTGTCCTGGCAGTTGAGTGTGTCATGCTCTCTCTAATGTATCTCTGATGGTGGCACATGTGTTGGATCATTTGGTTCCCTTCATGATGGTTGAGCTGAGTGGTGCCAATCCATGCGTTTTGTTCGTGAACGGGCGCCATCAGTTGGGATTAGTCATAACTTAGCTGCCTCAGCCCTGTTTTTAATTACTTATTGTATTTTTGAATTGTTGGTTTTACTCTAGACGCTTTTATGTGCACGTCTTTTTACATCGTTCTCACATTTTGTAATTTTCCAACAAGAATGATGTAACCAAATACTTGTTATTAAAACTGATGGAAAAGAGTGTCTATGGAGTTTCTTGCGCATTCTTCTCCATAGAGGTCTACTGACGCTTGTGAATGTGCAACTAACTAGATTTATGTTTTGTTTGACAATTCAAAAGTACCTTTTAATGGTTATATTTTTTATGCAAATAAGTTTCTTAACTTACTTACTTACTTCTAACATAACTGCCAATATAGTTGTTATATTTGCGCCATTTGAGGTTTTATGCACAGCAGCCGCCCCAGCACAGCGCAAAGTGCTCAGAAGATGGGATGGCGCAAGGGTGTCGACACATGTTGCATCCCACACCAAAGGCCTACCCTCCTTCCAAGGTATTTTATGGTCATCCCGTCTGGTCTCTTCCCATCGTCACGTGCCATGCCATTGGGTTCTAAAACAACTGGCAGCCCGGCGGTGACAAGACCCCGACATATGATGTCATTAATGCTGCCGTGCTATCCGGCCAGCGCTCCTACTGCAGGATTGGCCATGGTTTCATAGAAATAAGATATTTTGATTTTGACTTACTTATTTTGATCCAGCTTGACTGGTTCAGCCTCACCACTTTCAACTATCGGATACTGCGAGGTGGACGCAACATCTATAAATACTGTGTTAGACAGTTCACTAGTTTCTCCCTCTGCCATGTTATACCTGAAAGAATATTATTTATTTATTGGAACGAAGTTCCTTAACGCGGCTTGCGGTAAGAGTAGAAATCGTCACGTTACGAAAAAGCGTTATGCCACCTTTCGAGACGTCCGGTTCCGTGCGGCGTAATTCCGATACTATCACACCCTTAGAATTACATTGACCAAATTCAAAAAAAGAGTCATTACTGATTTTGCTATGTCTTTATAGTTTTTCTAGCCTGAATTTAGTTATTTTGAAAGAAAGAGTTATCATGATTTTTTGATGTTGATTGGCAACCAAACAAGCAACTGAATGCACTGTATATGCTAAGAGCTACGTCACATTATTTTTAAAACCCTATGAAACTTTGTGAAAGTGTTCTACAGAAAGAGTAGGTACTACAGGTAAAAATAAAAACAATATTAAGCTCCACACACTGGGCTACATTATACAGTTGAGAGCCCTATAAAATCCGATTTTTAAACCCTAACCAAATAAGGAGGATACCTAAATTTTATAAGCTTTGCCAAGTTAAGTGTATATGGCCTACCTAAGGTACTACAGGTAAAACAAAAAAACAATATTAAGCTCCAAACACTGGGCTACATAATATAGTTGTGTACCCTATAAAATCCGATTTTTAACCCTAACCAAATAAGGAGGATACCTAAATTTTATAAGGCCTACCTACCCTAGCAAAGCCAAGCAGTGCATCGGCTTCTGCAAATCCACAAAGTGTAGTGAAACATTACAACTGTAGAAGTTCGAAAATAATTTGGTTAGGCTGAGCCATAACAACATTACTTACCAAAATGAAAGAGATAATCCGGTTAAAGTCCCAATACGAAAGTTTCTTCAACAATAACTTATAGGAATCCTGCCTAAAAATAATAAAATCACGAGTTTAGTTCACCTAGCACAAAAATAAACAAACAAACGCCACAATCATGACATTTTTTTTACCTTAATTTGACATTTGACGTCCTTTGCCTCTAGAGATGGAACAACATATTATTTAGTCGAGTTGCATTTGCTATAGTGCTTAAATGTAACTCGAGCGAATAAATTTGTTTTATCAAATATAGATGAAAAAGTCCGACTTTTGCAGAGCGCGCTTTTAGCAGTTTTAACTAAATTCAAACATATGGCGTTGTATGAGAGTGTTCACGGTGAAGCAATTGTACACGCGGAGCCTATTAGGTAGGTAAAACTAAAAAGAGAAAAATAAAAAAACTTTTTTGCAAAAAATACTACCGACTTCCAAATGAATAACTACAAAGTGAAGAATAACTTTATTTTTGGAAGTCGGTGTCCATATCGCAAATAATTCTTCCAAAAATAAAGTTATTTTTCAGTTTGTAGTTTTTCATTTGGAAACCGGTAGTATTTTTTTGCAAAAAAGTTTTATATTTTTTTGTAAGGTATTGTAATAAGTAAGTATATTTTATAGATCGATACTTACATACTTACAATACGTTTTCAATTCAAAGTATAAGTATTTTAAAATTGTACTAAAGGTACGATACTTTTAACGCACAGAGCATACAGGTGCCTTATCCCATACAATGAAACCGTGCCAACGTAACTAGCGTTGTTCGTCTGATTAAACTGATTATTTTTTGGCACTGATCATGTGCGGTTCCGTTCCACGGCGATAGATAGATGGTGTTAGAAGCGACTTGCAAGTAAAAGGGTTTACTCGGTTCGAGAATATATTTTTCTTTAAATACAGTGAAGGTTTGTTTTATAGAATTTTTTGCACGTTTTTACAGTTTAATTACACAAAAAACAATCGTTTGAAATTCTGCCGAAATTTAAAACCATCCATTGGAATCAATTTGAAATGATCCGTTCAATCTTTAAGAGCCCAATATTCCATAATTTTGTGCTTAGGAGAGTTGATTAAAAAAGAACATACAATTTTTAAGTTCAATTTCAGAAAATGTAAATTTTACACACAATTCTTTATCAAATCGGTGCATACCTCGCCATCTGGTAATATTTATTTGAACCAAATTTTCTTTCTTAGTGCCGCTGGGTCCCCGTGCTAGCATAGTATTAGGTAGATACGAGTACATCCATATATTCTTATTTGGCAACAGAAGTTTTATTATTGTAACGTAACTTAGAACCTATTTTGATAAAACAGTTGTATGCGAAAATGCGACTGAACATCTTAACACCAAATAGACCAAGAGCAAGATTTAATGTTTTCAAAGTAGATTAAGGTACTCTAACCTATATTAAACAGATATTTAATTGAAAATTTATCTCTCTCTGGCATTTCTAAGGACTTTAGACCGATAAAATTAGATGTACACATATTAATAAAAATATTGTTTCTTGGCTATTTTTCGTAAACTTTTCGATCTAGGTCTTTGACTATACCTTAAAAGTTGAACTCATTTTTCTAAACTAAGACCCGACTAAATCTGTGACTTGGCGACTAATTTCGACTAATTAGCGACTTAATCTGGGAAAAAACAGATCTTCGATATGTGCCCTAATTTGTAACCGACTTACCAAAAAGGAGGAGGTTACTCAATTCGAATGTATATATGTTTCTTTTAATGTGTGTTCGTGGATAACATCGTCGTTTATGAACCCATTTCGATGATTCTTTTTTTGTTGGCAAGGAAATATTCCAAGGGTGGTACCATGATAAGGAAATCAGGGTCTGATGATGGGCTCTTAGAGAAATCGAGGGAATCCCTCAAATTTTATAAGCATACTTATAGCGATTTTGGTATTATCATCAATAATGCAATCGTTTGCGCTCAGAAAGTCTCATTTGGTGAAGTGGATTGAACTGATGAATAAGACCAAAATGGCCACTGGAACTCCGAAATAAAACAATGTATCCTAGTTGTGTTTTAGGCTTATTGGAATTATCATGAGATGTAATTTGGCTATAAATGCTTACCAAAACTAAAAAGAGGAAAATAAAAAACTTTATAACAAAAAAACAAACCGACTTCCAAAACAAAACACTACAAAGTGAACAATAACTTTCTTTTCCTAAGTCGGTGTCGAATAAAGAAGAATAAATAAAGAATAAATTTATTAGATAAGTTTACATTCAAGTGGATTGATTGAAGTGGATTGACGGTAAACATTGGGTACAAAAGACACCAACTTCGGAAAAGAAAGTTATTTTTCACTTTGTAAAGTTTTGTTTTGGAAGTCGGTTTTAATTACCTTATTATAACGATTTTATAAGCCTTTGAAAATAAGTGGGCCTTCAAGGGTGCCTGTACCTTACAAACAATCATGTAGGCTTTTATAATATTACTAATTCTTAATACTATGTACCTACATACCTAGCTCTACCACCTTCTTACCAAATAAATGCAATACAAAATAAAATGTTGAGTACCTATTGTTTGAAATAAGTAATTTGGTAACTTTTTTAGGGAGTACCTAAAGAGTCGAAGGAAAAAACGTCTTTTAATCAGAAACATTGCTCTGGCTAGTAGTTATATCCAGAATTCTATTAGATATGTAAAATAACTGTTTTCGTCCTAAAACAAATACGTAGCACAATACTAAGGGCGACACTCTTAACGCCTCTGGCCCTTGTGTCCCTGAAATAAATTCAGGATCCGCCCATGGGTACAGCAATGAGCAAAGAAACTGGGCCAAAAACGTTTTGACTGAAAAAAAGGATCTACTGTCGAAAGTTTCTGTTGCCTATCCAGTAATTTAAAAAGCAACACAACAATCAATTTATTGATCTAAATTACATGAAATCTGCAGGATTTTTAGGGTGTTCTTTGCGCCATTTGGCCATCTCCTCATGATATTCCTGATAGTCTTGATTTTGAACATAAGTGTACGTTTTATCTCCCTCTTTTCGTAGGACTGGTTTGGCTGGGTCCTCATCCTCTGATTTGGGTGAGTCTTCATTATCTGTTTTGGCTGAGTATTCATCCACTGGTTTAATCCACCTCTGATCTTCTGGAAGTCTTTCTATAGACTCGCGATCACTATTGTCGTTAGAATCTTCAGTTCTGAAAACACCGCCATCGCCGTGTAAATATGGTTTGTCAGATTCAGAAGGCACTTTGTTCTCTTCGACGTTGTCTTCGCCTTTAACGTAACCAAGAGCCTTTAAAAGTTCATTGCTCTCCTTCGTTTCAATTTTTTGCGTTACTTCTTCAGGTTTATCCAACTCTGCGTCCAAACTTGAAGGGTGTTCTTCTATTGCGTTGCCCGGTTGACTTGCCTTTTGTTCTACGATAGACAGTAAGAGAGAATTATTTATTGTTGTTACAGGGATTACGAATTAATGAAAAATTATGAAAAAGGTCTCTCGTAATGTGTTATATTTCTTTAGATATTAAAAATCTTTCTATCAAGTCTATGTTGTCCCACTCTTAAACATTTATATCTTTTGCCGGGTCAGCCTTTTCGGTAGAAGTTGAGATCGTGACGCCATCTTCAACTTGGTCTGCCCATGTAGTCTGACGTTTAATGGGATCCTTTCGGATTTGCGGTTTATGTTGAATATTACAATAATAATTTAACAAAGCTATTCATTTGCAAGATAAAATAAAACTAGAATGATATATAAATAATAATATATAATACTAGTTGGCAGATATAAATATAAATATCGTTTATGTTGAAACTCGTAAGCATACTTTATATAGTAACACCGTTCCCATCACTATTTTAGTATTGGCAGGATGCGCCCATCACTAACTAACTCTCTCGATATCCGTACCTTGCAACGCATAGAAAATGGATGTGGATGTAATGTATAATTTAAATAGATGTCCTAATTGATTAGATTTAAAATAAAATAATAATAATTTAGATGAATAAATCTATCTATCTCTATATATCTGTATCTAAATAAAAAGCATGAATCTCCTTACATTGATCCTGATTAAACTGGTAGAAGCGTTCAAGATTTGTTTTCATCGGCGGACACTGCAAACCCTTACCCTTGCCTTCAACCGCCTTCAACTTTATAGTCTTCAAAATATTCAGAAACAGAGTACCTACCTATGAGGTCTTTTCCGTCTCCCTTTTGTATTTGTATAAAGGTTTGTTTTTGTTTTTAGAATTTTCAATTGTATATATGTTTGAAGTGGACTGTATTGGTTGTTCGGTTGGAGTCTCGTTGAGGAAATGAAAATACTATCGTGATTCGTATCTTCAATTCCTTGTTACTCCTTGTAGAGTGGAAGACCGACTGTGTCTCTGCCTACAAGCGGGCCGGCTTTTATACAAAAACCGCTCGGCGAGAACAATGGCGCCCCTACTTTGCAACTGTATTCAAGCATGGCACCACAGAAATGCCGATTTTATAAAACTTATCTTACTTAAATATACACAAGTTATACATTTCCTTAATCTACATACTTAATTCTACATAGGAAAAATATAAAAGGTGTACAAAGGTAAACACAAAAATCTTAATCTAGATTCCTCCTTACTCCAAGTATTAAACTATGACAATATACATAATCTTATCTAATTAGCTACCTTTTCTCTAAATCTTATGTATATTTCAAGTTTTATTATACTCCTACTCTAAAATTCACATGGCACATACATGTGTCATTTTACACACGTGGTCAAACACGTGGTCATTTCGTGAACATAACGTGGTCATTTATTTTTTTAACAAAGAAGAAAACTGCGAGACAATCCTAACTAACTATCTACCTTTTCTCTAGTTCTTATACACATTACAAGTGTAGATAGCTTTACTCACATGGCACCTACGTCAATCCTACTTTAAATATGCACGTGTTAATTTCTAAGTTACAAGAAAGCTAAGAGACAATGCTTACGGTACATTGTGTCCGGCCCTACCAGGTAGATACATTACAAGGGACGGAGTTCGTCTTATTTTCTCACGCCGCTTCGCGGCATGTGGCCATCCTTTCATACAAATTTTAATTACGGTCGGAATATTAGTCGGGCCCGAAACATTAAGCATTGATTTTAAATTACATTTTATAACATTGAAAAAGGCCGACAGAAGATCTATATTGCTGCTATTCATAGACCCGCTATAAAAACAGGCAATTAAGGAATTTAGCGTGGGAAGTGTTCATTTCTAAAATTACCACGTGAGCTGTTGTCGTTTACAATGTTAATAAAAGTACTACTCAAGTACCTACCTACATTAATATAATTTTGAAGAAGTTCATTTTGAAGTGAAACTTTTATGACTTGTTTCGATAGTTGGACTCGCAGAACAGGAAAAACGCCTTCTTCTTCTTCTGTCTTTCTCTAATTTGTGGTTGGATCATAAGTTCTCAGTGGTTGGACGAGAATTGAGAGTGAACTATCGAGGACGCGTCACGTCTATAAGCACGTTACAATTACATGGGAGAGAAGAAAGTTATATCTTTCTTCTCCTTCCTACTCTTACGCTAAATCTCTTATAATCGCTTGTATATCTAATTATCACACGCAAATTTATATTATTATGTGCATTCGATACCTTTAAGTTCTGGTCCCAAATTTGGATCTGCATGTAAGTTTGTTTCTTGCAAATGATTTTTCTGGCTGCTTTCGTTTTGTGCGTCATCCGTTAAACTTTTAATTGTAACCATTTTAGTAACTTTTGTCTGCTCAACATCTTTTGTGTATTCTCGTAAACCTTTTTTTTCGTCGATTGATTCTAATTTCACATCGTGTTTGTTTAGTTGTGTTCCATTTTGGTTGGACGAAAGGCGTTCTGCTTCGTTAAGCTTGCCATCAATGGGTTCTATTGTCTTATTATTATTGTCTTTATTTGGTTTGGACCTGCCTCCATTCGTAACGTTCGCGTGGACAGGATCTCTATGATTTTTAAGATTCTTCTTGAGATATTTGTATTTAAGTTTGAGGTTTTCTGATAGAGCCATTGATTCGTTCATGACCGCTTGTGGGTCGATCTTTCCTATAAAACCTTTTATTATTTCAGAACGGCTCCTTCCAAATTCCTTTTCGTGTTTTTGGTCTGCTTGGGCCTGAGTGTTGTGTGCAGAAACTTTTACTATTTCCATACTGTTCCTTTCGTATTCCTTTTCGCGTTTCTCATCTGATTGGGCCCGAATATTTAGTGGTACACTTTTAGTATTACTGAAAACTTTATTCACACGGCTGGCCCTTTCACCACGAGCCTGATCTACATCTATATGCTTAATTTTGTTGGCAGCTTTTTCCGCCAATTTTTCAGCCAGCTCATCAAACTTATCAGATGCGAGCAGTTGTCTTATAAAACCATCAATATCATACATCCCGTTTCTTAATAATCTTTGCCTTTTTGTGAAGGCCCACATTTTTATGTTACATAGATGCACTAAAACTGGAAATTAAAAAAATAATAATCAGTGATGTTGTAAAATCTTAACTGATCTCGCAGTTTGACATTGAACTTCAGTTTCTAGTAAAAGTTTTGCCAATGGTCAAGCACATTAGAATTCAGGAATTTGTAGGGCTATTTGCCAGCTTGTATTTACAGTCTTCTTAATTCGAAAAAAAATATAACAGTAGAAGATGGTTAACTTACAAAAATAATGTAGAATCACATATTTCATTTTAGTTTTTTTTAACTACTTATAGCAAGGTTGAAACTTTTTGATTTCCGTTAAACGAACGAGAGAGCATAAAAATAATAAAACCCATACAAAAATAATTGTATTCTGTGATAAGGCGCACCGACTTATAGCTAGTAACACGCATGAGTGCATTAAAAGTTAGTGACTGGTTGGGTTGTGTTTTCACTGTTTTCTGTTTATGGTAGTTTTTGACACATAACTACTCCAGAACAAAATTAAGATCTCTGAAAAACGAAAAATACGGTTTGAATTAGATCATTCATGGTCTTGAACACTGGGGAGCTCATAGGCCTGCCAAATCATAATTTAATATTTATTTGTGCATTTCCAATCATCATCATCATCATATCAGCCGAAAGACGTCCACTGCTGGATATAGGCCTACCCCAAGCGTCGCCACATTGACCGGTCCCTTGCGTCTCGCAAGCAGCGGATCCCCGCAACCTTCACTAGGCATCGGTCCACCTGGTGGGAAGCCTTCCAGTTCCAACGCAACGTCTGCCAGTTCGCGGTCGCCACTCCAGAACTTTTCTGCCCCATCGACCATCCGTTCTGCGAGTAATGTGCCCTGCCCACTGCCAGTTAAGTTTGGCAATTCTTTGGGCAGTGTCGGTAACCCTGGTTCTCTTGCGGATCTCTACATTTCTGATTCGATCACGCAGGGAAGCTCTCCATTGCCCTTTGAGTGACTGTAAGCTTTCTTATGAGGCCCTTTGGAAGAGACCACATCTCAGAGCCATACGTCCTCACTGGCAACACACACTGGTCATAGACTTTTGTCTTGAGACACTGTGGTAAGTTGGACGAGAAGATACCGCGGAACTTCAGAAGCTCCGGTTTGGCGGATACGATCCTGCCATCATTTTAATTGTATTTTATTGTGTTTAATTGTATGTTATTAGAATTTTGGTTGTATTAATAATTGTATGATTGATTGTATTTAAAGGATTTTTTAATTGTAATATTTTATTGTATATAATGGGATTTTTTATTGTATTTCTATAAGTCTAATATCTTTGTGGTAGTAACATCGCATTGGCGATATTATAGCTGTTAAGGTGTTACTTACATAATTTTGAATAAATAATTAATAAATAATTATCGGTCTTCAGTTTTGTGAGCTGGTTCAGCACAATAGACAGATCTCTTGCAAAGACCTTGGAAAGTCTATAACTAGTCGTCGTGGTGGTGTGGCGAGGTTGGGGCGTAGACCTGTATGACCTTCAGCGAATATCTTGAGGATATTCTGGGTATAGGGACGCCACCCTGGTCGACACACTCTCGATCTTCACCACGTTGTTGACAAGAGACTTGTGGACGATAAACCCGACACCACCCTGGGACTGCCGGTGAGGGTCTCAATTTCCGAGAGGGTGACCTCTCGGAAATTGAGCAGGTTACCGGATTTGAGGATTATCGTGTCCGCCCGCTCTCTTCGGACTTCAGATATCCCTTTATTACTCCATCGTATCCTGCTCAATTCTTCCTCGAGTTCGGCTATCTTCTCGTCGATCCGGCTCGAGGCCGTTTTGTAATTGTGGCGTTCTGGGTGTGATTTGCCCCCCCCCCCAAAAATGGGGTAAATGTAACAAATAATCCATCATCTCGTTTTAGAATGAATGATGACATCATTAAACAGCAAAATTTGCAGCATTATATGGGACAATCTGAGAGATTTTATATAATATTAGTTAAGTCCCTAAAAATAGCCGAATATTTTTTAGGCCCTTAAAAAAGCCCAACATGGACATTTTTACCCTATATTTGGGGCTAAAAGCCCTAAGTGGGCAAGGCTGCGTGAACCAACTGCCGTCCGGTCGGTCTGGCGAACCTGTTCCACCAGCGTGTGTAAGCGAGAACGGATTTGTGGGAGGAGTTAGTCCGGCCGGACCAAATCCGGTCCACAGTAAAAATATACAAACAGTATGGAAACTACCTACAAACGCTCGAAACGGTAAGAGTAACGGTACACTCACACAAACGTCCGCACCGGCGAGACCGCTCGGGCACTTTAGAGGTAATGTCAGTACTAAGTGCCGCGTCGCGATGAGTGGTCACGTATTTTTGTGTTAGTGTGCCGTTTCGAGCGTTTGTAGGTAGTTTCCATACCGTTTGTATATTTTTACTTCGTGCGCGAGTCCGACTCGCACTTGGCCGGTTTTTTCATAGGGCCCTGAATACCGCGTAGTGTAATACCCCTTTAAGCGCTTATTACAGTACACGGTATTCAAGGCCCTGAATACCGTGTCCCTGAATGTTACGGTCGCTATTTTGGGGAACCTAACTCCCTAAAATTTAAAACACCACCTTATATGAAGGTTTAGGGCACTACATACCGTGTAGTGTAATAAGCATTTTATTATTTCCGGTTTGGGCGTTGTGTGGCCAGACTATGAAAGTGGCATAAAGCGCGTAAAAGAAAACGTAATTTCACGAACGATTGGGTAACCCTTCCATTCGCCAGTTAGGCTATTTCAAGTACTAAGTTTCTTTGATTAATGTGTAATTGTAATTTATATTTTTAGAATGTTTTAGCTTTTTGCCTAAAAAAGTACCAGATTTAGGATGAATTTATAGTGCATTAAACGGCAACACTGTTGTCGTTTGTCGGCTCATAGCACTACCTCATTGGCTCATAGGCCAGTGTAGTCAGATTGGGCGAGTTTTCGCCATTTAGGATACTCAGGAGGGTGCCGCGGCGACTAATTTTTAAGATTGGCGACTACCTCAGAAAAAAAAATGGGCGATTTTAGGTGATTTCGGAATGAGACTGTCTAATACAACATTATCTGAGGAATTATGAAAATAACTGGGAATCAAATGGAAAATTAAGAAATTCTGTTTTTTTTTTTTATTTTTTTTTTATGGTTCTGGAATCATTAAAATTCATATTAGCTTGTAGTGTGATCAAGAAACAATGGAAATTGAAGTTTCGATGAATGTTTCGTGGTTTTAGTGAATAGCGGTCGTCTTGAGATTCTATAAATGGTAAAACATTACAAGGATTGTTGGGCTAAAAAATTGTTAAAAGTAGGCACCTTTATTCAAGTTTTTTATCTACTTGTCAGATATTTTGTAAAAAAATATGTGAAAAATAAATAAATGGTTAATTAATAAAATATTGTTCTGTTCTTTAAATCCATGATTACATTTTTAGGGTTCCGTACCCAAAGGGTAAAAACGGGACCCTATTACTAAGACTCCGCGGTCCGTCTGTCTGTCTGTCACCAGGCTGTATCCCATGAACCGTGATAGCTAGACAGTTGAAATTTTCACAGGTGATATATTCCTACTGCCGCTATAATAACAAATACTAAAAACAGAATAAAATAAATATTTAAGTTGGGCTCCCATACAACAAACGTGATTTTTTTGCCATTTTTTGTGATAATGGTACGGAACCCTTCGTGCGCGACTCCGACTCGTTTTTGGCCGGTTTTCTAAATGAACTGTCACTAAACAAACTCAACAAAATTTTAGTGTGTAGCTGATTAGAGATTAATAAAATGGTTACAAATTATTGCTTTTTATAAAGAAATGAATGAAGATTTTTTTATATAAAGTAGCTACATGGATTTTTAGTTGTTTATTTTTTGTGTAAATTTTGATGTAAGTAGATAATAAATAACAACAATATCAATCAAAATTTACACATTTTTTGGTGTAGGTAGATAAAATTAATAAATTCAAATAACAAAAACCGGCCCAGTGCGAGTCGGAATCGCGCACGAAGGGTTCCGTACTTGGTAAATTGCGGTTTACGATTTATGACTTATTAAAAAAAACTGGCCAAGTGCGAGTCGGACTCGCGCACGAAGGGTTCCGTACCATTATCGCATAAACGGCAAAAAATCACGTTTGTTGTATGGGAGCCCCACTTAAATATTTATTTTATTCGGTTTTTTGTATTTGTTATTATAGCGGTGTACGGTGCACGTACATGGGTTTTAAAATTGTTAAGTAAGTAAGGAGTTGTGCAATAAGTAGGCTCGCACCTTTGCACTTACACGTGCGACCTACATTAGATTTCATGACAATCATGCAGCAGCAGCAAGCAGAGCATTGATGATGCATTTGTATCAATACTTAATTTAGTGTTCTAATAGACGCGGTTTGGGTCGGACAACTTGCATTTTTATTTCTTGATTCCAGCCCGTTGGCACTCATTGACATTTTACATTACACTGACATTTGCATTGCATTTACAGTAATTAATGTTAAGGTGTATTTGCATTTGCACCCTACATTATATTTTTTTGGTCCTTCGAAATTATTGCAAGTACCGTACAGTCCGATTTATCGGTCAGCAAAACGTCGCGTGTGATTTGTGTCTTGATCGAGTGTTGCCGTCCAGAAGCAGTAGCAGCGATCCAGGTTCCAGAGCGACGCGTTGCATCAGCGTAGAGGGAGAGTTCCTGTGTTTCAAGTAAGATCGTTCATTTTTGCTTACTTCATTAACAATGGAGGGTTTAATCGCGCGTCAGGCTGAGATCCTGGAGGAGATGAAGAGGATCCATACCAACTTCAAGAAGGATTCAGCGAGCAGGAAGACCTCCGATTACATTCAACAAAGGCTTGAGCGGTTAGATCAGCTTTGGGCGGAATGTAAAGAGAAACACCAGGAGCTTAGTGCAGAAGAAGACAAAACGCATGAATACTTCACCAACAATATACACGAGGTATTAAGGGATTGGTACCACGGGGTGCGGCAGGAGCTTGTAGCATGCGGGACCAAGGTGCAGAGTGGACCCAGCAACGCCAGCTTCAGCAAGGTACACGTGGAGTTTGACAGGACCTTGTTCGGGAGCACCTCGGGAGCAGAGGTCAAGCTACTGGAGCTACAGCAGCTGCAAAAAGCAAACTTCCGTGCGTTCGACAGGTTAGTGACGAGTAAGATAAGTGAAGAGGTCATCGAAAAATGGGAGATAGAAGACGCTTTGAAGACGTTAGGGTCTCGGTGGTCTGCGATTGACAATATGCACCTGCAGATCGATGGGTTGTTAGAGGGAGCGCCTAGTGAGTACTATGACGAGTTTTGTCGCCACGAACGGGCATTTGTAAAAACAAAGCGGGCGCTGAACGTAAAACTGAACGCCTCGGTGCATCAGCAACAATCCGTGCCCAAAATAGACATACCCATTTTCAACGGGAACTATTCGGTATGGCCTACTTTCATGGATCTGTTCGTGGAAGCAATACACAATAACCCTGTAATTGCAAAAGCACAAAAAATGCAGCACTTAAAAGGGAGATTGCGCGGCGAAGCGGAGAGACTCGTCCAGCATTTACACATCTCACCCGAAAATTACGACACGTGTTGGGAAATCTTGAACCACCGGTACAACAACAAGTTCTTGTTGTTCACCAAGAATTTCCAGAGCTTCATGCGTCAACCAAGTCTGCAAAAACAATCTGCATTTGACCTTAAGCGGTTATATGACACGAGCAATGAAACCATAAATGCGATACATAATTTGGGCGTAGATACAGGTTCATGGGATCCTGTTTTAGTCTACGTGCTATGCGAGAAACTAGATGCCGAAACGTACGCGGAATACATGCAGTCTAGGACGGATCCGCGAGATATACCCACGTTCAACCAGTTTATGGATTTTATTGAGAACAAATTCATGGCATTAGAACCTTTGCATAGGAAAAAGCCAGAAAACAGTAGCAAGCCTCCTGCAAAACCACTATCCAACGCATCTCATCCATTCAGCAAAACCCCCAAACCAGCAAACTCTCGAAACTTCCATGCATACAACGCTGGTCAATTTAATAAGATCATTTGCGCATTATGCAACACTAACCACGCATTGTTCCAATGTTCCAAATTCACTGACATGGCAAGTTCGGAGAAATTAGAATTCATCAAAACCAACAATATTTGCAGAAACTGTCTATATGTGCATAGCAAGGGCTATTGTGCGTCACAAAAAAGATGCAGAGAGTGCAGTGACCCACACAACACACTATTGCACAATGACATCGTCAAGTCAGCGCAAATGCCCCCAGCAACACAACAGGTGGATAAACCGTCGAAGTCAACTGCAACTAGGTCAGCTAAAAGTATTCAAAATAACTTCGCATCGAATAATGACGACGAGATACTATTGGCCACTGCATTATTGCAAGTAGCAACAGCTGATGGCGATTACGTTACACTACGGGCGTTAGTTGATCAAGGCTCACAAATAACCCTGATCACTGAGAATGCAGCTCAAAGACTAGGAGTAAAGCGTCATCAGCTAAACGCGAGCATAAGTGGGATCGGCACCCTATCCAACAGGAGCAAAGGCAAGGTGAACCTACTTTGTAGGTCCGTACATAACGACTTCCAGTTTACCACGGAAGCATTAGTCATGCCCCGGGTGGTAAACAATCTACCTAACGCAACCTTTACAAAAAGAACTTGGACTCACTTATCAGACATCACATTAGCCGATCCAGAGTACAACATATCGAGGCCCATTGACATACTTCTGGATGCACAGGTATTCTCTGAAATCCTGATGAATGGCTTGATTAAGGGAGAGACTAATGAACCCATAGCTCAACAGACTCGCTTAGGGTGGATTCTGTCAGGCAATGTCAACAAGACATTCAATTGCAACGTGGTTATAAACCAAGTGGATGACTTGACAAAATACTGGGAAGTGGAAGACATCAGTGGGGATTCATGCAGTTCAATGACTACAGCGGAGAGATACTGTGAGGAGTTCTTCACTGCAACAACAAAACGTCTGAAAAATGGCAAATATGTAGTTCGCTTGCCAATGAAGCCTAATTACGGTCAGCTACTAGGAAAATCAAAGCCACGGGCAGTGGCACAATTTATGCAATTAGAAAGGAGATTATGCAGGGATCACAAACTGTCAGAAAACTACATCAAATTCATGCAAGAGTACCTAGAAATGGGACACATGAAAGAGAGTAAGCCGGGCTACAACCCGTCATGTTACTTACCTCACCATGGAGTCCTTAAACAGGAATCATTGACAACTAAATTAAGAGTGGTTTTCAACGCCTCACAGAAGACTGACACAGGTTACAGCCTAAACGACTTGATGGAGTGTGGCCCGAAGCTTCATCAAGATCTACTGACATTACTCATGGGATGGCGGCGATACAAGTACGTCTTTACAGCAGACTGCGAGAAAATGTACCGTATGATCTTAGTGCACGAAGAAGATCAAGAATTGCAGAAGATAGTTTGGAGGGAAACTAACCAAGGTCCCCTTAAGGAGTACAAGCTATGCACAGTGACATATGGAACTAAGGCGGCACCATTTCTAGCACTTCGGACGCTAAAGCAACTAGCAAACGATGACGCAGAGAAATATCCGTTAGCAGCTGACGTTATTACTAACGAAATGTATGTTGATGACGTACTAAGTGGTAGTAACTCCATCGAGCAAGCACAAGAAATGCAGTACCAACTCATCAACATGCTGAGCGGAGCAGGACTGACGTTACGAAAGTGGTCAAGCAACGAGCCGACCTTGATTAAAACGTTATCATCATCAGACCTAAACCAAACCACAATGCACTTTACAAACGATGGAAATACAAAGGCCCTGGGTGTACAGTGGAACCCTAAAACTGACACATTTACATTCACTAACAAAATAAACCTTGACAACAATAAACCATTGACAAAACGGAAACTACTGTCCGAGATATCAAAAATTTTTGACCCACTGGGCTGGCTGACACCTCTGACATTGAAAGCAAAATTGATGTTCCAAAGCGTTTGGCTATCAGGATGCGACTGGGATGAAACCTTACCTATAAGCGTACAAGAAGAATGGAAGCGGTTTACAAGCGATTTGCACAACATAACGCGATACGAGATACCGAGATGGTTGGGAGATACAACTAAACCCTTCCAAGTACATGGATTCTGCGATGCCTCAGAAAAGGCCTACGCATGCACCATCTATCTACTGACATTAGACAGCAAAAGCAAGCCCTTAAGTCGATTAATTGCTGCAAAATCTAGACTAGCGCCAATCAATAAAAAATTGACATTACCACGGCTTGAACTATGCGGAGCCTTATTACTTTCCCGACTGATGAAAAAGGTCCGGACAGCATGCAAGTGGGACAACATTGACAAAAACACATATGCCTGGACGGACTCCATGATTGTACTAGGCTGGCTGCATGGTGACGTCACAAAATGGAAGTCATTCGTGAGCAACAGAGTGCAGCAAGTGCATGACGTAATACCGAAACATCACTGGAGGTACGTCAAATCAGAAGAAAACGCAGCAGACTGTGCATCACGCGGCATCAGTTGCTCCCAGCTATTGCAACATCCTTTGTGGTGGCAAGGACCAGAATGGGTGAAATATTACAACGACAAAACAGCTGTTAAAGTTGCAATCATACCAACAACATGCGAGTCAAAACAAAAACAAATGAACGCGTATGTTGTGAAATTCGAGCCGTCTTCAATTGTAATTGAGTTATTAGATCGACACAGCGACATGGCTCATATTACAAGGGTCACAGCCTGGATAAAACGATTCATAAACAACTGTTCGAAGTCCAACACAAATACAACTGCATATTTGACATCAATAGAACTACAAAACGCTGAAAAGCTCATACTGAAACAGATTCAATTGCATACCTTCAAGGACGAAATTATGAGACTGAAGCAAAATAAGGGTTTAAGCAACAAAAGCAACCTTCTAAACTTGAACCCATTCCTTGACAAACATGACATTTTGCGAGTAGGGGGAAGGTTGCATAACTCGAACCTAAATGAAGAAACCAAACATCCAACTCTGCTACCACATGACCACAAACTGACAGAGTTATTAATTTGGCAAGCACACAGTACAACATTACACGGAGGTCCTAAGCTAACCCTAACACATCTACGCCAAAGAGTATGGATTGTAGGAGGACATCGCGCCGTTAAAAAGGTTCTACACAAATGCGTAACATGTCGCCGATTTAATGCAAAAACCTCAAACCAGATTATGGCAGATCTACCAGAGCCGAGAGTGACAGTATCTCGCCCTTTTACACATACAGGGGTTGACTTTACTGGCCACGTTGAGATCAAGGCAAATAAAGGTCGAGGAGTCAAAACATTGCTGGCGTACGTTGCCGTATTTGTTTGTCTGGCAACAAAGGCTATCCATCTGGAACTTGTGTCAGAGCTGTCCAGTACAGCGTTTTTATCGGCCTTCAAGCGCTTCTGCGCACGTCGAGGCACGCCACGTGACATGTACAGCGATAACGGCACGAATTTTGTAGGTGCTAACCGGATCTTAATGAAACAATATAAAGGCATTGTAGACACAATTGACAACCTTTTCTTGGGTAAAATATCAGAAATGGGAATTAAATGGCACTTCAATGCCCCTGTATGGCCAAGCGCAGGCGGACTGTGGGAAGCTGCCGTGAAGAGCATGAAGTATCATCTAAAACGGGTCATTGGAGATCAACGCCTGACGTACGAAGAATTTACTACTCTACTATGCCAGATTGAAGCTTGCTTGAACTCACGACCACTTTGCACCGTAACAGAGAACGCCGAAGAAATTAACTGCTTAACGCCTGGACACATGCTAACCGGCACATCACTTATGAATATTCCAGAACCGGACATTGACAATACGTATAATTTAGGCAAGAGATGGCAAATTGTGCAGCAGCTCAGTAAGGATTTCTGGAAGAGATGGTCGCAAGAATACCTTCAACAACTCCAAAAAAGGCTAAAATGGAAACGACAAACTACCGATCCGCGAGAAAATGACATTGTTTGCATCAAGGATGAAAGACTACCGGCAGGCAAATGGGCACTGGGTCGTGTAGCAAAGTTACATCCAGGAAAAGACGGCCACACGAGAGTTGTGACATTACAAACTGCAAAAGGAGAAGTTAAACGGCCGATCACAAAACTAGTACCATTAGTTGAGGTTGAACAAGAAACACTTGGCGATACTGACACATCTACAAAAAACAGACGGAGCAAACCGAAAAAGCTTACCTGGAACAGCCTGATATGCTACACATTGATGCTGACCATGACATTCATAACGCGCACTGTTCAACAAGACATGAAGCTTACCTCACTGACAAAAAATCAAACGATTTACTTTGACAAGATTGCAGACTTACAAGAAATACGAGATGAATGGAAACTAGTATTCTACTACAACATGACAAACTACTGGCGAAACGTTGACACTCTGCAAAAATTCGTGTCTCATATAAAAGAATATCGTTGCGAGGACTGGATGATGCAATTCCACATTTTAATCAACCAACTCGAACAGAGCATGAACGAACTGGACTATTACAATAATCTATTGAAGTCCCAGCGATTAATTCAACATAGATTCAAAAGAGGATTAATCGATGGAGTGGGATATGTCGCCAACTCACTATTTGGAGTACTAGATCAGCACTTCGCAGAAAAGTACGAACACGACATCAACTCCATTCAACACAATGACAACCATTTATTACACCTTCTGAAAAATCATACAAGCATTTTAGAAACCGAGCATAACATCATACAACGAAATGAAGCAACAATGGTTAAGCAGTTCACCTTGATGAATGACCACCTTACTAGTCTGGAAAATAAAACCGAAAACAATAAACATGACACCGCAAATGCATTCTACATTATTACATCGGCAATAGCTGCAGAAAAAATGGCCCAAAATCTAAAGGAAATCCAACAAACCCTCATCAATACGCTGACAAACATGTACCAGGGTCATATGGACGTACACTTACTATCACCAACTCAAATGCAAAGCGAATTGGATAGAGTAGCTAGACAGCTACCTCGCGACGCCACGCTTCCGGAAGTCCAGAATGATGTACGAGATATCTACAGACTGTTCAGAATACATGCACGCATTACACAGCAATATTTACTGATGGAAGTAAAAATACCTATTTTGAATGATGCTCTATACGAGCTGAACAAACTCATTAGCATACCTCAACGCATCGGCATTAATCGGGTGATGTACGTCATCCCGAATTCTGAACTAATAGCATTTAACGCCAACCAATACTCGTTCATACCCCTCGAACAATCTGACGTTCAAGAATGCCAAAAGATCCAGGACAAAACATTAATGTGCAAATTAAATCACCCTATTTATAGCACCGGTGACCGACGCAAGTCAATTTGCGATGTACAGCTGATCCGAGACAATGAAGAACACAGTGTGTACTGTCACACGGAAATAAAGAAATGCGCTGACAAGTGGGTAAAGCTACACCAGCAAAACACATGGTTTTATTATTGTTGTGGCACGTGCGAAGTACAATTAGTTTGCGGCGCTCAAATGACATCGGAGTCGTTACATCACTCGGGTCTGATTACACTTAAACGAGGATGTAACTTGCAGGGTGACTCATTCATGTTGCACGCATACATAGAACATAAAAGTGACGTCATAGTCAATGAACCATTCGCCATGATCATACCCACGATCTCTCCCATCAACAACATCATCAATACGTCGATCCGCAACTCGTCATTGCCTATCGAAACGCACGAAGAAATATTCCACAAGATTGACACACAACTACGCTCGATTAAAGAGCAATCAAACCTGGAAACCTTATCCCCCCACGACATTCACCACTACACCGCAATCTATGTTGTAATAACGATTAGTATTGCACTGTCTGTAACATCGGTGTACTTTTGGAGAAAGACGAGCACCAAAAGACAGGGGGAGGGTTCGCGAGATGCGATAAGCAGAAGAGGACGAGAAGAAGAAGATGACATCGAGGACGGATGTAGCAAAGTCAACAAACGGGATTCAAAAGTGATCGAAGTGATAAGTGTTGACCGCGCCTTAAGTGAAGTGAAATTTGACACTGAAAAACATAGTGACGTGTGTGATTAGGGAGTATGAAAATTACATTTATGGATTTTAAGTGTACATTTACATAGCATTTTACATTAGTAATACATTTATTTTACATTACATATTATACTTACTACATCAGTGCTTTGCATTAGTTTCTACAGTCGTTCTTGTCTTAATTTTCTTAGTTTAATGTTTAGTTTAGTAGTTGTTATCATTCTTTGTGGTGGCAATATGTGCGGTGCACGTACATGGGTTTTAAAATTGTTAAGTAAGTAAGGAGTTGTGCAATAAGTAGGCTCGCACCTTTGCACTTACACGTGCGACCTACATTAGATTTCATGACAATCATGCAGCAGCAGCAAGCAGAGCATTGATGATGCATTTGTATCAATACTTAATTTAGTGTTCTAATAGACGCGGTTTGGGTCGGACAACTTGCATTTTTATTTCTTGATTCCAGCCCGTTGGCACTCATTGACATTTTACATTACACTGACATTTGCATTGCATTTACAGTAATTAATGTTAAGGTGTATTTGCATTTGCACCCTACAAGCGGCAACAGAAATACATCATCTGTGAAAATTTCGACTGTCTTGCTATCACGGTTCATGAGATACAGCCTGGTGACAGACAGACAGACGGACCGCGGAGTCTTTGTAATAGGGTCCCGTTTTTACCCTTTGGGTACGGAACCCTAAAAACTACTTACTAGATCTCGTTCAAACCAATTTTCGGTGGAAGTTTATATGGTAATGTACATCGTAAATTTTTTTTAGTTTTATCATTCTCTTATTTTAGAAGTTACAGGGAGGGGTCACACATTTTACCACTTTGGAAGTGTCTCTCGCGCAAACTATTCAGTTAAGAAAAAAATGATATTGGAAACCTCATATCATTTTTGAAGATCTATCCATACATACCCCACACGTAGAGGTTTGATGAAAAAAAAAAAATTAGAGTCAGATTCAAGTATGGGAACCCTCAAAATTTATGGTTTTTTTTCTATTTTTGTGTGAAAATCTTAATGAGGTTCACAGAATACATCTTCTTACCAAGTTTCAACAGCGTAGTTCTTATAGTTTCGGAAAAAAGAGGCTGTGACATACGGACGGACAGACAGACAGACAGATAAATATGACGAATCTATGGGTTCCGTTTTTTGCCATTTGGCTACGGAACCCTAAAAATGTGATCAACTCGGCAATATTCGGCGATTTTAGGCTACTTCGTATTATAATTGGGCTAATTTATGCTACTTGGAACGAAATTTTCGGCGACTTGGGGTTCGACAAATCTGGCTACACTGTCATGTCATCGGCTCTTTTCAATTCAATTTCTTAAATTCCTACCCGCGGTTTGTCAATAGCTGTGGTCATTATTGTCTTGAGTAGATAGATAATTTAATGCTGATAAAAGATAAATATCGACAGTAATTTCTGATGTCTAAATCCTCAAAGATGTCCATTCCAGCATTGAGACAGCCCAAAAAAAGTCAAGTAAAACCGAAAGCCGCTCAACCAGCAAAGAAAATAGAACTGCAAAATTATCTTATAGTAACTTTAAAAGACGGTAAAAAGTTAGTGGTGTCTTCTGATGCTTATCACGGCATGTTAACGGCAGGGGAGCTGTTCAGATGCGTATTCTGTGAGACGGAAATGGTCCGAGACGTGATTTGTAAGGAGAGACACAAGACTTCAGAAAACCACCGAAAGATTTTAGAAAGTTACCCTCATGTTGAGGAATTCAAAGAAAACTTGATCAGAAAGGTTGGTAATGATTTTTATTTAAACAAATTAAAAGCCCAGTATAATATTATAGAAAGCTTAAACGATAACATGTGGCTAGGGAGTTAGTTTAGCCATATTTTAGAATGATATACCTCCTGCGTCCTGGAATTGTTATTTGAGACCATTTAGTTTATTTACGATCGCTGTCTCATATATTAATGGGCGATTCTAATGCCTTTATTCAGATTCTGGTAGCTTCAAACAAATCCTCTTATCATACATACATAGACTTACGCCTTTTTCCCATGGGGGTAGGCAGAAACTACAGAATGCCACCTGCTACAATCCTTACATACTTCTTTTGCTTCACACACATTCATACATCTAGTCATACACACACACCGGTTATGGGTACTACGCACTTGGCCTTAATAAACATGCCTTGCCTTTGCCTTATTACATCCTCTTATCAGTGTCATAATTTAATTGTAACTAGCAGCCCTCCTGGGTTGAATATAGCCTATGTCCAATGAGATTAAACCGACTTCCCAAAAAGATTTATTTATTTACTCATTAATTATTATATTATTAATAATTATTATTATTAATTATTATGGAGGTTATCAATATCCCCTCCCGACATTTCCATTCATATCTACCTTGTGAATACCTTTCATTAGTCGCCTTTCATTCATCCTCTCAACATGGCCAAACCATCTTAGCATACTCTTTTCACAATATAGATTAAAATGTTATTAATATCTTTAAAACCCATGCAAACATTGTTGCTGTAAATTTTACAACCCAAAAACATATTTTGTTTTATTTTGAAAATATTCTTTTATTTCTAGCTCAATGGGGCTGACCACTACTGCACAGTTTGCAACGTTGTCGTCAGTACCTTCTTTCTCCACAAACACATTTACACAGAGGTTCACACCAGGGAGTTGCAGATGGCGCTAGGCCGGGCACTAACGTATAAACCTGCATAAACCGAACTTAATCAATAACGTCCATGTGTTGGGTTATTGGGACTTAAAATATGCCTGTACTTTATAAGTAAGCCAGTAAATTGTTGCATCACCATTGCTCTCAAAGCGGTGAAGGAAAACATTGTGAGGAAACGATGTCTTAGAACCAAAAATTCGAAGACATGTGACATTCACCAACCTGCACTATGCCCGCATGGTGTATTACGGCGCATTCCCTCTCGCAGAGAGGAAGCCAGCATGCATTTTGGAACAAATGGGAGTGCGGGAAAGGGGGTCCATCTGTCCTATGCCTTTACTTTCTCTTTACATTTTTTTTCTTAGTTACTTATAAATAAATAAGTTCTTTGTTATCTATTTTAAGAGGTTTGGTTTCCGCACTTAGTCCTTCAGGTGGACCATTGTGCGTGGGCCATGGCGGCTTATTGCTGGTTATTCCAGCCTGCCCACCTCCCTCCAGAAGATCCTGATTTGCTCAGAACATCTGTGTGAGATCTGGGTGAGGGTTTGCGTTGTAATCTGGGTGTGATGCCTGTGCATTCAGAGTAAGTGCACAATGGTTTCCTCAACATCCATGCATGCCCGTAATGAAATTACTGAGCTGTTTGCTAACTATATGTATATGGCTTTATTTATAAAAAAATCAACATTATTTAGCAACTCATTAAAAAATCCTGCATAGTTTTGTTAAAGTTGCTAATTTCGCAGCTTTTATTCTAAAATTGAATTCCTACAAAAATCTCCATGTCAATGATTGTATATTACTATAGTATAATCTTATTATTAGTTGGTGCAGCACCTACCTTCTATTAGGACTTATGTCGAATGTGTCATTTTATTTAAAATTTATGTGCTATATTTCACAGTTTATTTAGTACATTAAAAATTGTGATGATTTTATTAAACTTAATAGGTTAAATACTGATATTATAGTGATTCGCTAATTGCCAACTTTTGCTCAAATGTGTCATTGTGCTAACATCTTTTGTACCGTATTTAATGCAATGATTTTGATTCTAAATTCAAATTTCATGTATAGAAAATTTAAACATCCTTATCAGTTACTAAATAACATCAAGATTTTTATAAGGGTTTTATGCTAGCATGTTATGACAAATACTGATAAATTTGTCAAGAATTAATATATTTTGTTACCTATTTACATTTTGTTTTATTTAAACTGTTGAGTGCTTCTACATCTTGAATCGATGGAAAACTTAATAAATTTTGGGAGCCTATAACGTAGACATGTGAGACAGTGGTTTTGTAATTGATTTGGTAATTAAGTCACAACTGGTTAAGCCCAATCATCATATCAGCAGGGAAAGACCCACTGCTGGATATAGGCCTCCTTTTAGGCAGCTACTTACCATACCACAGCAGGCCAAAGGCTTATTCTCGGCCAAAGAAAAAATATTGTGTATTTATCTAGGCCATAGTCTTCTTGTGCTTATATGGGTACAGCAATTGAGATTTAATTTATTTACAAACCTCCAAACATACATACAGACTATCTCATTAACATAAGTAGTATTATAAATTTAGGTCTCTGCTGCAATGCTCCAAATTATTATTTTTACCTGCACCCTGGATGACCCGAACAACTTCTCCAATGATGCAATTAATTTGCCCACCTACCTACTGGGCCCAAACTGTATTATTGTCGTCACAATGGTTTCCCTTGAGACCAATGTCAGATGACAATGGTAAAGCCAGTTAATTGAGTAGTGAAAAAAGGAATGCCATATTACTATTGAGACTGACACTTAGCATGGCAAATTATGATAATGTTGTATCTATGTGCCAATAAATTTTGAAAAATATACCAGGTGCAAGTCTGGTTTAACTATAGCGAGTAATGTTAAAGATATTTTGCGTCACCGAAATCTTATCAAGGTCACATTTTTTTAATTTGATGTTACATTCTATATAATGTTCACCAAAGATTCTCTTATAGCGAGATGGTAATTTTGAACATGATGTTGTAACCAAAAAAACAATGATCTTTGAATACACACATTTATTATAACCTTTTCCGTTTCTTATTCTTAGAGCGTTTCTTCGTATTTTTCTTGCCGACTTTGTTAATTTTAGCGATCTTCCTCTTGTGCAGCCATACGGGGTACTGTCCGTTTTGATCCTTGAGCGTTTTAGTGCTAAAAACTCTTTTCTTTCCATCATCATCAACTTCAACCTTTTCGTCATCCGAACTCATTTCTACGTCCTCTTCAGCCTGCTCAGCTACTTCCTCAGCCTTCTTCTTGCTCTTTTTATTTGCCTTTTTGTTTATAGCTCCAGCATCTAAGAATATAACTTGGTCAGACTCCATAACCTCTTCAGTGGTAATTTCTGCAGGTTTATCTTCTTCTTTTACGCCTAACATCTTCTTTAAACGCGCCAATTCTTTGACGGCGTAACGTTCGCGCTTTACCGCCCTGCATTTTCGCTTCCAACGGCTTCTCAGTGATTTTGCCATCGTATTTTAATAAACAAATAATATTTTGCGCGACGTGCTTTTTGACGCGAAGCACATGAAAGAACGAAATGTCAATTTTGTCAAAAACTCTTCTTTTTTTATTCATGACCATAGATACAAGTCTTTTAGTCGGATCGGATACACAGATGGGTTATAATACAATAGGTTCTATCATACTATACTGTAATGCCACGTTTTCCACAGTAATAATATTAAAACAATCCGTTTTTACATCAATATTTTTAATTAATTTCTATTAATTACATTGAAATAACAGTACATTATTACCTCAATGATTCATAACAGTGTATTATTCTATTCTTAGAGTCAGTCCAGATGAACTATAAATTCTCAGCAGAATACTTAATCAAAGCTGTTAATGCGGCAATTTAACAAAACAAACGTACACATCGTCATAAAAATACAAATCTGGATGGAAAAAGGGTTTATAAATTTCAGGTCAGCTTTGTGTATTAGTCTTTGTAGCCAATAAGACTATGTAAAGCGCGTATAAAAATAGGAAGAGGGAAAGAAACTACAGAAAGACCCCATTGGACATCAAAAACATCGTTTAAGAAAATAAATATATTTTCCAAACCGAAGCATTGAACATGCAACAAGCATTAGAAACAGTGTTATGTATAAATGACCTTAATAGAGCTGCGATAATCAAATATTTTTGAGAAATATAGCTTCTGTAATTAGTTACTACGCTGTGAACGAAGGTATCGACTAAACGCTAAAAAATCAATAACAGCTGAACTAAAAAACTAAAACACCCCTCTAGTTGTTTTCTTCAGTCAACACCCGAGATTTCGATTTTGTGATTATTGTGATTACTCAAAGAATATATTTTTGGAATTGTTCCAAAATATAAAAATCGTATTTGTTTGTGGATATACTGCAGTTCATACATTCGTTTATTCCGTTGTTTTCCTTTGTCTTATGGCGTTTTCCTTGATTTCTTTATTTCCGATGTAATGGCCCTCGGTGGGCAGTGAATATTTTTTTGAACCGGTTATTTTAGTGAATATGGAATCGCTGAATGCGGCAAATGCTGCGAATCATGATCTGGATGATAGCGGATGCGTTCAGGATGGTAAGTTTCTTTGTTCGACGCAATTTAATATACCTACCCATTGTTTAATTGCATGGCGTTCTCTCTCAAACATTGGTAGAAATACAGCATTTTATTCAGAAATATCTTATTTTAAACAAACTGTGAAGGGACTTTGACGGATTCTCTTTGTCTGAAGAGATAGCTCATAGATATTTGAATTCTTCATATTGTCCTCTCTTATGAAGCTGATGTAGCATAGACATGGTTACTAACCAAGCATAAAAAAGCAATGTAACTCACTGATTGCACTGGAATCTGAATACAGCAATCCGAAACTCTTAATTTCTGATGGGCAATTTCTTAGGGCAAAAGGCTGGCAAGCTGGAACAGTGCACCCCTAAGCCGACCCACTGCCGAGCTATGGGCTAAAATTACCACACAGTGGCTCACAAACAGGAATGCTGCAGATCCTGAAAGAGATATCAGGGTGAGCTAGACTTATATCTAAGGGATTGGCCGGAAAAAGAAAGATGTAAGGCCTCCATTCCTTTTGCCCAGTAGTGGGACAGCATAGGCATATACTTAAAACAATAATTCGTAATTTGCGGATTTAAAACCACATCATCATCATCATATCAGCCAAAAGACGTCCACTGCTGGACATAGGCCTCCCCCAAGCGTCGCCACATTGACCGGTCCTGTGTGTCCTGCAACCAGCAGATCCCCGCAACCTTCTCCAGGTCATCGGTCCACATGACATGAGATAAGACCACATGTTAAATACAAAACCAAAGTAACAGGAGTTTGGTGATAGATTAAATACAATTTAGTCCTGATACAAACAGTTGAAATCCATACTTCCTGATGTTATTTATAACAGCTGGTGTTTGCAACTTCAACGTCCAAGAACAAATTTTGTGTTTTGTTCGGTTAAATACGTCATTATTACTTGTGATTGATCCATACTTCCTTGGTTTTAATTCTTCTTCTTTTCGTGTGAGGATATGGCCACCTCTGGTGTCAGAGTTAATTAAGCTGCCTCTGTGAAGGTAATTACTGTATAGGTCCAGATCTCCTCACGATTTTTTCCTTCACTGTTGCCTGCGATGTCCAAGATAAACTTAGATAGTACGTATGAATTTGAAAATGTCACGTTGGTAATAATATAAATGCGAAAGTGTGTCCAACTCTCTCTGTTATGTATAAAATGCAGATCGAATTTTGATTAAACTTGGCACACCGCACAGTAGACTATAACCTAGATTAGCACTCAGATACTTTGTGAATCCATAGGTAGAAGCTAATATTCACACAAACCATTGCTAGGGTCAGATAGGCAATCAGAGCATTTAAAATGCTGATACTCAGGTCCAGTCACTCTTGAAGCTGCCCACAACATAGAATAAACTATGGTTTTATACTTCACTAGCTGACCCCTGCGGCTTCGCTCCCGTCAATATTATAGCCTATGTAATTCGGGAATAATGTAGCTTTCCATAAGTGAAAGTATTTTTAAAATCGGTCCAGTAGTTTCGGAGCCTAATCGGTACAAACAAACAATAAAATCTTTTCTCTTTATAATATTGGTATAGATAAAAGATAGCTTGATCTCTGCGACAGCTGTCAGTATCAATACAGTAACAATATCGCTTGACAGACTAACAATAACGTATACATCAAATTTGACATATGTCGCAGACATCAAGCTATCTTATATGTATAGTACATTAATTACTTATCAGTAAACATTAATCACTTACAATCTACCTTTTGTGCAAACAGAACGTTGTTAGTTTTTAGGCTACATTATATTTTTTTTACTGATAGTCTTGGGCTTGACCACTATCTTTAACTGATGGTAAGCGATGATGTGGTCAACAGTGAAGCACGCTTGCTCAGAAGTAACCTTTTCATTCTTGACTTTAAGATCCCCAGGTTGTAGCCATCAGGCAACACAGACTCCGCCATTCAATTTCATAACGCTAAGGAAAACACTTCATTATAAGTCATAAGTAATTTTATTTCGGAACAAAATAATTTGTGTAGAAATTTTGTAAAAAATAACATCCAGTAGTTACCATTAGAACATTACAATTTATGAAAGAATATTAAAAATAAAAATAAAACGTCAAAAATAATAAAAAGAAATAAACTAATAATAAGTCACATATTAAATTACAAATTCATAACAATAATAATCCACATGTCATTAAAAAAATAATTAATACACTTTTTATAAGTGTATTAATTTTCTTTTTCAAAAGGAAAAACAAAATATAATAATCAAATTATTATAAAAATATCAATTGCATTACATCTAATTTTCTATGATATAATAACAAAATATGAATACAGTAATAAAAATAAAATGTCAGGACATTAAAAAAAAAATGTGATAAAAAGATCATTAATGTCATCTAATTTTCTGTGAATAATAAAAATAAACAAATTGTTATGAAAAGGTCAGTATAATACTCACAACGGATCTTTGTGGCTCTGAATTGGCTGCAAGAGGCTGCGCACTAGCTATTTTTGTGTCAATCTAGAAAGTGAAAATAGCATTGTATAACTGTCTCTTTCACTCGCATACTTTTGTCGCATCATCCTATCTCGTTTATTCTATGCAGTTACTCTGTTTCGTGCGCAATAGTTGACAGAGCCAACTTCAGAGCCACAAAGATCCGCTGTGAGTATTATAATATATCATCATCATTTAATAGTAGGTTTAATACAAAAGTAGAATGTCAAAGATAAAAAATTATAATTATTACTGAGAGATCAATAATATGCCATTTAATAATCAATGAGTAATACAATAATAAAATAAAAATAGAATGTTACAACAAGATCAATAGTGATGTATCCAAGCGCTTCCAAACATCCTTCATAATGCGCACAGCGAATGAATGGAACTCACTACCTGCGTCTGTGTTTCCGAACGCATTCAACCCGAATCTCTTCAAAGTTAGAGTGAACAGGCTTCTTCTGGGTAAGCTCACTCCATCGTAGACTCTGTCTCCGTCACCTCTTAAACCCATGAAGAGCAAACCCATCTTAAATAAAAAAAATAATGTATAAAAGATTAAAAAAAAAAAAACTTATTTAAAATAAACTCCAATCTAGTACAATAATAATTATTACGGTTGTTGTTTATCATCTAGAATTGATTAACAACACCGTAATATTTGAAAAGCATCCTTAGCCCCCCCCTAGCGAAGTTACAAACGTTTCGTATCGAATCTCTTTCTACAATCGTTAACGCCTTCTATTTGTATGGTCTAGTCTGTGTGCTTATTCCGAGATTATTAACGTACTCCTCGTGATAAAATAAACGAGCTCTTATCTTTGGCTTTAATGCGAGTTTTTATTCACGCTCAATCGCGTGAACGTAAACGTCAATTTGTATTGAAACTGGAGAAGCGCTGTCTGGTGACGGTAAGGAGAAACCTCTTTTTTAGGGTTTCGTACCCAAAGGGTAAAAACGGGACCCTATTAGTAAGACTCCGCGGTCCGTCTGTCTGTCTGTCTATCAGTCACCAGGCTATATCTCATGAACCGTGAAAGCTAGACTGTTGAAATTCTTCCATACAACAAACGTGATTTTTTTGCCGGTTTTTGCGATAATGGTATCACTTCGTGCGCGAGTCCGACTCGCACTTTGCCGGTTTTTTGTATAAATTTTGACATAATAGATAGTTTACGTTATCACGAGTGAGTACGTTAAAAAACTCTGAATAAGCACACATAGTCAAAATGTACAAAAAAAGAGGTTTGTCCTTACTGACACCAGACGGCGCTTATCAAGTTTCAATACAAATTGACGTTTACGCGTTCCAGCGTGAGACAAAACTCGCACTAAGCCGACAGGAAAACGAATTGTTGTTCAGATGTTTCATTCCCATACATTGATTCGTTTTCGACTAGCGTTATCGATTGTAGATTGTCAACTTGTTTCACCGTATGACTAATTTAACTTTGTCTTATACAGGTTCCGAGGGCGATAATGGCAGCAGGGGCTATCCACAGCTACTGGATCTTTCCGACGACGTACTTCTGTATATCTTGGAGCATCTGACTCCGAGGGACTTGAAGGCTCTAGGCCAGTAAGTATACATTATGCAGCCGTTATGGCACATCAAAGTTTTAGAATAAGCTACCGGGCGAGCACGGCCTCTTTGATAGGCTTGAGTCACGCATTTTATCACGGTTTTTGGTCCCAAAATGGGATAAAAATGTGTGACTCAAGGCTGGCACAGTAGGCCGTGCTCGCCCGCCAGGTATAAACGCAGATACCACAAAACAGATATAAACAAACATATCATCGCGCCTGTATGTCTCGAAAGGTTAGGCAGGTGTTCTGGTATTAAAGCAGCCACGTTTCTCCAATTATGTTTAAGTGCCAGAGCTGGGCAAAATAAATGCTCTACTTTAATTATTAATACATTTATTTCAGATATCAAATCCATAAACGGTCAATACAAAACACAAAGTAAAACATTGAGTTATAAAAAAACACAATAAAAAACATTAGATTAAAATTAAATTAAAGAATTATACATTAGATTAAATTTAAATTAAATTTATTTAAATAAAATTAAAATAATAAACAATATAAACTATCTCGCATGTATTTAAAATTCCAAATATTTTAAAGTCGTATAAATGAAATATAAAATACCTACATAATTTTTTTTTATTTGTAATACAAATGAAAAAATACAAGTGTAAGCTTATGACAAGGTACTTGACAATTTGACGTACAGCCATAAAGTAGTTCAAAATATAGTAACTGCAAAATACCTTAAGGTTGGCCTAGTCGATCATTCTTCTATACAAACGTAGTCTGGCGATTACTCCACTGTTTCACGAGTTCCGTTCAAAATAAAAAATGATATCAATTTGTCTCATCATTATCTTGCCCTGTATGGAAACAAAAAAGTAAAAAAAAATATTTGAAAGTTATGAGCGTCGAAAGTTCCATATTTCAACACTAATTTTAACGCAGCTTTGGGTGGAAATAAATACCACAAGAAAAAAGAAAATTGCAAAACGGCCACCATACAGGGATAGATTAGTAGTTCAACAATGCAAATAATTTTATTTTGAAAATATACATTAAGTCGTTTTTTCATGATATCTAGACTCCCAAAGGTCAGTTCATAAAATTTCGCGCGCCCGTTTTCGCCCTAAATCATCATCCATTTCGCTACAAATTTGCAAAAGTGCTAATTCGTACGAGTACTAGCTTCTTACTGCTCATCACAGCATCTATCTTTTTCGCACGTGTTGTCGGCTGCGATAGCATGCATTTTAACCCCGCGCACAACATAGTTCGTGCCGTCGACTAGTTCAACCTTAACGTCAGGTATTTAAAATACCAATTACAAAGTAAATATTTAAGACGACGACAGTAGCCAACGACCTTGAGCGAACAAAACGCGCTCTCTTTTCACACCCGCGCGACTAAAAATTCAGTAGCTTTTTGTACTTTCCTTATTATTCTATGACTTAAAAACCAAAAGCCTTAGATCAAAATTTACATAATTACATTGTCCTTGAGATGGTGTCAGGTAGAGTAGAGTAGGAACAGTAGCAGCAGAATTATACCGTTATCTCTACCCGTGTGCACCAGGCTTTATACGACGATTTGACCGCGAGAAAACTTAACTCTAGAAGCGATCTAGCGTTGCATGTTTTAATAGTTTGATTAGAAGACATAAATATTTTAGCGCTGCAGCGAACTTTAGGTCTAACTCACCAGCATTTGAAAAAAAAAAAAACTTCATGAATGTTCTTGTCTATCGAAAGAATGTATGTCAGATTGGTGACGGTGTAGGCCTAAATCCAGTTTTGGACCGTCTTTCGGCTGAATAGATGATAGGAATAATGTAATGCCCTATTTCCAGCACCTGCCCTCGTCTCGGCGCCCTGATCTTGGATCAGACGCTCTGGAAAAAGGTTGATGCCAGGACTACTCCAGTCGGTCCGAAGAGGCTGAAGTGGATGCTGAACCATTGCCTTTCCCCATCCACCAGCGAGCTCCAGATCTCTGGCTATGCCAGTAAATTCAGCAGGTGAGATATTCTTATTTAAGACGAAGACCGACGGGCACTGACGAAGGTGGACGCCAGGAGTATTCCAGTAGCCAGCCGCGCAGGTCGATCTTCAAAGTTAAGCAAAAAATAATGAAGGTTAATGTCGTGGTGGCCCAGTCGCTAAGACCTCGCCTCTCATGCTTGAGATCGTGAGTTCAAAATTCAAATCCGGTCAAGTACCAATGTGACTTATTCAATTCTTATTACGGACTTCAAAAAAGCTGAGGTAATCAATTCGTATGTATGTAATATTTTTGAATTGCACAATATTCACAAATGTTACTCTAATTGTGCTTCTAAACACTATTTTCTCCGAAACTACTTATCGGATCGTGACCATTCTTTTTTTATTGGATTAGGTATCTCTCAACTTAGGGAATTGTGCAAGTTTCATACAAATCCGTTCAGCAGTTTTCAAGATAGGTGTTTTAAGTGTCGACCGTTTATATTTATCTAATTATAATGTCCTGTCAAACATCAAGTCAGTGTTTGTCTTATCAACACCACCCTTAGGGCACGAAACACAGACATAAATCTAACTAGATAACGCAAGTCCCTCCATTAGTATGAAAACCAAGCGTGCTACGTTTTCACAAACAGTTTAAAAACAAATTTACTTACCAATGAAAGACAACATTTCCACCCACCATACAGGAAGAAATTCCTAGTGTGGGGCAAAGTTTTTTTTTTAAATGCCTCGGCCAACTTTTTCTATACATTCTTTACAGCTCAATGTGGCATAAAAAGGCATTTTTCTAGATTTCATCGGATTTCCGGCGCCGATAATACTAAATGAAGAGCTCAGATTACGATCATTGATCGTAACTTTACTCCGGTTTTTGGCACGCGAAGTACATACAGTCGCTACATCTATATTTATGTCTGTGGCACGAAACCACTTCTTTCCATGAGTATCATGCAACATGGACTAGGTTGAAGGCGGAAGGTGAAGCGCGTGATCAGGAGTACTCAGGACGGCGGTGAATGATGCAGTGATCAGCTGGACTGGCCGGTGCGCGCTCGCAGGTCGAGCGCCCTCTCTGCTCCCGCTGCTTTAACGCGTTCGCCCGGCATGTAGGTGGAAATTTGGGCAGAGAGCGCCGTTTTCCTTTTTGATGACATTATCTATAGAACCATCAATAACTAGAACTCTCAAAAAATACTCGATATTGCGCTGTCAACAGAGGCTTAATGTGCAAATTTGACAAATACAAATGAAAAAACAGGCCAAGTGCGAGTCGGACTCGCGCACGAAGGGTTCCGTACCATTTTCGTAAAAAACGGCATAAAAATGACGTTTGTTGTATGGAAGCCACCCTTAAATATTTATTTTATTTTGTTTTTAGTATTTGTTGTTGTAGCGGCAACAGATATACATCACCTGTGAAAATTTCAACTGTCTAGCTATCACGGTTCATGAGATACAGCCTGGTGACAGACAGACAGACAGACGGACCGCGGAGTCTCAGTAATAGGGTCCCGTTTTTACCCTTTGGGTACGGAACCCTAAAAAGGGAAACATAGGGGCATAGTATATATTTTAATTTTCCAGTTTATGGGATATTTTTTAAATTGGTCCAATATTGGAGGAGGAAATAGGTGAGAGCCAAACCTCGAATTATGACTTTTTACTAAGGAAATTCAGTCGGCGCTCTCTGTCCTTATTTCCTCTTAACAGGTTGTTCTATATTCTCTCAGTATTCTCTCTCTCTTCGCCTAACTTTATCCCATTTAATTTGGGGTCGGATCTCCTCTTCAATCTTCGCCAGATGTTTCGGATTTTGATTGTACCTGTTTGCTTCAAAATTAATGCAGATATTAGTGGCTAATTCATTCATTGTTTTTTCACAGATGTCTGGGGATCCAGGACTTACACTGGCCTATAGATACTGATCATGGTGAGTTTTAATAATGTTTTTTTTATGTGTTAGGCAGCGATTCGGTAATCATTTGAGGAAATTGAGTGACATTTCAAGTAAGCGTCACGTTTAGGCTCCTTTCGTTACCAAGAGAGAAGAAAAATGTAAATCCTTCCAGCTCTTACTAATTGTCATATTGAGAATTGATTAATACTTACTTGGAGAAAGATGTTCATTTAGGTACAGGGTAGAAGCATTTGAATACTTTTCGTTATACCATTCCGTTACATTCTGTATAAGCTTACACGATTGGTGCAGTGGTTAGGTTAGGTTCGATCGGCTGCAGCGCTGCGTGTCGCGGGTTCGATACCAGCACGAAACATATATTTGACAATACAATAGGTCACATAGTAGACTAGTAAGATAAGTAGGACAATGCAGAAGTTGCCACATAGCATGATAGTAAGATAAGTAGGACAATGCAAGAGGCCACATAGTAGACTAGTAAGATAAGTAGGACAATGCAAGAGGCCACATAACAGGATAGTACGCTAAGTAGGTTAATGCAGGTGGCCACATAGTAAACTAGTAAGATAAGTAGGATAATGCAAGTTGCCACATAGCATGATAGTAAGATAAGTAAGACAATGCAAGAGTCCACATAGTAGACTAGTAATATAAGTAGGTCTACGCAAAAGGCCACATAGTAGACTAGTAAGATAAGTAGGACAATGCAAGTGAGAACATAGTGGACTAGTAAGATAAGTATGACAATGCAAGTGGCCACATAGTAGGATAGTACGCTATGGAAGAGGCCACATAGTAGGATAGTAAGATAAGTATGACAATGCAAGTGGCCACATAGTAGGATAGTACGGTATGCAAGAGGCCACATAGTAGGATAGTAAGATAAGTATGACAATGCAAGTGGCCACATAGTAGAATAGTAAGATAAGTAGGACAATGCAAGATGCCACATAGTAGTAGGATAGTAAGATAAGTATGACAATGCAAGTGGCCACATAGTAAGATATGTAGGACAATGCAAGATGCCACATAGTAGTAGGATAGTAAGATAAGTATGACAATGCAAGTGGTCACATAGTGGGATAGTAAGATAAGTAGGACAATACACGTGGCGATGGGCGTTGAAACCCTTCTGCTAATCAGTGTTACGCGCCAACAGATTTCATCCGAAGCACGTTCGTAGGTACACAGGAAGGCGTGGACGTGGAGCATTTCCTGCTGCGCATGTGGTACCCTCATCTGCCACGGTAAGTTGAAGACACGTTGTATTCGTTTACAAGCTTTTTGCGCCTTGCTTGTTTTTGTTTTGTTTTTTTTTTTGTTTAATTGGGTCCGGGTAATGTTGTTGTGGATGATTATAAAGTTTTTCTATGATTTCAATATTCTAAATGTGGTTTGTGAGTGACTATCAGCTAAATTGGTCCAACTATGATTTATAGGTAAACATTGGCCAAATATCAGAAAAATAAAATAAAATCAATTATATAGAGGAGCTCGTGGCTAAATAATAACAGCCGGACTGGTCTATCTTTAAGGTTAAGCAACGCTTGACGATGTCGGTCCGTGGCTGGGTGACCATTTCAACATACCGAGTTTCCCCCGTGCCTCGGAAAGCACTTTAAGCCGTTGGTCCCGGCTGTCATTTGAAGATCTTTGATAGTCGTTACGGGTAGTCAGAAACCTGAGATCTGACACCAGTCTTGCCAGGGGGTATCGTGTTACCCAGTTACTGGGTTGTGGAGGTCAGATAGGCAGTCGCTCCATGTAAAACACTAGTACTCAGCTGAATCCGGTAAGACTGCAAGCCGACCCCAACATAATTGGGAAAAAGGCTAGGCAGATGATATCACATAACATAAAATAATGCTTGTATTTGCCGAAGGGTTAGTTCTAATTAGGGTTTTATACTTTTGCATAAAAATAAAGTATGTCAAAATACTTTATTTTTCTTTCAATCTCTATTGTGATATGTAAAACAAAACACTCATATGTTTTTTGTCTGAATAATTTATATATAAGCAAGTAATAATCTTTTTAAATTTATTAAAATGTGTAGTGACAGTTATTTATTTGTATATATCTCAATTTCGATTGTAACACTTGCTTTGAAACTTTCAAAATCTTCAATAATTATTAGCGTGAGCTAAGACTACAACTTTCATTCATGAAATATGAAAAATAAATTAAAACACACTTTATTTTTATTTTCAGATACTTAATTTATCTTTCAGATACTTAATTTGTCTTTCAAATACTTTATTGATCTTTTAAATGCTTTTTTAAATCGGAATACTTATTTTTTTCCTATCTAAATATTTTGATACGTTATTTTTCTCAAAAAAGTTGCCAACCCTAGTTCTGATTAACCCTTTGGCTCACCTCTGGGTGCACTTATAGTAAACCCAAATTTCGCCAATTAAGTTTACAAGTCCCATGTAATGCGGGACGAGCCGAGCGAATCTGTTGCCATCGACCGGCACATATTCGTCTATTTTTTTGTATAGTTTTAGAACCTTTTAGCTTTTTTTTACTACTCAAAACCACTAGAATTAAAGTACAGTCAGGGGTCAAAAGTGCAGTCTTAAGGTCGTAGCCGACTTATACGACACCGCTCCCTAACGGCAAAATAATATTTAAATGTGAGCTTCAGGACGTCCTCTGTAAACATACTTTACATTGGCAATACAAATTACCGCCATCGTAGCACTCGACAGCTGACGTCTCGCTTACCGCATGCTTACCGCGCGCTTCAAGCGGGCGGCCCGCGCGCTGTACGCACGCTGACTGCTTGAAGCACGTTGCTAGCTTGTCGAAAAAGTTAAGGCGAAAGCAGTCGGTGCGGACAGCTTGTTGGCTGCCAGCTGCAAGCGCGTGGACAGCTGGTTGTCTGCTAGCTGTCGGCGCGTGGACAGTGAACAGTCAACTCCGTTTAAGGCCCTACATAACTACATAATACGGTAACTTTCTAAATAATACTCCTTAGATACGGCGGCGGCCAGTACTGCGTTAACATTGGGGCGTATATAGCGCCTTAAGGCGGTGATGGACCGGGGTGGTGTAAAATGGTTAGTTTTTGTAGAAGCAGTTAAATTATGCCGCTTGTGTTGTGGTGGAGTGTAACTGCACTTTTGACCCTTAACTGTACTTTGGAAAACTAGAGACTATTTTTAATGCCTACATTTTTGCATTACTGGACCCTGTTAGTTTTGCGCCTAAACAAAATGGCATGGTAAACACTATTCTCCGGTTTCTGAACTTAAAATTTGAACTTTTCAAACTCTTATAAAAAAAATACAGTGATTTTTGTTAAGGTAGGCTCTACAAGTTCTCTACTTCAAATTTCTCATTCAGAAACCGGGGTTATGAAACAGTTAATTGCATTATATTATTTAGATACTTAACAGCTCGCTTAAAACAAAACATATATATTTTATTGTTGTTTTTTTTTTGCGGTCCCAGTATCATTTGAAAATGTCGTGTTAGTGACATTCCTGATGGGTCGATGCCACAGACATACATCTAACTAGATAACGCAAGTCCCTTCATCTGTATGAAATTCAAGCGTGCCACTTTTTCACAAACAATTTAAAAACAAATTTACTTACCAATGAAAGACAACATTTCCAATGCCTCGGCCAACTTTTTCTATACATTCTTTACGCATCATTTACATTATGGCATAGAAAGGCATTTTCTAGATTTCCGTAGCTTTCAGGTGCCGATAATGCTAAATGAAAAGCTCAGATTACGATCATTGATCGTAATTTTACTCCGTTTTTTGGCACGCGAAGTACATACAATCGCGTCATCTAGTTAGATTTATATCTGTGGTAGACGCGTTTCGATTTTTGCTACACCGATGAGCGATTTTTACTAATCGAAATTGCAT
The DNA here is from genome assembly GCA_949775005.1 of Orthosia gothica. Taxonomy (NCBI): domain Eukaryota; kingdom Metazoa; phylum Arthropoda; class Insecta; order Lepidoptera; family Noctuidae; genus Orthosia; species Orthosia gothica. The sequence continues at coordinate 47,850,448 of OX459034.1, read as the reverse complement.
GTACGTTCACATGGACGCAAAGCGAAGCAATACGACTGGATTGCTCTTGAAATTTTCTTGGGTAGTAAAATAAGCGTCGCGCCATCAGTAAAATCCCTTAAGTTCCATATGTACTGTCAGGGAAATGCTTGTTCAGCAAATTTATTAGTTCAAATCAAAAACATCTTTGACAGATGAATGAAATGTCAAATTGAATTTGTATATAGATATAGGTAGCGTTGTAGGTTTTTATGTGTTTTTTTTTGTGAGATTTCTTGAAAAGTTCTCTATAATAATTTTATATCTGCATCACCCTAAGGGGTCAGCTCACATCAAGACACGCCACACGGTGTGACACGAGCCTGATAGCGATTTGCTAAAGAACTTGACTACACTAAACCACAGTATAAATATGGACAAACAGTACGGAAACTAAACATGCGCATCGACGAGACCCCTAAGCGGATCGAACTACTGACAGCACTGCGGACGTTGCTTAGGGGTCTCGTCGATGCGCATGTTTGTGTGAGTGTGCCGTTTCGAGCGTTTGTAGGTAGTTGCCGTACTGTTCGTCCATATTTATACTGTGACTAAACAGTACAAATGACATGGTCATTTTTGCCTAGATTATGCGACAAAATTATTGTAAACGTTATTTCATTAGGTTTTTTACTAACTAATTGAGTGTTTCATACACCTGCAGAACTCTCTAATAACAGTAGTTCTTTATGGCTACAACAAAAAAAAAAACGGATTTACCGCGGGTAGTTTAAAATTCGACTTAATTCGATTTCTCTCGCCGAATTGATGTGTAAAAGTTCAAAGTATGTATATTGTTGTTAGTGAGTTTGTAAATGCACCCACGATACAGGAGAAATTCCTAGTATTGGAACAGTTTATGAAAAATAGAAAAATAAAATCGCTCTTTTAGAAAATGCGCGCTTCGTGCATCTCGTTTCGGTGTGAGCTGGCCTAAATATATAGTTACCATCACGTAAAAATAATTTATCTTTCAAGCACTTCTAGGCATCCGATTAAGTTGAAACTTGGTGTACTTATGTACTTTTAGAAATATTGAAATAATTTGGTACTTTGGAACTGGTTTAATGATGGAACTGGCAGGTAGCCATAGCAACTTCTCAACCAGACAGAACAGACAGAAGCATACCGGATAATTAAGTATTTTCAAATTTAAAAGTATGTACAGTTAGAGTCAAAAGTGCAGTCGTATTCTACCTAAAGTGTCTTAAAGTTTTTCAAAAAGGTAGTTTCAAAATCAGTGGCGTAGCGTTGCTTGGCGGGGCCCCGTATAAAAATTTGTTTGGGGGCCCTTATGAAGGGTAAAGATTTCTCACAAAAGAAAAAAAAAATGTTTGCATAAAATAAAAAGAAATATTTATTCATCATAATTATCTATCTGTCACTTTTTCCAAAATTTTTACAAACAATTCAAATTAAATATACACTCGCCTTGCTTTTTTTTCGGCAAACTGATTTATTATATCATTTATAGCTGATGATGATGACTTTAGGTTTTCTAAAGTTTCTGCCTCTATGGACAATAGTGACAGCTGACAGGTCTGACAGGCGTTCATGTCCCATCGAAGTTCTGGAATCGATGACGTCCGACCTAAAGGACGACGCTGATATCGAGCGAGAAAGGAGGGCGCTGTCGGTGAGGGCGAATATGATTGCCCGCAGGTTTGCTCGTAGCTCCAAGGAAGTAAAGATCACCTTGTTTCGAGCCTACTGCACATCTTTTTATACGAGTAGTCTGTGGGTGTCATATTTGCAGAAATCCTACAGCGCTTTCCGCGTTCAATACAATAACGCGCTGAGGGCTCTGCTGCGGCTACCACGCTTCTGCAGCGCATCGGGAATGTTCGCTAGTGTCCGCGTTGACTGTTTTTATGCCAGCATGCGCAAGAGGGCGACCTCGATAGTGAGTAGAGTGCGGGGCAGCGGCAACAGTCTTCTTGCCGTCGTTGCCAATAGGTTGGACGGGCCATTTATGCAGCACTGGCAGTCCTTACATGTACCTGTGTATCGGGCGTGGGGCAGGTGAACTTTTAAATGTATTTTATTATTATTTTAATTTTATTTGACATTTTTATTTGCTTTCAATTTTATTATTTCATTTTAAAAATTATGACTGTGACATTTTTATTTGTATACCTTTGTGACATTTTTGCTGACATGTTTAAAATTATTATGAAAGTATTGCTGACAGTAAAATTTTGGCTTGGATAGATTAAATTCTAATGATTTCAGTATTTTATAAAGTCTAATGCTAATGAATGACATTGTATTTTAATATTTATGTAATGCTTATAAATGTAATACTGTTATGGACTACTGTGTCTGAAAATAAATGAATTATATAAATCTCTCAGTGCGTAGGTAAACGGCCAGCGTTCTTTTTACGTGACGGGAACTTTATACGGGTAGAAAAAGCTTAAAAAATAAGTCTGCCTATGTACAGTTAGAGTCAAAAGTGCAGTCGTACTCTACCTAAACTAACTATAGGTTTTTTTATAGAAGAAGGTTAATCATCCACGACTAAAGTCACCGCCAGAAGACGAAAAAATAAAAGTCGTTAACACCTGCCTACCAATGTATTCCAATATTTCATAACGATACGAAAAAAATGTAAAGGCAGTGTCGCTAACACGATCAAAACAAACGTATCGTGGTAAGGGGCGTCCGTGACCCTTTCACTTGGCATTCAGTTATGAGTTAATATCTCATAAACGCGTGGACCGATTTACATGATTTAAACTGATAAAATGTTTCTACGCCTAAACCCTTTCATTTGAGACCAAAATTATCAAAGTATCTCAATAAACAAAATAACATGTCAAGTCGGATCATGACTTTTATTTTTTTGTTATCTGGTAGAGACCTTAGTTTAAATTATACTTTAGATTCTATAATAATACCAGCGTGTAACTGTCCCACTGTAGGGCAAAGGCCTCTTCTCATACAGAGAAGGCTAGAGCATTGATCACCACCAGATGACGGAGCCGGAGGTTCTATGTTCGACTGTATGTATTTTTTGTGTTTAAAATTAAACATTCATGAGCCATTGAATTGAACTATATGTAAAAGAAAAAGTATGTATGTTTGTATGTTCCTTATAGACTCCGAAACGGCTGGACCGATTTCAAAAATTCTTTCACCGTTGGGAAGCTACACTGTCCCCGGGTGACATAGGCTACTTTTTATCCCTGTATTCCCACGGGAACGGGATCTACGCGGGTTAAACCGCGAGGCGTTTGCTAGTTGAACTATAAAGAAATTTGAGACACTTTATTTTTAGCAGAGCATGACTGCACTTCTGACCCTTGACTGGACATACAGTATTTTTTACTTGTGCAAAAAGATTTAATAAAAAAAAAACCGTCGAGCTTGCTAAACAAATACTTCCCCTGATAGTACATACACATGGAAAATTAAAGAAGAAAACATTCAATGTTTCCTCTTTTTCATGCTTATTTTAAAATGGAAAAAGGAGAGACATTATACTGGCTAATCTCGCTGAGCAAAGTTACCGGCGTTACCAATCGTAAGTGTTTATTTATTAAAGATTTTAGCTATTTCAGTGTTTTTTAATCTTTTGAACGCCATTGTCACATATAAGTGATAAGCGTGTGCGAGCCCTCTACGCTACGACATAAATATATAAGCAGTATTTTAATGTTCCCAATGTAGGGAAGACTGTAATAGATGTCACATGCCTTCGAATATTTACTTGTCCTGTCCTCGTGGTGGTCTCCTGGTCTTCGTTCAATCCCGTGTCAGGTCGCGAGTTATAGGGAAAAGTATATATAATAACAAATAAGGAAGGGACAACAAACGTATTCTGGTGGTATTTCCGCCAGACTGATAGGCACGATCCCGACACGAATACCTCGCTGCGCGTGAAATATATACTAATACAACTGCACGGGCGAAGCACTATACCACTAGCGGATGGCGAACGTGATTTCAAGTAACGATCGGCTGGCTAACAATCAATTTCAAACAAAACCAGGTTCAAGACCGAATCTACACGTCACGTGTCTTAACAAGAATGTTCTATAGGGTTTAAAAATAAAAACACTTATTTTTTGAGTAAATTGTGTTATTTATATTGCATTATAGAGAAGACATGCTCCGATTATGAATGGAATAAAATATGTATCTCGCAAATGGCCCCCACGGCTCTGCCATCGGCCATTACACTTTTCATGAAATTTTTGACAAAGATGTGGCTGTATCTCACTGATAACGCGTTGAATCTCGGCCTTGAACTCAGGAATTGTTTCTGGTTTATTTGTATAAACTCAAAATTTCACAAAATCACAAAGAAAAAAATTGCAAGGCCAGACTATATTTGTGGCCAGTTCACATCTGAATTTCGCTGGTCTGGAAATCTTTGCTGCAATAAATTGATTGTTTCATGGGTGGTGTGACAGGCTCGTGCTGAAACCACATGTCGTCCAGAATTCCAGATCCATACCATCCAGTTGAGGCCACAAGAACTCCGTTATCATATTCCTGTTACGAATGCCGTTCACAGTCACTGCAACTCCGGCATCAGTTTTCACAATGTTAAGACGTTCATCTTTTGTGTAACGCTTCATTGTATTATTAATCGGAACAAGCACAGGTTACAGCTGCCAAATGTCAGAGCAAGGAACCAAATATTCAAAAAAAGAAAAGGAAAAATAAAACTGAAATAAAAAAAAAAACTGAAAAAAATGATTAGTGCACTCTAAATCAGACAGGGTATTATGTGAGTTTATTCATATATCATCTTAGAAATTGAAGTTTCGTTCGTATTTTAATTGTATGAAACCACAGACATAAATCTAACTAGATAACGCATGTCCCTCCATCTGTATGAAAACCAAGCGTGCCACTTTTCCACAAACAATATAAAATATTTACTTACCAATTAAAGAAAACATTTCCAATGCCTCGGCCAACTGTTTCTATACATTCTTTACAGCTCAATATGGCATACAAAGGCATTTTTCTAGATTTTGGTGGATTTCCAGTGCCGATAATGCTAAATGAAAAGCTCAGATTACGATCATTTGTCATAATTCTACTCCGTTTTTTGGCACGCGAAGTACATACAATCGCGTCATCTAGTTAGATTTATATCTGTGCATGAAACTAATTAAAATACACCATTTTTATTGAGACTTTTCATAATAACTAAGAAGAAATAAAAAGTTTACGTTTGTTATTTGACGCGGATGGCACACACGTGCGTTTATGTTCTGGCGTTCAAAAGATTCAAGGTCCGTTTGTGTACAGTTAACGGACAAAAGTGCAGTCGTCCCACCCTCCTTAAGTTGAAATGTTTAGAATTGTCTTTGCATAAAAGGTTCAATGGTCCGCGAGTTACAAAACTGATTTTATGGAATCAAACTATTGTTTATAACTATACTCCATTAGAAAAAACGTTACAAATTTAAACAATACTATTTTACAGCCTGTTTAACCGATTTTCATTTCTATAGCGTTGTTGACAAGACAAATGACAGATGTAATAAATAGTTGGTATTGGTAATAGGTTAATGCTTTTTATGCCATCTTTATGTTTACGGAATAGAACTCAAAATCGGTTGAACGTATATTCGTGGACCATTGTTTTTTTTCTATATAAGAGGGAGCTTTGGGAGAGTTTGACTAAACTTTTAACCCTGGACTGTGCAGCATAATTTTTTTGAGAACCTTAATTATTGATACGAAAGGAGATTGCCCTTATGGGGTATAGCCACGGTAAAGATATGTATCGTGTGCCAGATTATTTTTCTAAAGAACTGTTTTTTTTTTGTGTTTTACAATCGTGTCTTTTTCGTGTTTCTTTCTACAATATACAACAGAAATCTTCGGGGCTGTATACATTTATGAAGTTCTCTTTCAAATGTTTCTTCCATCACCACTGCTTTCAAAACGGTGGAGGCAAATATCGCGAGGAAACTAGTGTACCCTCTGGAACAAAAAATTCGAAGACATGTGACATATACAAATCCGCATTGTGACTGCGTGGTGGATGACAGTCCACTCCCTTGGTCCCATAGTGGGAAAATTATAGGCTGATTTAGATATGCATAGGATATAAAATGATATGCTCCATAGAACTAGGAAGGCTTGCTTTGGCTTGCCTTAGTGTAAAAATCTATGTGCGGAAAAATATTCTACATCGTTTAGATATGCATCGTTTATATAATACACAGTATTTAAATCACTGAGGAACTTCAGGATATTTGGTAATCATGTTACAAATTAACAATTTTAGTATTAAAATTACAGGCAAAATGTCAAAGGTATGTGTTCCCCTCAACGATCGAGAAACCTGAATCAGGTGTGAAACAATAGAAAAACAATTGTTTCCTAATTAAGACCGTTAAGCTCATAAATTAGTGTAACTATTATTTTTTAATGAAAAAGTAACGTGAAGTTTATTTTTGTATTGTTGATGGCTCGCGCTTGATCACTATCTCACCTGATGGTAAGCGATGATGTTAAGTTATGCAGGTTTGAAATACGCCATTAGTTATTAAAAAACTAAAGAAATATTATGTTTAAAACCACAGACATACATCTAACTAGATGACGCGACTGTATGTACTTACCGTGCCAAAAAAAGGAGTAAAGTTACGACAAATGATCGTAATCTGAACTTTTCATTTAGCATTATCGGCACCGAAAATCCACCGAAATCTAGAAAAATGCCTTTTTTTGCCATATTGAGCTGTAAAGAATGTATAGAAAAGTTGGCCGAGGCATTGGTAATGTTTTCTTTTAATGGTAAATAAATTTGTTTTTAAATTGTTTGTGAAAAAGTGGCACGCTTGATTTTCATACAGATAGAGTGACTTGCGTTATCTAGTTAGATTTATGTCTGTGTTTAAAACACATTTTATTGCACATCCTAGGCAATAATGAGCCGTGTCATTTAATGATTCTCTTTCCTAGATTTTTAATAAAAAGCTAAAAAGCAATGAAAATAACAATTTTATATCAGTCAAGATGAAATAATGATGTATAAATAACAGTGTTAATTAACAAACCAATAAGCGGCTTGGGAAATAAATTATTGACCGTTAAAATGTATGTGTAATATATTATCAAAAGGCTTTTGTATTAAAAAAATATTTGACAAGAAATCAAACGTGTAGGTATGCATCAGCTCAATCGGCCTAAATTATTATAAAACTTGCAATCTTTGATTAGAGACACCGGGATAGGTGTAACTTAATAACAGCTTGTAAACAAAAATAAAAATAAAACAAGCTTTTATATTAAAAAGCAGTGTTATGAGAAACAAACGAGCGTGCAAATTTTTAACTCAAACGGACAATGGGAAGTAGTTCAAATTAAACTTGCAAGATTTGATTACAGACACCGGGAGTGGCGAAACTAAATAAAAGCTTGTAAAAATATTAATAAACAAGCTTTTGTATTAAAAAAGCAGTGTCACGAGAAACAAACGTGTGTGCAAAATTTTTACTCAAACGTACAACGGGAAGTAGTTCAAATTAAACTTTCAAGTTTTTATTACAAGCACCGGGACGGACAGCTTAGTCGGACACTGGGAAGTGGGTCAAATATAACTTGCAAGGTTTGACTACAGGCCTTGCAAGATTTGATTACAGACACCGGGACAGGTAAAGCTAAATAAAAGCTTGTAAAAATATAAAAAAAAAACAAGATTTTGTATTAAAAGTTGCGCATCGTCATCAAATTTTCAGCTCTATCGGACACTGCGAAGTCAGTCATATTTAACTTGCAAGATTTGATAACAGGCACCGGGACAGATCAAACTAAATAAAAGCTTTAAAATATTAAAAAAAGAACATGCTTTTATAATAAAAGTTACATTGTTGCTAGAAACAAACGTGTGTTCAAATTTTCAGCTTAGTCGGACACTGGGAAGTGGGTCAAATATAACTTGCAAGGTTTGACTACAGGCCTTGCAAGATTTTAAGATAGTGGCAAACGCTAGCCCAAAGATTATAAAAAAAAAAATGAACTGACACCGGGACAGGTGAAGCTAAATAAAAGCTTGTACAAATATTAAAAAAAACCGGCCAAGTGCGAGTCGGACTCGCGCACGAAGAGTTCCGTACCATTTTCGTAAAAAACGGCATAAAAATCACGTTTGTTGTATGGGAGCCCCCCTTAAATATTTATTTTATTATGTTTTTAGTATTTGTTGTTGTAGCGGCAACAGATATACACCACCAGTGAAAATTTCAACTGTCTAGCTATCACGGTTCATGAGATACAGCCTGGTGACAGACAGACAGACAGACAGACAGACAGACAGACAGACAGACAGACAGACGGACCGCGGAGTCTCAGTAATAGGGTCCCGTTTTTACCCTTTGGGTACGGAACCCTAAAAAACAAGCTTTTATATTAAAAGATGCATTTTCATCAAATTTTCAGCTCAATTGGACACCGAAATGGGTCAAATGTAACTTGCAAGGTTTGACTTCAGGCCTTGCAAGATTTTAAGATAGTGGTCAAACGCGAACCTATAGATTACATTTAAAAAAAAATGTGTACCGACATCGAGACAGGTGAAATATCAGCTTGTAAAAACGTTCGGATTCTAAGTCGCAAAATATTATGATGTTTAAGATTTTTGTTTTTCGATGTTGTCTATCATTTAAAGTAGATCAAAATCGTCTGACTTTATCCATCGTCTTAGGAGACCTAATTTAAACCAAACATTGCGCGAAGGCGTCGCGTTAATTTTGGGAATAATTTAATTATGCATACAGCTAAGGAGTGGAATTCCCTGCGATATTTACAAGCTCATCATCATCATCATATCAGCCGAAAGACGTCCACTGCTGGACATAGGCCTCCCCCAAGTCACGCCACATTGACCGGTCCCGTGCGTCCCGCATCCAGCGAATCCCCGCAACCTTCACCAGGTCATCGGTCCACCTGATGGGAGGCCTTCCAACGCATCGTCTTCCGGTTCGCGGTCGCCACTCCAGAACTTTTCTGCCCCATCGGCCATCCGTTCTGCGAGCAATGTGCCCTGCCCACTGCCACTTAAGTTTGGCAATTCTTCGGGCTATGTCGGTAACCCTGGTTCTCTTGCGGATCTCTACATTTCTGATTCGATCACGCAAGCATACTCCGAGCATAGCCCTCTCCATTGCCCTTTGGGTGACTGTAAGCTTTCTGATGAGGCCCATTGTGAGCGACCACGTTTCAGAGCCATAGGTCATCACTGGCAACACACACTGGTCATAGACCTTCGTCTTGAGACACTGTGGTAAGTTGGACGAGAAGACACCGCGCAATTTCCCGAACGCTGCCCAGCCGAGTTGGATTCGACGGTTAACCTCTTTCTCGAAGTTGGCCCTACCCAACTGGATCGTTTGTCCCAGGTAGACATAATCTTCCACAACTTCGAGTGTAGAGTCTCCAACCTTGATAGGAGTGGGTGTTACATGGGCATTCAACATTACCTTGGTTTTGTCCATGTTCATTTTAAAATCCACTCTTTCGGAAGCTCTACTTAGGACATCGAGCATTATACTGAGGTCCTCCATGGTCTCAGCCATGACCACTATATCGTCGGCAAACCGAAGGTGAGTGATGCCTAGCCCTTACAACCTAGGGGTCTTTTATTCATCATCGACCACATCATCGCTTACCATCAGGTGAGATAGTCGTCAAACGCGTTCCGTTCGAAAAAGAATAAAGATATATAAAATCATTAATAAAAAAATAACGTTTGGTAAAACTGGAAAGTTCCTCTATTTATCCGCGCGATGATCGCTTTCTAATAGGAAAACTCCACAAAGTTACGTGTCTCGAGATAATTTTGCCTCTGGTGTAAACAGGACAAATAAGAACACCATCTACTACTCGGTCAAACTAACTTGTATTTCGCGTCGTGCGCCAATAGCTAGAGCCGAAAATCAAAGTGACGTCATAGCGCTAGGTGCACAGTTACTTCGACTGAGTAGTACAATAAGATTCTTTTCACCAGATACGCGGTCTCCCCACGCTGGCCGGACAAAAAAGAAACTGAAACTACGAATGCGAAATGCGAAGAGGAAAAAAGGAAAGCGGAAGAAGCGAAGCTTAAAAAATCTAGAGCAGCATCGGGATCTTGGTGTCCTTGCGGCAAGTTAGACAAACCACCAAAGAAACAAGCCCCAGTGGTCAATTTGGCCCCTGAAGCAGGCTCTTCGGTTCAAAGTTCCAGTAATGCTGGTCCAACGGCCTCCAGATCCGATATTTTAGAACAAATTCCGTGCAGTTCGGGTCCCTTCTCCAGCGCTTCGGACCAAAGAGCAGGAGGTTCGGGCCAAAGTTCCAGCGCTTCGGTCCTAAATGCTGGTAGTTCGGGCCATAGTTCCAGCGGTGGTCTTAAGCGAACAGATCCAGTTGATGGTCGATATGGGGAAGCAAGAAATGATATTGAGGATTTTTCTGGCATATTTGGAAAAGATGACTTTCCGGCCAAATGCAAAGGACCCATCTCCAGCGCTTCGGACCAAAGAGTTTCGGGCCAAAGTTCCAGCGCTTCGGTCCTAAATGCTGGTAGTTCGGGCCAAAGTTCCAGTGGTGGTCTTAAGCGAACAGATCCAGTTGATGGTCGATATGGGGAAGCAAGAAATGATATTGAGGATTTTTCTGGTATATTTGGAAAAGATGACTTTCCGGCCAAATGCAAAGGACCCATCTCCAGCGCTTCGGACCAAAGATGTTCGGGCCAAAGTTCCAGCGCTTCGGTCCTAAATGCTGGTAGTTCGGGCCAAAGTTCCAGCGGTGGTCGTAAACCAAGAGCTCCAGTTGATGGTATTTATGGGGAAGCAAGGGATGATACGGAGGATTTTACTAGTATATTTGGAGAAGAGGAGTTACGGGGTACCTGTAAAGGCCCACACTTCTCGTTGACGAGGAAACTCATGATGGAGTTAAGGAACAAATGTTCTCAACTTACGTTCCTTGCTCTCGAGTATTGTAACTTGGATTATAAGACGGTAAGTACAAACAACCTTCTCAATTTAAACAAAAGTAATTTTTTTAAATATACTTTTATTATAAAAAGTGCTTTTTCTCGAGAAACACGCAAGTGTGCAAAATTTCAGCTCTCATAGAAGACTCGTCACGGCCCATACAAAATTTAGTATTTTCAATGTTTATTATTTAGACAGATAATATAATACTAGCATACAGATGGCTCATCCGATACAAAGGAAACGTGCCGACGCAAATAGCGTTTTTCGTCTGATTAAACTGATTATTTTTCTAAGAACGTCGCCCGCGTTCGGTTCTGTTCCACGGATATAGATGGTGTTAGCAGCGACTTGCAAGTAAAAGGGTGTACTCGGTTCTTAAATACTTTTTTATATATAAAAAAGTGCATAACAATACTGTAAAACAAATCTTCAGTGGATTGGTTTTACAGTATTTTATGCACGTTTTTACCCGACTGCCGAAGGAGGGTAATGTGTTTATCAGTCTATGTATGTATGTATGTATGTATGTATGTATGTATGTATGTATGTTTGTTCCTATGTGGCGTTCCAGAGACCAAACGCGTTGGCCGATTTTAATGATTCATACGTCAAACGATGCGTCTTAATCCTGCGAGTCATAGTCATAGGCTACATTAAAATTGGATAATAGAAAAATGGCGGCTTTTGGGTGCCATATTGTGGGGGCCCAAATATTTTTTTTCTTCCAAACCCATCGTGTGGGGTATCAAAATAAAGGGTTTTAAGAGGTGATTTCAAAAATATATAACACTTATATGTTTAAATGTATCTAATTCGAAAAAAACTAACTAAAAAGTTATAAATAAAAAAACTTAATTCAAAAAATCAAAAAACCCGACTGCTTCAAAAGCGAACTAAAAAGTCGTAAACAAGGAAAAATTATGCTGTGCAGGCGGAGGATACACCAGATTTTGGTCAGCCAGCCCGCGAATATGTATCCTCCGACTGCACAGCATAATTTTTCCTTGTTTACGACTTTTTAGTTCGCTTTTGAAGCAGTCGGGTTTTTTGATTTTTTGAATTAAGTTTTTTTTACAGTTGCATTGTACCAAAATGTGATGTGTTACAAAAAAATTAAAAAGATCGAGTGGTTCCCTCAGAAATTTAAAACCGCGCCATCTATTGGAATCGATTTTAAATGATCCATTCAAATAGTCTTTGAAATGTAAATTGAGAGCTCAATATTCCTTAATTTTCTGCTTAGGAGAGATCATTAAACTTTCATTAGATTTCCATTAGAAAATCTTAATATTTCACAAAATTCAATAACAAATCGAAGCTTATCACGCCATCTAGTGCAATTTATTTGAACTAAATTTTGTTTCTTCGCGTTGGGTGTCCGTGGTATTTATTAGGCAAATACATTACTGACATTCGCCATTCCCAAAAATAATGTCTAAATATTAAAATTACCTTCTATAGATATGAATTTTGTAAACAAACTCGTTCCGGCGATTTTCCGTATGTTTTTTGTTTCAATATTTCTATGATAGCCAAGGAAATATTAAAAATACTATATACATAAATTTTACACATGGTATTGATAAAACATGGCATTCTTTTTTGTTGCGCTGGTGCTTGTCGTTTTTAACACGCTTTTTTTAGTTTCGAATGTGAAATCTTTGAATGTGATTTTCACCCCCTTCAAAACTACGGATTAATTTGAAACTTTGCACACTTATCAAGACAATGCAATAATTTAAATAGTTTGTCCCATTATCCATTATCCCAGACTCTTCAGGATTAGCGATTGAACTAAAAAGTCAACAAGTAAAATTTCAAAATTTAAAAAACCCCCGCTACATTTATCTTGAGGAAACACTCTATTGAAACAGTAAAATGCCCATAACTTTTGAACGGCTGAACTGATTTTATTCAAACATAGCTAAGAACACTCTCGACAAAATCACCTTTCAATGAAAAAAAAATTAATCAAAATCGGTTCATCCGTTTAGGCGCTATGATGCCACAGACAGACACACAGATACACAGACACACAGCAACACACGTGAAACTTATAACACCCCTCTTTTTCCGGCGGGGGTTAAAATATATAATAGTTTAAAAAATTAAAAAGCACGCTTTAATAGAAAACCAAATTAAAAAGTAGAAAATAGTTTTTAATTTTAAATGAAGAATAGTGTGACTAACAAAAAAGTAATCTTTTTAGGCTTCCGTACCCAAAGGGTAAAAACGGGACCCTATTAGTAAGACTCCGCGGTCTGTCTGTCTGTCTGTCACCAGGCTGTAACTCATGAACCGTGATAGCTAGACAGTTGAATTTTTCGTAGATGATGTATTTCTGTTGCCGCAAATACTAAAAACAGGATAAAATAAATATTTCAGTGGGGCTCCCATGCAACAAACTTGATTTTATTGCCATTTTTTGCCACAATGGTACGGAACCCTTCGTACGCGAGTCCGAATCGCACTTGGCCGGTTTTTTTTTAAAAGCGTAGGGTGCTTGATGTCAATTTTTATAATATTTAATTGACAGATATTGGTAAAAGTAATTTTGCAAATATCTTAAAAAGCACCCCACGCTTTTTCATAATAAAATATATTTTAAAATTAATCACACTATTCTTAATTTAAATTTACTGAAAAATATTATCTACTTTTTAGTTTGGTTTTCTTTTAAAGTGTGGTTTTTAGTTTTAAACTATTATTTTTTGGGTCACATTTGACGAGTCTTCTTTAACTTGCAAGATTTACTTACAGAAGTTTTTAAGCTTGTAATAACAGTCGTCATTATGTCATATCATAAAAAACAGAGCGGCGAAGTGGAACTAAATATGAAATGTACATTCAAGGGTCAAAAGTGCAGTCTTACTCTCCCAAAACTCAAATAAATAGTTTTTGGGGTTCCGTACCCAAAGGGTAAAAACGGGACCCTATTACTAAGACTCCAAGGTCCGTCTGTCTGTCTGTCACCAGGCTGTACCTCAAGAACCGTGATAATTAGACAGTTGAAATTCTCACAGATGATGTATTTATGTTGCCGCTATAACAATAAATAATATATAAACAATAAAAATAGGGCTCCCATACAATAAACGTGATTTTTGTTGCCGTTTTTTTGGCGATAATGGTACGGAACCCATGTTGTATAGAAATTAAACCTAACCGTGAAAAGTTGAAATATTCTGCCTAAAAAAATAATGCCGCTGCTGTTTTTTTGAAAGAGTGTGACAGCAATTCTGATCCTTAACTGTACCATATTTGTTATTAAGCAATTATGTCGTTATTTTTTCTTCCGCTGTTCTTTTCTGATTAATTTTGTTGCGGGATCCAAGACAGTTCAATTGTTTTTCTCTGACTCGTCGAACTTCACTGACTCGGCGCTTTTCTGGTAGTCGCCACTGTCACCGGGTCTCATTGACCCGGTACATAGTTTAGTTCAAATAAATCTCACTAGATGGCTCGACATGCACCTATCTGTTATTGAATGTGTGTAAAATTAACATTTTCTGGAAATGAACATAAAAATTGTATGTTCTTGTTTAATCAACTCTCCTAAGTACAAAATTATGTAATATTGGACTCTTAATTCACATTTCAAAGATTATTTGAACGGATCATTTAAAATTGATGCCAATAGATGGCGCTTTTTTTAATTTCTGAGGCATTCCACTCGATTGTTAAAATTTGGACTGTAACACATTTTGATGCAAAAAAACTGTAAAAACGTGCAAAAAAATACTATACAACGAACCTTCACTGTATTTAAAGAAAAAAATATTCACGAACCGAGTAAACCCTTTTACTAGCAAGTCGCTGCTAACACCATCTATCTATCACCGTGAAACAGAATCGAACGCGTTCGATGTACAAACAAATATCAAATTAATGCGGTACCCCGAGCAAAACGCCGCGCAAGCCGTTTTTCGTGCTGTTTTTAGTAGCTATCTACTCGTTATTTAAAAAGAAATATCAATTAAATGATAAATGATCATTAATCTCATTCCAAAAAAAACATAAAAATGAGAAATAATTATTGATAGCATGTGTCTCCTCGTAAAGTGTTCATTCATTATTTTTTGTACTAACACTAACGGATAGACAATTTAATAACGAACATTTTTGTAGTATTTTTTTTTTCAAAAGACCAAAATTCGATTTTATAAAGATTTTATTCTAAAATCTGGGCGTATTCACTACTGTAATTCATGCGCCACCAGTGCCGCTAGACCAATAGGAATGCTCATATTTCATGCCGATTTTTTGGTCAGGGTACCGTCTTAATCAGACGAAAAACGCTGGTTACGTCGGCACGGTTTCTTTGTATGGGATGAGGCATCTTTATGCTAGTATTATATTGTCTGTGCCACTGGTAACTCCAGCTTGCAGGTAATACAGTGGCTGGGAATAGTGTCACAAATACCTTATACTTTTTAACCGACTTCCCAAACAGGTCGAGGTTCTATATTCGACTGTATCTATCTGCACCGATTTCTCCGACAATCGTGGACCGATTTTCAAAATTCTTTTTGTGTTTGTAATGGTACTTTCTAGTCCCATATAAATTTGGTGAAGATCTGATGAAGAACTTCGGAGATAACAATAGAACTCTTAATTTGTAATTTTGAAATATTAATCATGTTCGCTCCAATATTGTCATATTAATATTCTA
This sequence comes from Orthosia gothica, assembly GCA_949775005.1. Taxonomy (NCBI): domain Eukaryota; kingdom Metazoa; phylum Arthropoda; class Insecta; order Lepidoptera; family Noctuidae; genus Orthosia; species Orthosia gothica. The sequence goes on along the minus strand of OX459034.1, from coordinate 47,834,800 downwards.
CCTATCAGTTGTAACAAATCCGTATATTTTCTTGTACCTATCTGTAATTTACCGTAAATATTTTTTTAATTATTATTATCCACAGACCAACCTCCGTCACTTTCCTCGGACACTCAAGAAGCTTTCCCTCCGTGGCACCAGATGCTACAACCTACCGCTCAACACATCATACCTAGGGAAGGTACAGGAGCGATTGCCTGCACTAGAGGTAAGCACGTCTTTTAATGGTATTAGATTTTGAAGGTTATGCGGGAATAGGGTGTTAATTCCCGCAAATCTCTATTGAAAAGGGAGGATCCTCCGACTACACGGGTGTTGTGTCTGGTCCGGCCGTAAATGTTCCAATCCCGCCGAAAAGTCTGCTTGCGCGATGCAGGATTTTCAGCCACAAGGCTCTACTTATGAAATTGATTTTTAGGGTTCCGTTCCCGAAGGGTAAAAATGGGACCTTATTACTAAGACTCCGCGGTCCGTCTGTCTGTCTGTCAGTCACAAGGTGTATCTCATGAACCGTGATACCTAGACAGATGAAATTTTCACAGATGATGTATTTCTGTTGCCGCTATTACAACAAATACTAAAAACAGAATAAAATAAATATTTAAGTGGGGCTATACAACAAACGTGTTTTTTTTTGCAATAATGGTACGGAACCCTTCGTGCGTGAGTACGACTCGCACTTAGCCGGTTTTTTTATGAAACGGTTAGCTTTGAACTGTGATAACTGAATTGACTTGGAGTTTTAGTTTCAACCATGCTTTATATTCAAGGCATGTTGTTCCTTTTTAATCGAAAACATGTATTTATCAAAAATCACCTCATACAAAAACGGCTTATCAGTACATTTTTGTTCGCATATCTCGACGAAATGTAGGAAACAGGTGATATTTTTCTTTTTGCCCAACTGCCGAAAGAGGGTAATGTGTTTAGCAGTCTATGAATGTATGTTTGTTCCTATGTGGCGTTCTAGAGACCAAACGTGTTGGCTGACTTTGATGATTCGTCCGTCAATCGATTAATCGATTCGTCTTAACCGTGCAAGTGTCACTGACTACATTAAAACTGGAAAATAGAAAAATGGCGGCATTTGGGTGCCATATTGTGGGGCCGCATTTTTTTGTTCTAAGCTCATCGTGAGGGGTATCAAAATAAAGGATTTTAAGAGGTAAATTCAAAAATATATAACACTTATATGTTTTAATGTACATAATTCGATGAAAAATAATAAAAAAATCGACTGTTTAAGAAGCGAACTAAAAAGACGTAAACACGAAGAAAATTATGCTGTGCAGTCGGAGGATACGTCTGGTTTTAACCGACTTCAAAAAAAGGAGGAGGTTCTCAATTCGTCAGAATCTTTTAGTCAGTCAGCTCGCGAATAACGTCGTAAGGTTTGCAATATATAGTTTTTTTTTTTGTATATTATATTTGACATCACAATTTCTATGTTGTGTTTCAGTACCTGGACGTATCAGAATGCGACTGGTTTGAGCCAGCCTCCCTGATGCCGCTGAGCAAACTGCCGGTGCTCACTGAGTTGTACATGAGAGACTGCAAGCGTCTCACTGAGTGCGTGGCGTACGCCTCGCTCGCTACCCGCTACGGATTCAGGCAGCTTAGGGTAAGAAAATCTCCAACGACTCCAACAATCCTATGTACTATCGCCCATTTTCATTGCTATTGTTACAAACTGAAGTTCACGTAAACCTTAAACTATTGATCAACCACTTCTCAAACTAATTTATCATTATCACTATTTCGCTTTTGATCGCTTCGAATCGCTTTCAAATCGAAACTGTCCCACTACGAAACTGATCGTACTTTACGCACGGTGACGAACATTCCAGACCGTTCCAGACACGGCGAGAACCTTCCAGACTGTTCGATTGTGAAAGACATTCAAGAGGAACTTTTGAGACCGTTTTCGACGTGAGAAGTGCTTTCCAGAATGTTCGGCTGAGAAAGACTTAGCGACACGAACAATCTAGGAAAAAACTTCCGCTATACGATACGAGATGGCGCTACTATTTTTTTTCCTCCCGTCAATAGATGGCGTTACCTTATCTTATGCCACACATCTAATCCTAAACAACCTTTAACTTCTGACCGACCCTGGTTTGATCCTAGAACAAGCTAGTTTTCATCCGGAAAATCTTGTACTGGACAAATCACTCAATATATCGAGGAAGAATACGATTCCAACGAATTAACCGGGGTCGTCCTTTTCGACCTGTCAGCCGCTTACGACACGGTCAACGTGAAAAGATTGCTGTTCAATTAAAAACGTTAACAGACGATCAAGTTTTCATACGCCTTTCGGTGAAATGTTGCGTAATCGGCGGTTTATAGTCCACCTTAATCCAGAAAAGAGCAGATGGCGTATTTTAAAGAATGGCGTACCCCAAGGCAGTGTTCTGGCGCCCATTTTGTTTAATATGTATACCAATGATCATTATTATTAATATCATCAACGACGAACACAATATACGCGGATGACTTGGCACTATTTGCGAATACTTTAGGGTATTTTATAAAATGCTCCAAATGTTTTTAATTTGGTTACATGGATACAATTTCCGTTAATTTTTTTGGGCTTTTAAGGACGTATTTTAAATTGTATTTTGGGTGTTAAGGGCGAAATTGGCCCCAAGTCTTATAGACTGAAAATACGTACAATTGCCTGCAAAAATGTAACTTACTTTCAATCCCTCTAAGGTCCATATTCGTCTGTGCTGATCTAACCAGTCTCGTTTCTCTCCAGGTTTTCGATGTTCGCGGCTCCCCATTAGCTGACTCCGAAGTATCTGCACTGGGCTGGTTGCCGCGTCTCGAGGAGTTATACGTGGCGCCACCGGAAGAGTTCTATCCAGTGACAGAGCACACACACGCCTGGAGTTGCACTAAAAACGTTCACGATGAACTGGATTCTTGGGAGCTAGAGGTACAGTATTAAGAACCTTAGAGGTATACGGTTAGGATGGAAAGTTCCTTGTACTACATTGACAAGGGAGGATCCTCTATCATGAGCCCTTATCTCTCAAGAGATGAGATATCACCGGTATCTGTTAGTTTTGCGCGCTTCTAATCTAACCGGATTCAACTGGGTACCAGTGTTTTACATAGAGCGACTGCCTGTCTAACTTCTACAATCCAGTAACTGGGTAACACGATTCCCCTTGGTAAGACTGTTTTCTGGCATCTGAGTACCCGTAACGGGGATCCTGCCGTTTTGCCGAAAAGATTTTGACAAAATTTCACTACCCAAACAAATTTCAGCAATCTTTTTTTATACCATTGCAATATTTCGAATGATTTTAGTACGCATATTTTTATTTGGTCAAATTTTTACATGGCAAAATTTTACCAAGTATAATGTCATTATGGCATTTGGTCTTTAATCAAATGATTTATTACAGCAAACAATCTTCAGACAATAAACGTTTGGTGAAATGATTTGTTAAGACAAAAAGTATTAAGGAAAACATAAGATTTTTTGAATTATATAATAAAAAATACAATTTTATTTTTTGATTAATTCTTTCAATTTGTCTGAAACAAGTCAAATTTATGGTTACTTGATATTAATTTATTTATGGAAGTAGTTAGAGTAGGTTAATTATTAAAAAAATGGTTAGGTTAGGTTAGGTTAAAACTGTGACCTCCTACGCACGAGCCGAGCGAGCGAAGCGAGCGGTGCCGCGGCAGCGGCCGGCGAGTGCCAGAAACGACTTGCATTAATAGAAAAAAGAGATTGTTTTTAGTAGGTTACCCGGAACTGAACTATTAAGATTAGGATAATTAGTTATTTAAAAAAAAATGGTTAGGTTAGGTTAAAACTGTGACCTGCATTAAATTAAAAAAATATATATATAAAAAAAGAGAAATAAAAAACTATAAATATTTGGCTTATTTGATTTTGCGTAAAAACTGTTATTCCAAGTGAAATATTTGAATAAATAAAAAATGTTAAAAGTACTAGTTGGTAAACAAGTTATAGTTTAAACGTTCATTTCCCAAACATTATGTTTGCGTTAAAAATTTTCGTGAATAGATTTTTTGCTAAGTAATAATTTGGGAAATGAAATTATGCGAAAATTTTTTTGGTAAGTGAAAATTTGTCAAATTCGTTTCGGTCAAACAAGGGAGACCCCCCGTAACGATTATCTAAGATCTACAAGAGACAGTTGGTACCAACGGCTTGACGTGCTTTCCGAAGCTCGGAAGAGTCTGGTACGAATGATTGATCATACGCGGATCAAGCGTTACTTAGTGTGAGCCCAAACGAACGTAATTTTGTGAGTTGAGAGTCGCGTAAAATGCGTCGCGGAATTTACGCTGCATTCGGTTTCAACGGGGCAAGAGGCTTATCGGCAACGATGCACTGGTCGCATCAAAGCTCCAGAGCCTTGAACATCGACGCCGAGTTGCCAGCTTGTCGGTTTTTTATCGGTTACATTTCGGGGAGTGTGCGATGGAACTGCACAATTTGATTCCGCCTAGCCCTTTCCATCATCGGACAACAAGACGCACGGCAATGCGCCAACAAATTTATCATTTCGCTTTTGAACGCTTCGAATCGCTTTCAAATCGCTTTCAAACTGTCCCACGACGAAACTGTTCGTACTTTACGCACGGGAACTGTTTCTGGAACATTCCAGATCGTTCCAGACACGCCGAGAACCTTCCAGACTGTTCGATTGTGAAAGACATTCAAGAGGATCTTTTGAGACCGTTCTTGACGTGACAAATGCTTTCCAGAATGTTCGGTTGAGAAAGACTAACCCTCTTACTAATAAACACGGAATAAAGTTATACCAGGTATAACACAGGTATAGCCATACATTTTCATAGGTTTATACTTGGTATAACTTTATACCGCGTTTATTAGTAAGAGGGTTAAGCGACAAGAACAACCTAGAAAAAAAAAACTACAACAACGGTACATGGTGGACATGCCACCCATACGTACAAAGTGTTTTGCGAATACTTTCATTGTGCGCACAGCTAAGGAGTGAAATTCTCTGCCGGAGTCTTTGTTTGCTGATAGCAACAACCTTGGGGTCTTTAAGTCAACAGTGAATAGGCTACTTCTAGGCAAGCTAGCTTCATCGTCGACCACATCATCGCTTACCATCCGGTGAGATAGTGGTCAAGCGCGAGCAAATAGAAAAAAAAATTGTGTAAGAATTGTATATTGAATTTTAATTATGTAATGTCCGAAACAATGTAACAATTTTGTATTCGGCATAATAGGTGTATGTACATTTTTAACTTTTTCGTACCAAATGCCAGAAAATACAACCAAAACATTCTCCCACAGGAGCCCGAATACTACCGGATCAAAAGCCCGGAGCCTGAGTTAGAACCCGAAGATAAAGATGAAGACGAAAGCTCGGATCGGCAGGGCGATATCATGTTCAGCAACCCATGGTGGTCGCACGAGAGACGGTACGTATCTATATAGAATATACACTTTTTCTCAAACATGCTTGGAAATTAGAGCATTATTTTGACAACCTTCTTAGAGATAAATCGAAATTGCAGTACTGGCTAAATACATGCGAGCAGCGGCCGGCAAAAGTTGTATGAAAATCCAAATCAAACTCATATCTATCGTGTAATTTAAAAATGGAACGATCTTTTACTCCGAAACATGGCAACCAAGGAGGTAACTTATCAAAGGTTTTATTTAAATTTCGAACAGACTTGCAAATAGAAAGCTGTTTATTGAAACAAAAAAAAACAAATTAACACTTTAACGCGGGAGAAATTAATGGTGATCGTTGTTCGTCATTGATTTTGAAAAGTAATTGTATTTGACAAAATGAGTTCTAGGTACTACCTAGTTTTAATTTCCGCGCATTATTTGAGAAATGTACTATACAAGACTTAGGTTGGCCGCTGCAGTAATGTACTATATTGTACACTACAATAGTTACACAACTGTTTTATATGAATTAAAATAAAAAGAGGATCTGCGATGTCCTACATACAGGGTGTAACGGTAAGTTCAATGATATTCTAGTAAACAGATATGTTATAAGCACGCACATTGTGAAGAATCGAATACGTCCTAATTGGGACGTATAATCTTTAGTCTATGCCACACATGGCGAAGAGCGATACGCTTAGTTGAAACAAAAACAAACTTAAAAAAATGCCATCGTGTGTATTTAGAAAGTGTTCCAATTTTGATGCCAAAGTACATAAAACAGAAGGGATCTCATACCATATGTAAGTACGCAATACACTTCAATTTACTCATTTATTTCAATTTTTTTCCTAATATTCTGATATTTGGAGGCTAGAAAAATTAAAACAACATTAGTGGTCAGAATAATGTTTGTTTACATTCACACGCAAGTGACAAACGCTAGCTGTCTCTTTTTTTCTTGTTGGTTTTATCAAGGCATCCCTTTCGACTTGTAGTGAAATGTCAGATGAATGAAAAGTGTGTATGTGTGCTGCCGCTGCTGCGCGGAACACTTTTTTCGGTTGTTTTGTGAGTGTATAACGTATCTGTTTACTAGAATATCATTGGGTAAGGTGCAATGATATCTTGAAATCTACTTCTGCCTATGTCTAGGAACAACTTTCTCCATGACTAATAGGCAATTCTCAAAAAGATAATAGTTTAAAAAAACAAAAAAGACACGCTTAGTAGAAAACCAAACTAAGAAGTGGAAAATATTTTTTGTAAGTACATCGATCACGTTCGGTTCCTATCCACGGCGATAGATGGTGTTAGCAGCGACATGCAAGTAAAAGGGTTTATCCGGTTCGTGAATATATTTTTCGTTAAAATACAGAGACGATTTGTTTTATAGTATTTTTTTCAATTTTTACAGTTTAATTTGTACCAAAATGTGTAACAATACAGATAAAAAAGATCGAGTGGAATGGCTCAGAAATTTAAAACCGCGCCATCTATTGGGATCAATTACAAATGATCCGTTCCGAGTAATCTTTGAAATTTGAATTAAGGGTGCCCTAGTCGACGGCACGAACTATTTTGTGCGCGGGATTAAAATGCATGCTGTCTAATCCGAAAACACGTGCGAAAGAGATAGATGCTGTGATAGAAGCTAGTTCGCGTACGAATTGGCAATTTTGCATTTTTTTTGTGAAATGGATGATGATTTAGGAGGAAAATGCGCGTGAAGTTTAATAAACAGACCTTTGGGAATATGGATATCATGAAAAAACTAGTAAATGTATCTGTTCAAAATAAAATTATTTGCATTGTGGAACTACTAATTTATCCCTGTATGTTGACTGTATTCCAATTTTCCTTCTTCTTATGGTATTATTTCCGCCCAAATGTGCGTTAATATTAGTTTTGTTATATGGAACTTTCGACGCTCATAACCTCCATTTTTTTTTCTTTTATGTTTTCATACAGGGCTAGATAATGATGAGGTAAATTGATATTATTTTGAACGTACATCGTCAAACAGTGGAGTAATCGCCAGACTACGTTTGTATGAAGGAATGATCGACTAGGGTAACCTTAAGAGCCCAATACTCCACAATTTTGTGCTTAGTAGAGTTGATTAAACAAGAACATTCAATTTTTATGATCAATTCTAGGTTAGAACATTTTAATTTTACACACAATTCAATAACAAATCGATGCATATCACGCCATCTAGTGACACTTATTTGAACCGAATTTTCTTTCTTAGTTTCGGCACCTGGAGTTTCGGTTATTTTTAAGAAATTACAAATGGGGTCATATTTTGATTTTCTTTCTAAGTTATTATTTGGTACTTACATTGCAAGTGAGGTTGGGCATAAATACATGTCAGAACGTGTCTCATTAGACTACGTCCCTATCCGAAATCACCCGAAACTTTTATATCGGACTCGGTTACGGATACATTTTTATTTCGGATACCCGATAGTTCCGGCTGCTTGGTAGGCTTATTAGGTATCTTTTGCAAGAGCAAAACGATAGCGATTTTTGCGCAATAATTGCTCTTCAATACAAAAGTTTTAGATTTATTGCCGGTATTTTTTTTAAATAAGTGCTTTTGACAAACAGCGAGCGATTAGCAAACGATTGTGTAGGACCTACCATACCTACACTGCAGGTAATTCCGAATTTTATGACATAAAGCGTTTGATCGCTATCATTTTGCTTTTGCAAAAGATACGTTATAAGCCTGCCGATCTCAATAACATCCCTGTATATTATATTATTGTAAAGCTCATCAAAAGCCGTTCAGTAGTTGTTGCGTGAAAGAACACACATTCATACTCATAAATTTTCACATTTCTAATATTAGTCTTCTATATATATAAAACTAGCTGACCCAGCAAACTTTGTTTTGCCATAAAAAGACCAAACATTTATCTACCCTACCTACCCGACCCTACACTACCCTACCCTACCCGACCCTACACTACCCTACCCTACCCTACACTACCCTACCCTACCCTACCCTACCCTACCCTACACTACCCTACCCGACCCTACACTACCCTACCCTACCCTACCCTACCCTACCCTACCCTACCCTACCCTACCCTACACTACGCTACCCTACTCTACCCTACCCTACCCTACACTACCCTACCCTACCCTACCCTAACCTACCCGACCCTACACTACCCTACGCTACCCTACACTACCCTACCTTACACTACCCTACCCTACCCGACCCTACACTACCCTACACTACCCTACACTACCCTACACTACCCTTCACTACCCTACCCTACACTACCCTACCCTACACTACACTACCCTACACTACCCTACACTACCCTACCCTACCCTACCCTACCCTACCCTATGTCCTTCTCCTGGTTCTAAGCTACCTCCCTGCCAATTTTCAGCTAAATCGATTCAGCCGTTCTTGAGTTATAAGTGAAGTAACTAACACGACTTTCTTTTATATATATAGATAGAAAGTATGCATGTATGTTCCTTATAGGCTCCGAAACAACTGGACCGATTTCAAAAATTCTTTCACCGTTGGGAAGCTACGCTATCCCCGGCTGCTTTTTATACCTGTATTCCACGGGAACGGGAACTACGCGGGTGAAACCGCGAAGAATCCGCTAGTAAAAAATACAATAGAGAAATAAATTTAGTGAAAGGGTTCCTCTATGTGAAGATGGGTATTTTTTTTTTACCTTGAATCGTATGTGGTACAGTCACGAGCATAAATATCTTTGCAGTTAGCGAAATTGAGAAAGATCTACTTTTAAAATAAATTTTATTTCAATCAAGATTTTTTATTAACTTTTTTTTTTTTTTTTTGAAGACAGCGAAGGCGACAATGGTAAGTTACAAACAAAATAATACTTATTATAGTAGGTATACTATGAAGAATAATTGCTAATTTATGTTTATTTTTAATGGATGATCTCTAGAAGTGCTGATCCGATTTCTAAATTATTTTACTGTTAAATAGCTAAACAAATATTGCTGAGTTCCACAGTTAGACCTTTTATCTCAATAAAATTAAGGGGTTCTGTGGAGTGGGCAGCTTCGGCCCTAGATCAAAGTAGAGCGAGATTGTCTTTTAGCGCCCTGTGGTCGACGCTTTCACTTCACGTAAATTGTCATTCGGTTTTTATGTTAAATAAATAATAATCTACTTTTTTTGCATATTTGAACACTTATTGAATTCAATAGTACATTCCGTAGACACAAACGATTCATTTTCCACTACCTGATGAGCTTACTTAATTAGATGCAAATAATTTCCAACAACAATTTATTAGAAACGTTCAGACTAAAAACCACAGACTATATACACACAATCAACGCGCGCTTTTTCGAGAGGTAACAGGTTCAGTATCATTCTGCCAGTCAGTCATTTCGTAACTGTTATTATGTAATTTTGTATTTTTTTTTTATAATCTTGTGTCTAAATGTTCATATTTCGAAACGAATTTCTTAGGCAATGTGTTACATAATAGCCAAAGTGGTGGAAAAATTAAATTAAATAGCGCGCCACCCGCGCCTCAAGAGGCACCCTCAAAAATTTTGCGCTGGCAATTGATTTTCGCAGTTGGCTTTTTGGCGCCCCTTTCGATCTGGCGCCTAGATCGACCGCTCTACTTCAGGACCGGCGCCGGCACCGGCGTGGCGCTAGGTAAAGTATATTATAAAAATATCTCAATGGAGAAGGAAGGTTGTAATAACATGGCTAGTCTTCTAAAACATATTGAAATGTCTATTTGTAATGTCAAAACAACATTTACTAAATAAAGAGGAAAGATTTAAAAAAAATATGAAAAAAAATAGACTGTTTTTTGTCTTTCTGTCTGTTTGTTCCGACTAATCTCCGAAACGGCGGGACTGATTTTACCGGGACTTTCTCTGCCAGATGGCTAATGTTATAACGAGTGATTTAGGCTTTATTTTTTTAGTTTGAGCGTACGAGGAGATAATAGGGTAATCTACTGAAAATTTGGTTTTTGTCCGTCAGATAGATTAATAAAAAAAAATTGGACACGTATTTTTCTTTTGACACGAAAACTAAAAGTGACGACGATATAATGCGTTGAAATATCGTGTGACGTCACGCCGGTAGTACACTTTATACTGACATAGTGACGTCACAGGCCCCCACTCCTGAACTTTTTAGCGCTTTAACTTTGTAAATTAAAAATATGTGTATAATATTATTTGATAATCTCACTGACGGACTAAATAGAATTATCAATTTTCTACCCGGGAAACATTCCTATTGTAATCCCAGATAGTGTGAAGTGTACAATATATTTATGCTCGTGACTGTACATTGCATGGTACAAGTATTTTTAGAAAAAGTTCGTGTCCAGAATCAGAAATAAAAATCACTTATTTGTTAATAATAATCTTCATCTTCCTGCCCTTGTCCCATTTTACTTGTGCACGGCGCAACACGTTTTCTTCTTTCATACCGTCCTGTCCCCCGTCACGCTATCAATGACTCCATATTCTTTCATATCACACCGGATTTCGTCTATCCATATTTTCTTTTTGCTAAAAATGTAGTTAGATTCTTGGTAAAACTTTTTTTAAAACTGTACTGTAGTAGGCCTAGACAAAAAGATTTTTTTGTAATGTTAACCTGCGGAAAAGACATTTAAGGTTGCCCTAGTCGAACATTCTTCCATACAAACGTAGTCTGGCGATTACTCTACTGTTTGACGGTGTACGCTCAAAATAAAAAAATGATTTCAATTTGTCTCATCATTATCTATCTAGTCCTGTATGGAAACAAAAAGGTAAAAAAAACATATAAGAAAGTTATGAACGTCGAAAGTTCCATATTTCAACAATAATTTTAACGCATCTTTGGGCGCAATTAAAACCATAAGAAGAAATAAAATTGCAAAACAGTCACCATACAGAGATAGATTAATAATTCAACAATGCAAATAATTTTATTTTCAACAGATAATTTTTTTTCATGATATCCATATTCCCAAAGGTCTGTTTATAAAATTTCGCGGGCTCGTTTTCGACCTAAATCATCATACATTTCGCTACAAATTTGCAAAAGTGTGTATTCGTACGCGAACAAGCTTCTTACTGCTCATCACAGCATCTGTCTCTTTCGCACGTGTTGTCGGATGAGACAGCATGCATTTTAACCTCGCGCACAAAATAGTTCGTGCCGTCGACTAGGGGAACCTTAATGTCACTCGCCACTGCTATCGAAGTGTTTTGACTCGAATCGTAAGCGACGCGCATTACACGACGCTTAAAAGGAAATGCAGTCACAGACATCCGACATAGTATCCTAAGTAAAATTTCATAATTCGAGGTTTGTCTCTCGCCCATCTCCTCCTCCAATATTGGACCAATTTAAAATATATTTGATTTGATTTGCTATCAATAGGCATGATGACTTATTATAATTATGTGTCCGTCGGGTAGGTTAATTAAAAATATTGGACACGTATTTTTCTTCGTTGAAAGGAGAACGGCAGGTTTGTATGGGAATTTCGTACCGCTAATAAATTTTCTTGTTTTGGGATATTTTTTGTCTTAATTGGTACTTTATATGATAGATAATCCATTTTAAAATTCTTAGATTTTTAGAACTTGGGACGTAATTATAACCAGTTTTAAGTTTTAAGATTATGTACTAGTGTACCAATGTTACATATAGGTAAATGTTACATATTGTTACATAATGTGTAAAGTAAATGTTCTAAATAGTTTTTTGCTATCTTTGTAGTGTTTTACTTACCATTAAGTAGGTAGATTGAGATGAGGATTGTACCTACTCAGGGCATTATAAGATACCTATGTCCAGCAGCGGATGGCAACATTTTGATAATGATGAGTTTGATTATATTTAGTGTTATTTGTATTTCTAAATAATTAATTATCATTTCTATATTTGTGTTATTTTACACAAGGCAACTTATAAAACATAACTGCGTTTAATGTACGATTTTATTACGTTTATTTATTAAAATCTTTTTACTGATATTATGAATTAATCCGAAGTTCTAAAAATAGTTAACTTACATAAAAATAAATGGCTTAGTTGCCTTAATAAGTGATACAAATTCTATAACCGAACAACAAAAAAAGTATGCGGTACGAAATCTGCCGTTCACCTTTCAAGTGACGTAAAATTTTAGTACTTACAGTTTTTACTCAAAAATGACGTCGCAAGCCCCCTGAACTTTGATGCGCGTTAGCTTTGTAAATTTTATTGTTTTAATAAAGCAAAAAATACGTGTCCAATGTTTTTTGATGATCTAACTGACGGACTAAATAAAATAATAACTTTTTCTTAGGAACTATTTCTATTAAGTTGACAAGAGTGATGATTCAAATGATTTCACAAACACAGATCACATCTGCGAATTTTTGCTAGATAGTTTAGTTCGAACTCCTAGAAGATTTTTGTTTTGATCTTATTTATTTCGCAAGAGCTAGCCAACTAGTATGCAACCTAACAAAATAATGTACCTACAAAAAATTCTTTACTCTCTAGATCGCGTTAACGTTAACGTTCGCTTATGTCAATTTGTATTGTGTCACCCAATTATTGCATACACTGTAAGTTTTTTAATAGAGCGCGTAAAATTGTAGACTATTTCTTTTCAAAAAGGCACGGGTATATTTTAAACTGTAGAATTTGAATGGTATGTATATATTTGAAGTTATCTAGTGTCCGACCGCAACTGGTTCTTACGACCAAAACCGGATTTCGGCAACAGTCTCAGTTTCGGCCGAAACCGAAACTTTCTTACAAGGATCATGTTTTGAGAGAAAAATACAGAAAAAGTTATTATAATCAGTCCATCTTTGTTTTGTTAATTTTAAATGGCATAGCTACGCAGTTTTCGACGTTTTCACTTATTGGTATGATATCAACATAACAAGCCCTCATTTAAGAAATAAATATTCGCAAGAAAATACTCGCTTGGATGGCATTTAACGCGCGGAACATAACCGATCACAGCGCGAGATCTCCCGAATGTAGTTTCGATTTCGGTCGTAGTTTCGGCAGGTTTGCCGACGAAACCGATTTTATCTTTTTTTACTGTATATACGCTTGCGTTTGACCACTATCTCACCTGATGGAAAGTGATGATGTGGTCGACGGAAACCGAAATTCGATTTTTGGCCGAATCTCGACCGAAACCGAAACCGAACTTTCGTTCGGACACTAAAGTTATCTGTTTAGAAAATATCGAGAATTTATTATCTCGCAAGATTAATTACAAACTTACGGTGTCTGCTACAATGCGGTGACATATACAAAAAAACAGGCTTTATTTAAATACAAATTGACGTAAACGTTAACTGAATCGAGCACTAATAAAAACTCGCATTAAGCTCAAAGAAATACCAAATTACAATTTCTGTTTCCTTCTTCTGCAGTATCATCGTGATCCAACCGAACGCGAGCCGCCAACTCGAAGAACACTACCCTTTGATGAACCGACAGCGGCAACAACAGCAAATGGACGAGGGCCAAGCAAACCAGCAAGGCTACCAGCCTCGGCGTTGTTTTGGACCGATACCTGACATCCCGATAATCCCGGGTGAACTACACCCGTTCAGATGTGTGCCTGGTGGTGTTGCAGATCAAGTTCCTCGACCTGTGCCTGTAGAACCACCTGCACCGGGTCCTGTACACCCGAAGCCGGTGCCTGTGGATCCCCGACAAGACTCGCAGTTACGACCGGGCCCCAATGTAAAAGAGGGTCCTTCAACTCCGATTCGTCCGGGTATCTCAAACCCGGAAGCGGGTACTTCAAAACCGCAACCGGGTCCATCGAACGCACAAGCTGGCCCCTCATGCCGACCGGGTCCATCAAGTCAACCGGGTCCATCTTACCCACAACCGGGTCCATCAAACCCACCAGGGCCAGCCAAAGCCGGAGAAAGCGCATCGAAGCGGCGTTTCAACATCAGTGATGCCATTGACTTAGCTAAACGTCGCCGCCTCGAAGATGAAGATGAAGATGAAGTCATGGAAGCACCACCCGTGCAAGTTGAAGCGATTCCTCTCCCCCCTTTCCCCCCTGCTTATAACATAGCAGACCGATGTCCCAGACTCCGGCTGGAGATGGAGAGGATGAACGACCACCCCGAACAGGACCCCGAAATTCCAGTAAACGCTGGCTGCGTGCGATTCAGACGCCATGACCTACGACCCGTCATGCATATAGACGTGGACATCCATAGACAATCGACCACAAGCATAGGCGCCCATCTTGGATATCATTTAGTCTCTGATTCCGCGTTACTACGCTTTGGTAGGGCGGAGAATGAAAATGTTAATTACGTTCATATTGGCAGGAATGGTATTCACCACGGTTCGGATTCAGCCAGTCGTCCTGATAGGTCCAATTTGCGCATATTGTCGGTGACTGGGTACAGAAATATTACTGATAGGAGTCTTGAACATTTGGTTACAGCTGCCCCATATTTGCTCCATATTGATTTCTCTGAGACTAATGTTACTCCAAGGGGTGTGGAACTCTTCAGAGCAGTTAGACCAGAATGCGAAGTGATTTATAGTGAATTTAACCGACTGACCTAGGCTTGAGAAAATGGTGGAATTTTTTTTGGTCGATTTTTTTTTGGGTTTTCGAGTTATGCAATGGTCGGTACTAAAGTTTGGATGTTAGGGAGATTTATAACTGAAAGATGGATTATATAAAAATATATGGATTTAAGGTCTATATTATATTATAAAAATGTCGGAACATAAGAATAGAATATTTCGAAATTAAGACGTTCTTTGGTTTGTTAAGTCTCAAAATATTGCAGCTCGGATATTTATGTAATCGAACGTTTAATAAATGTTTCGAATTCAGGGTCATTCTCGTAAAAAAATATCTCAAAATTAAATAAAATGTAAAACTCGGATTCGGTCGACTTTTAGTCAGAAATATGCGACGAAAAGGACGAAAACGTGCTAGGAGATTCGATTCCAACCACACAACGCGGCTGGTTCAACTTCGCTACAGTAGTCATAGCGGATCTTTGTGCTTCTGAAGTAGGCTCCGCGAACCATTGCGCAAGAAACAGTTTGTCATCGAGTATACTGGATACAGTAAGCGAGATAGGACGATGCGACAAACGTAAGCGAGTGAAAGAGACAGTTATACAATGCTAACTTCACCTTCAACATTGACACAAAAATAACTATAAACTGGTACATTAAAAAAATAAATTCTATAATGGCGGTGCTTATCATGTTCTCTCGCTCGCACACTTGTGCCGTCTATTATGTGCAAGCGAGAGAACCACCGTTTTAGATTCGTTTTATGTAATGAACCGGGTTATACTGCGCCGGGTCTTGCAGCCAACTACAAAGACAATTTTTTTTTAAGCAAGCTTTTTTCGTATTCTTCTCAGCAAACCCTTTAATTTGATACCCATATAATGGCAGCGCACAAAAAATAACTAATCCACCATCTTGGGCCGTCCGCCATATTGGATTTAGAATGACGTCACTTAGATATGCATTGTCATCCAAACTAAATGTGTATATCTTAATCGGTGGAGGATAACTGCTTTAAAATTCAGTTGCAAGATTTGACCCGAACACACAAACATACATATACATTGCAAGTTAATTAAAAGCTTGTAAAAAGATCCGCTGTGACTACTACACTCGCCAGGGGACTCGCTAGGCTGTAGGGCCTAGCAAGTTTTCTGTTACTACTTTTTCGGCCATACAGACGTTGGATATACTATATTTTGGGTTTCCTATCATATGGATGCATGTATACATTAACCTCCAATCTTTTATGCCAGCTGGACGTAGGCTTTGCATGCCGCGCTGCTGTTTTAGTATAATTTGTAGTCAACTTCAGACCGGTCAATAATATTGGTGAGTACTGTACTGTATGACTTCACACAAATGTCTCAAAGATACAAAATTCAATATAATTTGGTGAAAATGTAAAAAAAAGATATTTCGTATCATTTAATGGTTGTCTATGGCTTGACGGAATTTTGATTCGTCCTGATATTAATTTGCAGAATTATTACAAATGTTCATATGATAAAGGAAATTGGACCCCTAAGGCAACTTGCATCACAATTCATTAAATGAATCGCGTAAAAGTATTAAAGATATAATTCTGAGATTTTAGATCGGTTTATAAGTAGTTGCCGGGTACGTAACTTGGCAAGAATCGTTAGATGCGCACGAGTCGTTTTTAGGTCTTTTTGGTTACCAAGCGGGACGCGGGGAACGTTTAGCACCGTTCCTCACGCGTGATTGGTTGCTCAGTTGACACAAGGATCGACTGACCAATCGCCGAGCGTCCACGTTCCGTTCGCTCTATATGGTGGTTGGTCAGTTCACGCACTATGCGCGAACTTACCCCCACTACGCCAAAACCTTGCCAAGTTACGTGCCGGGGACTGTACCTACTGAAAAAGAAAGTATAGTCCACCACTGAATTTCGGCCGTGGCGGTCGTACTCATCGGAGACTAGCAATCGACACAGGAGACATTACAGTGCACAAGAGCTAGCATACAGATGCCTCGTCCCATACAAAGAAACTGTGCCGACGTAACTAGCGTTTTTCATCTGATTAAACTTATTTTTCTAAGAATATCAATCGCGTTCGGTTCCGTTCCGCGGATATAGATGGTGTTAGCAGCGACTTACAAGTAAAAGGGTTTACTCGGTTCGTGAATACTTTTTTTTAATACAGCTACGATTTGTTTAATAGTATTTTTTTTGCACGATTTTACATTTTCTTTGTACCAAAATGTGTTACAAAACAAATATAAAAAGTCGAGTGGCATGCCTCAGAAATTTAAAACCGCGCCATCTATTGGAATCAGTTTTAAAATGATCCATTCAAATAATCATTGAAATGTGAATTAAGAGCCCAATATGCCATAATTTGGTGCTCAAGAACATAATGTTTTATGATCGTCTCTAGAAAATCTTAATATTTCACAAGACTCGATAACAAATCGAAGCTTATCACGCCATCTAGAGCAATTTATTTGAACTAAAGTTTCATTTCTTCGCGTTGGTTGCCCGTGCCACCATAGTCCGATAGGATGGCAATCTGCAATGCGTTGACTCGTTGAGTGATTTGTGGTGTAAGTGTTCCTAGCATTCTCAAGATTCCTGTTAAAAATTAAGAAATATTTTCGCCAAATACCCGAGACATATTTCATTTTATATAATTATACAATTTCATTGTATATGTCCATCCTTTTCTTGCTTGAAAAGGTAATACGGCAAATTATTTCTGTCTGTGTCTATTATTATTATTTCAAATGATCCTGTATGCTTTAAGTTTTCTTTAATATTCAATGGGTAATTTGTATTAATTTTTCGTGTTTAATTAAATAGTTACTATATGTCTATTTTATGACTAGGATTAATATTTAAATGTATTGTAGACTTAGGATAAGTTTTGTTCGAATTTCAAGTGATAATAATTGTTCGAGGTTATTTTTTCCATTACAGAAGCCTCTTCTTATGTAGAGAAGGGACGAGGGAGTGTAGCGACCTCTATATCCTCACATACGAACTACAAAAAGACCCGTACCATGACGTGTTAAAACTATCATGGATCAACTGTGTAAACCGGCCAAGTGCGAGCCTCGAGTTCATACTTCGCCCAACTCTTGCAGTCAGCTTCCAGTCTAACCGGATACAGCTGAAAACAGTGTTGATAGAGCGATATGCTCACCTGACCTCCAAAACTCGGAAAAGTAACTTAACCTCTTCCCTGTCCAATGAGTCATATATGATTCACGTGAATCATATATGACCTAACTATTGTGTCTGCTATGTGGATAGTGAACATGTTAATATTACTTGAAATTCGACCCAAAATATATATATTAAGTATGTGATTGATATGAATAAATGTATCTCAAAATTTAGTTAATGCCAACTTTGGTTTGTAGACAGAAATTGTCACGGATATAATATGTTTCCGATTCACATTTGTGTTATTTTGTTTTTAACACCTAAACTGGGTTTTAGGTGATTTTGTAGAAACAATTCTTTTATGCACAAAAAAACGGAAGAAATAACTGTGTAACATTTTCTTGATCGAAAACTCAAGCATTGATTAACTATGATATATTTTATACAAATCTATGAGAGATTAAATCATCATTATCATTCGAAAGTCGTCCTTTACTGGACATAGGCCAAGCGTGTTGTATCAAATTTTCTGGCTACTGATTTTCCGCAACGACTGACAAATCAAATCTACAAATAACAGCCGGCTGTTATTTGCCAATGTAACGTAGGATCGGTTCAGGAAAAATAAAGCGCTAGATCCCGATATACAAGTGGTTTATTCTGCTAATCTCCCAGAAACACGTCACATTAAAAATATATGTCAATGTTATATAGGGTTGTTGGTTGCAGTTGGCTGGTCAAATTTATAATTGGAATATTTACCTATTTCATAATTTTCACATTGAGGGTGGAAGAACCAATAGTTAAAACGAAATGCCGGCAGCCAGCCAACTCCACACCTCGAAGCCCTGCCTTAGCCGAACGACCGGTCTTAGCCGAACAACCGGCCTTAGCCGAACAGTCGGTCTTAGCCGGACAATCAGACACAGACATGTTGAAACCGGGCTCAACAGCTTAAGGGACCTTCCTGATGGATCAACGCGATTTTATATATATCACACCGATAAGCGATTTATTGGCAAGTACGTTCACATGGACGCAATTCGACCGATTTGCACTTAGAAATCCTTAATCGGCGCGAGACCATTTATGGTTTCTGTTTAATTGTTTTACTACTGTGTCAGTAATTACGCCAAATGAGGGCTGCGTGTGCGGTATCGCTTAACGACGCGATTAAAATTGTATCGCGCTGAGGCATGGAGGATTCTCGGTGGGCACCAATCATGTTGATCAATACTTGAGTTTTCTAAAACGGTGGTTGGAGTATTCAAAACCATAATGTTGCCATCATATTTATATCACTACAGCCTATAATTTTCTCAGATCTCGGTTAAGTTAGTTTACTAGTTTTAAGTATGTAATGTAATGGAAAAATAAAACAAATTATATGTGATTTGTTCGGCGCTACGATATTTAAGGAGTGTTAAACACGGTGGATGGGATTTGTAGTGAATGCTACAAAATTATGAGAATGTACAAGGGTGAAGACTTCTGTATAACGCTCTCAGCTACATATGTTGTTAGAATACTCTGCACAGTATTTTAGTCGCTTCAGTACTATTAAAATAATAAATTCATCACCATAAGGTTTATTTTTGTCTGCCCCATACACCAAAGAATTTACTTATAATTCGATAGTTTGATCTCTGTGACAGCTGTCAGTGTCAATACAGTAACAATAGCGCTTGACAGGCTAACAATAACGTATACGTCAGTTTGACATATGTCGCAAAGATCAAGCTATCTTTTATGAAGTATAGTATTGGTGCACCTTCGGGGAATATTATAGAGGCGTGTAGGCTTGTTCTTACTCGGACACTGAATGGAACGCTCCGAACTAGTACAATCGTTGAAATGAACTAGTTCGGTCTTCTAGTACTATTAGTTCATTTTAGTTCACCGTTCATTAAGATATTGTTGTGCGCCAGGTCGGTCATCGAGATCATACGTAGACAGAGCAAACTGTACTAGTTCGTCGTTCATAAGTCATCACGCTCGCGCGCACCTTTCTCAAATCTCTCAACTCGTTCACTCGCTCAGGCTCAGACAATCGTAGTTCGTACCGTACTAGAATTAGTACGAATTGTACGATCAGAACATTCGTTCTGATTCAGCGCTCGAGCGATCCGATGTCGCTTGGATCACTGTACTAGATGAACGATTTAAACGACCGAAACAGAATAGTTCGTTCTCGTTCACCTAAAGGAATTGCTTCCTAATAGTACCTACATGTACTAAGCAAGCCTAGAGGCGTGGTGTTATGCTATTCGCATAATGTCAATGTCACAGAAAGACACTCAGTTGAAGTCCATAATGTCACAGAAATGCTGATTACACAGCAGTCCGGGAAACCCGTACGGGTCGACCGTACACGGGAGACCCGTACGGGTAGCGAGCAGTGGCACTGAAACGTTGATTCAGTACGATACGCTCTACGGGCTCAACATGGAGCAGCAGCCTAATTGTGTAAGTAAATTCGGCAACGGAAACAATCTGTTTCTTTCCCAAAAACACACACATACACAAAAAAGTTGAATAAAGATTCAACACAATTAGGCTGCAGGTCGCGTACGGACCGACCCGCGTCACTGTGAAACGATGTTCTAGTGCAGGGATGGCGAATGGCCTGTGGTGGCACTCGACAAAATATTTTGCGCACGCTAAAATGAGGTCATTTAGCATCTAGGTATTTGCAACAGCAGAAATGACACCAACTCCTACTTTTATTTAAATACAAATAAA